>JBAIZL010000005.1:100914623-101402123 GCA_036971475.1 Prosapia bicincta | reverse complement strand
TTAACAAGTTTTACCGAACGTGCTAAAAATATCTGTGAATATTAACTTCATGTTACTATTTTTGAAATAATAACTTTTAACTTTCAAACGTTAATTTTCAATAATGAGTAAGAAACAGTTGGTGTAATGACAGAATTATTTATGTTTAAACCAGCCGATAACCAGTATCAGTATGCCAAGCATCAATTTGGTATCAAATTGCTTGATGTCTACTAAATGTACCTGATTTTTTTATGTAGCATAGAATTTGGTTTCCTAAACAAAAACAAAGAATTTTTTTTATGAAAAAATGAGTTTAAAAAAACCCAATTTACTTCTTTAAAATTGTCTATAAATGTCTAAACTTAGATATTAGTGAAAACATTCATAGTAACTAATATCTCTGGTGTTTCATTATGAATACAAAAACTACCTTTTAGAATTTCTTTCTAATTATTTATTAATTTCATATTATTTAAAGAAATAAAATTGAAACAGAAATAATTTAACTATTTCTATTTGATCTTAATTTTATATTTCAGTGTTACTAAATTTCATCTGTTTATGTCAAATTATTTTATTGAGTTTATTAAAAATTTAGTGAATGCATTTCGTTAGCTAATATTAAACATAAGTTATAAATTTCAACCACTAAACAATTTTTATGTAATTGTTCAATTTTATCTTCTGTCCAGGGAACGATTTTATCTTTGCTTGTTAATGAGCCTTTTTGTACTACATCATCATTATCTTTTTTTGACATTTATTCTTGCATATTTAGAAATGGTACTAGCAATATATTGCTCTTCATGAAATGCATTACAATTGGTATTCATTAAGTCATTAACAAAATTTTTTTGTACAGATTTGATTTTTTTTCACAGACCACACACACACACACACACACACACACACACACACACACACACATGCGCGCGCACACACACACACACACACACACACACACACACACACACACACACACACACACTGTAACGCCCTATCTAACACATAGCTTACCTACATAACATTTTACTTTGTACATACATTTAACTTTTCGACATAAGTAAAGTCATTACCAGGTAAGTATTTTCCAACTTTTATTTATTACCATTTTTGTTCCTTATTCTCCTGTTCTGAATTCTTCTTTAACTCTTTCTTGACAACCACCTATTACTTACCTGATTGGCCATACACAGGAATTGTTTAAAATGGACTCCAATTCTATTATCAGAACCTATAATTCCCTTTTAAATCTTCAGGGATTATTCCCTAATGAAAAGTCAATTAGTATGAGTATAGCTTCAGCTAATCTGTACTCTTAGGAGGGGGGGGGGTTTACAATATTTTTTGGAGATGTTGATACTTGCGACCTTTAATTAAAGGGTTTGTTAAACCAAATATTTTTATTTAGAATTTACTAACTGCTAATTGGAAACTGCTAATTTATTATTTGCTCAAATGACTGATAACTTTTGTACATCAACTAACCTTTAATATAAACAAAACAAAAATAAAAATTACAATAACTTTGTCAAACTTTAATAACTGTCAAAAAGTTATAACCTTCTACTGTCCATACTTGGACATATACTTGTAATCATATACATGACAAACAATTTCTAAAAAAGTGTCTCTTGGCAATATAAATCCTTGTACCTAAGTCAGAGTATTTATAAAACCTTATATGGCATATTTATATGTGCAAAATTATCAGTTATTAAGCATTACTATCAGATACATTTTTAAGCAATGTTCATTCCCAGACTAAGAAATTATTTATATTCAAAATACATTTTATATCTCATGTGCGTAATTTATTAATACAAAAAGTATTTTAACCATATTCTTATTTTTATTAATCAATTACTTTTATAAACTTTAATCTTCTTGTTAAAGAGTTTGTTTGGCTATAAAATTTTACAATAATTCAATATCTTTCAACATTATTTGCCATATTATTTACTGTAGTATATTAGCTATTTTGTTAATACTAATGATATAATCTAAACATAAATTTGTAAAATGTAATCTATTTTAATGACATATTTAATTGCGCTTATTAATATTATTGTGCATATAAAACAATATATATTATTAATCACTTAACCAATAGTTTATGACTATCTGAACTTTAAATTTTGTAAATTTGTTAAAACCTACTGAGACAGAACGTTTTCGATCGCTATGTGCCGATCTTCATCAGTGTCTTCTGCTTGGAGATATCGGGTCAAGCGGTGACGGTTTTAAAGGTAGGTTTTTGATAGTATCGAAAGGTGTTGGTATGATGCTATCGAAAACCTACCTGTAAAACCATCACTGCTTGCCCAACATCTTTAAGCAGAAGACACTGATGAAGATCGGCACATAGCGATCTAAAACGTTCTGTCTCAGTAAGTTTTAACAAATTTACAAAATTTAAAGTTCGAATAGTCATAAACTATTGTTTAAGTGCTTAATAAGATTCATCGAACTTAATGGACTACAAAATTCAAGAAATATATACTAATTTCTTCAATTTATTTGACTTGACATATTTTATGCTGGATGACTCAAATATGCTCTTACAGAATAAACTTTATATATTTTAAAGTATAACAAAAGCAATCTTTATGTTTATAAGCTACTATTAATTGTGAATCGTTTATATTGGTTAAAATCTTCCTTATTTTGTTATACTTTATGGTTTTCGTAACATAGTTATATTTTTAATTTATAAGCTACTATTAATTGCAAATCATTTATATTGGTTAAAATTTTTCCTATTTCGTTATACTTTATGGTTTTTGCAATATATTTGTATATTTACATAGTTACTTAATTTATACTGCACAAATTTTCTAACGTAACAAAGCTTGTGACTGAAAAGCCTTATTATCTTTGAATTTTTGTAAAATAAATTTTGTGTTTTGAAGTTACAGTTTATGAATGTTATTTTAAAAAGAATTTCTAGCCTGACCTGATTTTCCCTAATCTGCCGCACTGGATAATCTCTCTGAGGTGCTGGGTTGGCTTCATTCTCCAAATCTTGGTTGGTCTACAGGCTAGGGCCCAAGGATGTGAGGGCGGGTGATGTATAAAAATACTGTATTAAATTACTTTTTAGACAGAAAATTTATTTTATAACAACACGATAGTTCGGCCTGTGGTTCTTGGCTATCTTCTACAAAATTGTTCAGGATCTCCCACAAGATATTATATCTAGCTTGCCATTGTATCGTGATCAAAAAAGGTAATAAGAAAATCGGGGATCCACCATATACAAAGTCACTGTATTTAACCATATGTTACACCACCTAATCAATATACCCATGCAACAAAAAGACTATGATGAAGAACTCAATACAATAAAATACATCGTTCAGCAAAACAGCTACTAATATACACTTACAGATTACATACTAAAAAAAATCAAATAAACAACACAATTAAATAGCCACACTAACAAAACACACACAAAAAAATAAATAAATGCATACCTATCACCTACCACAACAAACACATACACAAAATTGCTTCCACATTCAAAAAACCTCAACTAACAAACGTACAAGACAACACATACAACCTTATCAACTACAATCAGACAAATCTCAATCTATCCGTTATATACAAAGTAAAATATAACTACTGCCTAAACCGGTAAATCATTTAACACTAGATTCAAAGAACACAATAACATAAAATACATAAATCCAAAATCCAGCTACACAACACATACAAAACACCCAACACAAAAACACAAACATCTATACTAATTTAAATATTCTCCACATATTAAATCATAGTAAAAAACTAACCACTACAGAAAAATTTTAAATATTCAAACATCCCAGAACACAAAAACAACATATCTTTAGCAACCACGCATGCACTTTGAATCTAACACCTTGTTCCATTATATATTACAACATGTTTAGCCCTTAGCCCCCCTTCATAAATCATAGGGACAGCAACCTTGAGCAATCCCTGGCAGTAGCGGGTTGACTTCACCTATGAAATGATGTATGAAACGATGATTGTTGGGTCATACCATGCCAAATCAACCAATGCTCTAAACCTTGACTTCTTAGTTTTTTTTTGTATGCAAGTTGTACTAGCTAAAATGTCAAATTTTAGATTTTTATTTTTGAGTTATGATTTTTGAGTCTTATTTTATTATATATTGCCGCCTACTAGCTCATTTGGAGCTTGAGAGCCAACAAACCAGGACTCATCTGAGCCTTGAGCTGTATGTACTCTGTTAGTTGTGTTTATTTATATTGTGATTATTGTTTGTATAAATGGAGATTGATGAAATAACTGAACACAACTCAATATCAAGTTTTTAGGAAAAGCTCTCAAGAAACTAATGATATGTTGAAGTTGGTTAATGGTGATAATGCTCCTAAGAAAGCATATGATTTTAAAAAGATTGACCATTCTAGAGATGGCCAAGATGATGCAAGGCTTGTATAACCTTCGACCTTCCAAATTGATAAAACTATTGATTTTATGCTGTACCTTGTACTTAGAGATCACTGAAGAACTGTGCGAGTGATTGCTGATGAGCTTAATGAAGTTTACAGACAATCCTAAATGAACATTTGGATTTTAAAACAATATTTGCAAAAATAATGCACAAGTTTTGATGATGAATAAAAAGTTGAGAATGAGAAAATGGTTGCCTTCTAGAAAAATTCAGTTGAAAATAATGGTGGAGGCTAATTATGATGATCATGTAAGATAAATATTGGCTTTATAAGTATGATCCTAAATTAAAATCACAAAGCAAGGAGTGGAAAGGAGAAAAATAGCCTCAAACACAAAATTAGGGAACAGAAGATAGGATACCAAAGTATTGGTGCTGGTTTCTCTCTATGTGTAAAGTGCTTCTTCCTGAAGGACAAACAGTACATGCTGCCTCCTACATTATGATTCTCTAGCGCTTGAAAAATTTTGTGTTGGGTGCGATCAAGTTTGACTGAAGGTGATAAATGGATCCTTCACCTTGAAAATGTGCCTGCCTAGTCAGCATTGATTGTGTGCAAGATTTTGGTAAAAATTCTGCACTAATCATGATAATTCTGCTTATTCATCAGATCTTGCCCCAGTGACTTTTTTCATTTCTAAAATTGAAAAATAGTGATCATGTGACCGCACTAGGAAGATGTAGAAACAATAAAACAAGTCAATAGAAATCCTACACATCAACTAAATAGGACCACATCTCAACACACTAGAACAATATGAAATTTACAGACACACAAAAACACAAAGTACAAACATATTAAACGAACGAACACAATACAAATCACACATACTATTTGATCCTATCGAAAACCTACCTTTAAAACCGTCGCCGCTTGACCCAACATCTCCAAGCAGAAGACACTGATGAAGATCGGCACATAGCGATCAAAAACTTTCTGTCTCAGTAAGTTTTAACAAATTTACTAAATTTAAAGTTCGAATAGTCATAAACTATTGTTTAAGTGATTAATAAAACAAGGAAACTAAAAAGTCTACCAATAAGTTCCAAAAGTGCTTTGAACTATGGAAAAGTAGATCGAAGAAGTGCATTGCATAAAATGGAAAGTATTTTGTTACAACCAAATGTTTTTAAAATAGAGTTTTATGTCCTAATCTCTTGTATTTATTGGACAGGTCACACACTTTTAAATAACTCTTAATATGTGTACTTTATTTCAGAAAAACCTATAACAATAGTAATTTCAGTGATCATACAACATGTACAAGAGTCTAACATACTTATGAATCAAATGCCTTGTCATCCATACTGCATTGCAGGGCTGTATACCATGTGCACTGAGGTATTTTATTGTTATGTATTTTTATGAATATGACTAATGCTTTGAAGAACTAACATTCCTGTATAGTTTTGATAGAAATTTGGTTGACTTCCCAGAAATGAATAGTTTCTAAGTTTTAACAAATATTGAAATTCAACTCAAGTACAGTAACAATAAAAGTATTTTGTTATCTCTGTTAACTACTTTTAGTATTACTTATCAAAAAAACCATTACTTACTGATATGTTTTCAGCAGACACGTTTCACACTAGATCAGTGCATTGTTCAATGTTACAAGTCATGGACAAGACTGTTACTTAGGTGTGTTGTATTGCTGTGGTGTATTATTGTTCATAGATGAGTTGTTAATTATGTGTTCATATATATTACTTGATTGTGAGTGTGTTTTGTCATTTAGAATTTATCGTAGTGTTTGTATATCTCATGGCTTTCTGTTGTTTAGTTTGTTGATTTTTTCGATATAATGAAGGATTTTTAGATTAGTGTCTACATTAGTGTGTGTTCTATATGTGTATGGCAAGTTTGATTAAATGGTGTTTTTTATAACTTGAATGTGTTCCTAGTATCGTTTGGTAAAATTTCTCTTACGTAAAATATCTCCTTGACCTACGTAAAAGTTGGGGCAGTCGTTACATGTGATCTTGTATTTCCTACCCTGTTGTTTTAGTTCTGGTGTGTTTTTGTAATGTGTACGTGTTTTTTAGTTGTTACATGTTTTGAAGGCTACTTATTTAAGTTTCCGGAATGAGGAAGCTATTTTTTGGGATGTGTTGTGATATGTTAATGTTATGTATATTTGTGTAATTCTTTTTTGTTGTATTATGGTTTTTTTTTGGTTGCGCATCATGTTGTCAATCAGATTGTGTTTGTATCCATTTCTATAAGCTATATATTTTATTGTGCTGACTTGCATTATTTTATATTCATTGTTCATGGGTATGTTGATTAAGTCTATGTATCATGACTTACAGAAGGTAGCATGTTTTGTGTTGTATGGGCTGATTAGAAGTACTGTGTATAACTCTGTCAGTGGTGGTGGGCTTTCTATATATTTTGAATGTGAGTTTGTTTTGTTATTGTGAGTTTTACAAATTTGATTCTGTTCTGTTTCCAGTGTGGAATTTATTTATTGTGTAATTAGTTTACGTATTTTTGGAAGGTGTTTATCTGTCTTATGTTGCCTTTGATTGGGTTAAGAATGGCATCAACAAATCTATACCAATAGATTATTTTGTGGGTGAATTTGATGTTGTTTATGATATATTCTTGTTCGAGATTGTGTTTAAATATTTCTAATATGCTTTAAATGGGGGATCCCATTGGCAGGCCTTTTTTTGAGTATAATTAAACTGTTGTTCAGGTGTGTTGTATGGTGTAAGTCACAGTCTTGCCCATGACTCAAAGCACTGCACATGTGAAACACGTTTGCTAAAAAAATATCAGTAAGTAGTGGTTCTTTTGCCAAGTGATTCTAAAAGTAGTAACTTACAAAACCTCCAGATGTGCAACATAAAAAATTGCAAATTTTTATTTATATACAACATGCTCTCTTATAAATGCATATTTTCCAAGAGTAATTATGAGATAAAAAAAAAGTAGAATATTAGTCATAAAAAAGACTTAAGATATAAAGATATTTTCTCGCTAGTAATAATCCTATGTCATGAAAAACCATAAACATTTTTCATGATATGGTTCTAAGTGATGTGTTGTGGTTTATTTAGATATGATGTATAGGGAACTGGTTTTGTATACCACTATTATATAAAAAATCTGAAACGTATGTAGGGATCGAGATGAGAGAATAAAATCCCGCTTGAAAAAAATTAGTGAGAAAAACTTTTTCAACTTTATTAGTCAATAACCATCAGCGTTTGGCCAGTAGCTTGCCCTGGAGTTCTGAGTAGCGCCAGTTTAAAACCATTTTTTGAATACATGGTCAAACTTTAAATGGAATTGATACGGTTTGTTCATTTAAATTGTGTTTGCCGTCTACTATATATTTGTTGATTTTATATTATCCAGTATCTAGAGGAAGTGTCATTTTGCGAATGTAGAGAGAGAGTTTCTAGTTTGTCATTGATTTTTGTGTAAGTGTAGCCCATTTCTATAACATGGTTACAAAATATGAATTTGTTTTTAACTAAGTATATATATAAAATTATTACACATTTTCTATTACTTGCGACCAGAATTTTGATAACTAAAGGTTGTTAATTGATAACTTACACTTGGAGGAAACGTTTTCTTCTTACGGATTCTTCAGCCTCGTCGAGAAGAAGTTGTAAGATGAAAACGTTTCCTCTAAGTGTAAGTTAACAATTAACAACCTTTAGTTAACAAAAAGTCTGGTCGCAAGTAATAGAAAAAGTGTAATAAATGATTAACAACCAGCTGGTCTTGAACAGCAACAAGATATATATATATATATAGATTTGTTATTTAACACATTGACTGAATAAGTCTTGACATGCCTGGATTCGGCAGCTGGTAATTGAATCTAACAGTTTTGCCTAGACACAAAACTTTTTGTTACATACTTGCTACTTTTTTAAAATACTCCTAGAAGAGCTCATCGAGTTTAGCTTTTAATAAATGAGATGTTTCTTCAGATCGTTGCCAACAGCTCCAGACAGCATGTAAAGCAGGGCAACTCTATACGTCTTAAAAATTTAAGTTTTTTCCCAGTATAATTATGTTCTTCAGTTAGAGTTAATTGTATATTTTGAAACTAAACCATTTTCTATAGCTAAACCATTTCCTATAAAACTAAGTTTGAATAGTGGTTTATAACATCATCCTTTTGCTGCCTCCAGTCTAATCCCAGTTGAAATTGACCCAAATGTTGAATCACACTCTAAAATCTCATTAAAATATAATTTTGAGTCATAAATCATTTTGGTATTGATTAAAACCTCAACAACGTTAAATATCAAGTTTCACAAAATTTGCTGTATTTGAGATAGGTCCCTAAATTTCAACTTACTTTAAATGTATTTTTAATATTACATTTTCAAAATAAATAAAATTTATTAGTTTTTTTTAAATGATAGATTTTGACAATTTAAAACACTTTTTAATAATCATAAATAAATTAAATGAAAAAATCAATCGTAATTGGCATATGACCAATTATTATACAACATTGATTATCTTAAAATTTTCTTGAAGATAATCAACAAAAATAAGTGCAAAAAAACATAGAATATTAGATATTTTTGAAGCTTCACTTTATGCTAGGTCACAAGTCAGTTACCATTACTTAATAATGACCTGCCATCTACTCAAAATTCACAACACATTGACAACATATTCAGTCAATTTGTTGAATCATTTTTGGCAAGCTAAAGTTTGTTTGCTCAATAAAGAGTTTGCTACAGTCTGCATAGTTAATTTTGTATATATCTGGTATTTGAATTTTTTCTTTTAGGGTTTTGTTGAAATGTTGTGATATTGTACTTTATTTTAACTATACTTGTAATTAGTTTATTTTAAATCTATTCAACCTACTATTTGAGGTTTTGTTCGTATATGTTAGTGTAATGAATTTTGTTTTTCTCTGTAAACATGTTTTATATATAGCTTATAAATTATTGCTATTGAAATAAATCTGAACAAAATCACTATTTCCTGATGTGTTAGATTCCCCACTCTCTAGTTTGGAGTATATGTAACACTTTTTAGCTTTATTAGCACAAATATTGACAAGCTTTTTTGAATAAGATGTAAATGCATATCCATTTATTAATAAGATGCTTTTTTTAATAAGAATAAATCATAGCCCTAAGCATTAAGATCCTAGTAATCTAACAAACTTGCAATACACCATGGTTATAGTGTATTTAATTAAATTATAAAATCAGTAGTGAACAAAACTAGGTCCCTAACAAGAAATAACATATTTGTTTTTTTATTCAGATAACAAATGAACTAATTCCTCGTCTGTCCACTGCTGATGCATGTCTCCGCCAATATGTCTACTTAATGAAATCCATTCCTTTCCTAACACAACTTAAAGAAATCATTGAACTATATATCCTTCGTCCACACAGCTACTCAGTGCAGTCGATCTATAATGAATTAGTATTAAACATTCCACCAAACAGTGAGCTACCATCTTTGGAAGACTCAGAGGACATGAAACCTTTTCGATATGTCATTGATTTTTTAAGTGGCAAATTACTCGGCCTACACCCTTTGGACCAACGTTCAGAAATAAAACCAGTTGTAACTGATCAAAAATTTAAAATGAAAGAATATGTGACAGGCATGGTCAACTGGATTTTACAAAAAAATAAATTAGTTAATAGAGATGAACAAAATTATTTTAAACGCATTGAAAATATTTCCAGATTTAGTCAACATCATGCACAAAATGATATGAATATAAACTCTACTTGCAATTTGGTAAATTCTGATGCAACTGGATATTATGAAATTTTGCAATCATCTCAGTTAGTGCACCCATCGTTTGAAAATGAAATGTGTCTGTCTTGTGAAAGCTTTTCAGAAGGACAGTTGTATGATATGAGTGATAATGACTGCACTACAGTTCCTGTTACCAGAACAGTGAAACGAGGTCGTAAGGCTGGGTAAGTGTTAATGATATTAGTAATTGTTGTTTGAACAAAATTTGCCTAGAAAATTCCCAAACTTTACAGGCAGTATATCAGTTAGTATTTATTAATAACAAAGGAGGAAAATATGGCCTACTAACAACATTAAAAATTAAAGTAGTTTGTTGCAATTATTTTGAATTCACTGATTAAACTATAATTAAATAATACCTAAGTGAATACTTGAAGGCTTACTTGCTGATGTGTTTTGATTGCTCTTTATGAAGCAAAGCCTCTACTGGCAGCGTTGTGCAAGGTATAAAGGTTATCAGCATAAGATTTATGAATGTAGGAGGGTAGGTAAAGTCGGTTGTTTACTATGTAATGGAACAGGGTGTTGGCTTCAAAGTGTATGTGGTCACTTAACACACGCTTCAGTAAACACATTAACAAAATAAAAAACCTAACCCAAAATCCAGCTATGCAACACATCTACAAAACAAGCAACACAGATACACGGACATACACACTAATTTAAATATACTCCACATTTTAAACCAAAGTAAAAAAATTAAGAGCTACAGAAAAATATTAAATATACAAATACTATGCAACTATTAAATGACTACACACACTTAGAAGGAAACACCCTGTTTAATTACATATTAAACAACCAACTTAACCTATCTCCCTACACTCATAAATCTTATGCCAACAGCCTTCATACCTTGCGTGAACCGCCAGTAGAGATTTTGCTTCGTAAAAGGAATGAGTTTCAAAACGTGTCAGCAAGTAAGTCCTTAAGTATTCACTTAGTTAAGTATTATTTAACTATAGATTAATAAAAAAAAAAAAAAAAAAAAAATGCAATTTACTAATATTATAAAATGCAATTTAATTTCTTTATCTTAATTACAATGGCAGGTTTGTGTGTGACAAAATATGAATATATCTTGTTAATTTTATTCTATTCAAAATGATTTATTTTTTAAGGAATATATTACTGAAAATTCAATTAAATAGGAAAAATCCAATAAAAATACTGAGTACTAAAAACATGAAATAGCTATCCAGCTAAAACTCAGCTCAGTTGTAGTCTACTAATGAATGTGCTATAAAAAGCATAGTTCTGTACTGATGTAAATCTTTATTGAGTTTAATCACAGGCACCAAAACCTATTTCTATAATAGATAAACCAATTTTTCAATCCACTATTTTATGATGCAGAAACATAAGTTAAAAAAACTGTCCTGAAATTATTAGACAGTAGAGCAAATAGCAGTAGGGTTTTTCGCAACTCAAAACTTTGCTAGTGAGAGCATGAAACATGTTCTTTAGATTTATGATTTGTTCTTATATCTGTATTTGAGAAACTCAATTATTCTAATAAAAAAACATGCAAATTCTACTTTTGGAATCTAATAAACTCATCTGACTGAGAAGTCATAATTTTAAAAACAGTATTTAGAACAAAATTGTTGAAAATTTGTAATAATTAAATAACAGCAACTTCTAATAAGAATTATTTTTTTTCATTGATCTTGTGTACATTTCGGTTGTAAAGAAACCTTACTCTGAGGAATCACAGTACAAACTAACTTGTCCATTCATCAAACCACTCTTTGATCACAAGGGGCATGGTCTTATTATGTGAGGGCTAGTAGAAGATAAGACAACTTTTTTCAGTAAAATTAATTTAGGTACATTTTATTTTAAATAAATACAATTATTACATAACTAAATTCTGAAATTTATAATTTAATGTCTGAAAAACTATATGGTTTAATAAAACAACAGATCCTAACCTTTGTGTAAAATAAAAATTTTGAAATCTTGTTGCTGTTCATGACGAGCAGGTTGTTAATTACTTATTACACTTTGATATTACTTGTGACCAGACTTTTTGTTAACTATAAATTGTTACCTTACACTTGGAGGAAACATTTTCGTCTTTAGACTTCTTCAGCCTCATATTTTTGCTACTAGGATTGCTGCAGTTGTATGCAGTTTTTTGGTACCAATTTTTGAAAGTTAGAAGTGATGTGATCGAAGAGTATGTGTGATCTGTGTTGTGTTTGTTCATTTAGGTTGTCATTTTTATGTGTGTTGCTATGTCTGTATATTTCTTATTGTTCTAGTATAATTTATGGCCTTTGTTGCATGTGTGGAGGATGCTCATGTTATTTTCCATACTTTTTCATGATTGTTTAGTGTCCATGAGGTGATTTGCGAAGGTTGATTCAATATTAGTGTGCAGTGCGCTTTTGTGTTCTTTATATCTTTCGGCTAAAGATTGGGCGGTTTATCCACTATAGAAGTTATTGCAGTTCTTGCATTGTAGTTTGTATATTCCTGGGTTATTCATCACCCTCACATACACAAACAAACACACATAAAATAGCACATCAATTCAAAAAATCAGGATACAATGTAGTTTACAGAACAACAAATAAAAGGGAAATGGCAATCACACACAGCATTAATAACAATACCAACGCACTTAGTGATTCGACAATGGTCAAGTAACCGAAAGGTGCCTCATTTATATGTGTGTGTGTGTATATATATATATATATATATATATACATATATATAAAGAACATAAGTCAAAATACAAATACAAGAATTATAATTGAATTTACAATTCAAAGCTTTTCGTTGGCTAACAGTACCAACATCATTGTTTAATATTCCTGATGATGTTGGTACTGTTAGCCAACGAAAAGCTTTGAATTGTAAATTCAATTAAAATTCTTGTACTTGTATTTTGACTTATGTTCTTTATGAATACACAAGAATACATATTGCGATATATATATATATATATATATATATATATATATATATATTGGTATTTATGGTTTTTTAACTTACACCTAATAAAAAAATTACAAAAAGGCCTCAAAATAACAATCTGGGAACAACTACAAATTTATAAACATAAAAATAATATCATAAACGAACAAATAAAATAAAAAAACGATAAATTATTCAACCTAATAGACAAAATTACCCCAAGACATATACATACAATTAAATGACACTTTCATAAACAAGAATTTTTATTTTAGTTTTCTTCATATATTGAAGCTTTTCGTAGTTTTTTACTTTTACTTTACTGGACTCTAGACTTAAAGAGTCCAGATATAGTCATTTATGCAGCATAAGATTAGAAATGTAAAATGGTTTGAACGACAAACAGTTGTAAGAGAGCTATTGTGAAATTGAAAGGATAAATTCACACTACAATAATTGTTTATTCTCTATAGTCATTAACTCCAGGAATGCATGCATATTACAAGATTTAGGATTGATGATTGTGTTTGATAATGGTATAGCAAATTTTAGCTACAGAAAAATAAATATATTAGAAGGGAGAAGTGAAAATGAGTTTTGAACAGAAGACATGATATTACCAAAACTGAGGTGTATGTGATTTACAACTGGGGTTTGCTGTAAAGCAAAGAAAGGGTTTATTCTCTATTCAAAATTACACTAGGAACAGCCCCCTTTTGGACTAGAACTTTAGTAACTGTTTGAACAGTTCAATAAAGAAATCAAGCATATATGGAAGTTGTATGCTGTTGTAACTGTTCTTATTACGAGTGGCCATTCATTACTTAGTTAAGCTGGTATAGAATAAGGAAGGTATACATTTTATACATATTAAAATCTATATATAAATAAAACTATTTAAAACTTAAATTAAATATGCAGTATTTATACAAAGTTTACTTTATATTTAAACTTTACTAAAACATTTTTTCCAGATCTACCAAACAATCATCTCCACTCCTGTCAAGTGACCTTCAACCTATAAAGATTCCTAAATTAAAATTTGACCTTTTCATCAAACCACTTGCTTAATTCACATTTATTTAAAGAAAGAATTTTTCAAGGACTCATCTTTCAATCATAAACACAAGACAGCCTCATGGAAAAAGTTATAATAAACATTTAAACTGATATTACATGGGAAAAATAATATTTGTTTCAATAGTTTTAGCCTCTTGTATGACATCTTTGTAGAGCAATTTGAAAGTTTATCTGCTAAAATAAAACAAACTGATAAAGGTCTATTATTTCTTTAAAATTAAATATGTATTACATGAAGTAGAATTAGAACATGTAAATGAAAAAGTCAAAAAGATTAGAATGAAAAAATCTTGAAAAGAATTATATTTTCAAAAATATTTATATATAAATTTTGGTACAGTTTTTAAAATTCAGATAGTTCTAACCTTTCTGTCATATAATACTGCGGATAACCTATTGTGCATGATCTGTGGTTCATGCTCTACGCACAATATTTTCACCATTTTTCCAGGAATGTGCACTCAACTCCTGACTTTTTGACTCATTTCTTGGAAGTTATTGTTATCTGATTTTATATTCGCAATAATTTCATGTGAGTGTTATCGTGTAACAAAGTTAACAATTTTATAACCTTTAAATAGTTATTAACCTCACATTGTCATTACTTTAGTATTGAACATTATTCAACAGGTGTTTAGCGAGTGGTAAACTAGTTAGTGAAACTTTTGTTAATCTTCTAGCGAACATTTGAACTTAAGTACAATAGAACCCCTCAAATCCGAACATGATTAGATGAAAACCAAATGTAAAAAAGTATCAAAAAATTTAATGAAGTATGTACTGAAAGTTTGCTACTTACGTAAATCCGGACTGAGATGTGTAATATATTGGAATTGACACAGTAAAAACATGATATAATACAAAGGCCTATACTGTACTAATGCATCACTAAATTAACACAGAATTTATTGACAGAATAATAAAAATAAAAAAGACAAACACTTAACTATATGTATTACTTAAAAAGAAAAGACACAGACACTTAACTATATATTTCACTTAAAATCAGTACTCTTCATCTGGCAAAGAGACGTAAACCTTTCCGAGGATGCGATGTTGCGCTACCGTCGCATTAGCATAACATCATTGGGTGTTGCATCTGCATGTTGTTCTACGTAACGCAACACAATGTCGAGAGCGGCAGCAGCGTCATCATGAGTAACAGCATCTTTTTACTTGCTATCGCTATCTGCAACGCTGTCATGTTGATCCTGGACCATAGACACCATGTCATGCTAGGTATATTCTTCATTGTAATCTAGTGCTGTCCACTCTTCCATGCAACTTTCTTCAGAATCTTCACATCCTGGTAAAGAGCAGGAATGAGCTGAATGAGCTCAGTTTCATCATCCCGTGTTCTAAGTGGTGTTTCCCCAAATTCGAGGCTAGGCCAGAGCTTCTTCCAAGATTTCTGCAGTAAAGTTACTGATATTATTCAAGGATTCAGTTTTCAAGTAAATTACATCCTTTATTGTAATCGTCTTAAGGTTTTGTGGAATAGAAATAAAACAATCTTCTTCAATTAATGTTTGCAGAAGTTTTTTCCTGTAGCTTAGTTTTATGTTCTGCAGCACTCCTTGAGCCATAGGCTGAAGCAACGATGTCAGGTTAGGTGAGGAAAAAATTGCTTTTATGTCTTTACACACCAACTGCTAGTCTGAAGGATATGAAGGAGAATTGTCTATCAAAAGTAGAGCTTTTGGTGGCAGTCCATTTTTTTTCAATAAATTTTGTTACTGATGGAACAAAATTATTTTTGAACCACTCCTTGAAAATATTACCAGTCATCCATGCCTTACACTGATTTCTGTAATGAACAGGGATAGGATTTAAGTTCATATTTTTAAGAGCTAGTGGTTTGGCGGATTTTCCAATCACCATTAATGGTAGCTTATCTGTTCCTATGGTGTTACTGAAGGCTAAAACTGTGAGACGCTGTTTGCTCGTTTTAAAGCCTGGCACAGAAGATTTCTCTCTAGAAGCAAGACTTTTAGTGGGAAGGGCTTTAAAATTCAATCCTGTCGCGACAGCATTATACACTTGCTGGGGTGAGTAATTTTTAGACAAAATCAAATCTGTGAATTCGTCTAAATATTCTTTTGCAGCAAGATTATAAGCTGATAACTTCCCCCCATTACTGTTAGTTGTCTAATCTCATGACTTTTCTTCCATCTAACCATCCTTCTATTGCTAGCAGTAAATTCCAAATCTCCATTAATTAATTTTTTAAACTGTAATACCTTTTTTTAGTACTAATGGGCCACTAATAGGAACTCCTTTTTGCATCTCTTGTGTAAACCATAAAAATACAGCCTCGTCAATTTTTTTCATTCACAGAAACTTTCGCTTGATGGCGTTGTTCCAAAGACTTTTCACTTTTAGAATTGCAAAACTGTTCAATTTTTGATAAAGAAATATGTAATGAATGCTCTAATATTGTTTGTTAATAAAAAAAAACTCACTTCTGTCAAATGCAAAATACACAGCATATCCGAAATCCGAGATTTTTCAGCAAATCCGAACAGGCTATAGCCCCAATTAGTTCGGATTTGAGGGGTTCCACTGTAATTTAAAGTGTTTAGTTAACAGTTCTAGCGGTGCACACACCCTACGCCATCATCTAAATCTTTAAAGAACATTTTATTCCAAGTAAATGTTTTAGGAATTTTCTATGTTAACCCTTAGCACTCGACTGTCGGGGCAGCCCCGCCAAGCGTATATTGCAGTTTACTCGTATGTCGGGGGTCACCCAACACGATTTTCAAATGCATATAACTCGTCTGCGGCGAAGCCCACGACATTCAATCTTTTACCGTTTGGTGCTACAATCTATTGACAATAATGTGAACTAAGTTGAAAATGTCTAGGAATATGTGAGTCATCCCAAAATCTAGTTTGCCACTATGTTGTAAGCTGCAAGTGGGTTACAGTTTTGCAGGTTATTTGTTTACTCGTAGTTTGCCGTGGCTTCACGTGCAATTAGTGATTCTGAAATTCCTGATCTTTTACTTGATACTGATTTATTAGAATGTAGTTCAGTTTTAATAATTAAACCAACAGGTATTTGTAAATATAACCAGTTTATGGGTGGTGTAGATTTAGCGGTTCAATAAAATGAACCTTGCAGTTTTACATGAAGAACAAATAAATGGTGGAGGAAAATGTTTTTCTGGCTATTAGATGTAGCTGTAGTAAACAGTTTTATTATCTATAATAACAAAAAAAAAAAAAGGAAATGAGAGAAAATCTGTTAAACAAAAATAGTTTCGCCAAAACTTGGTGAGGGAACGCATTGGTGATCAGGAATAACCCGTATAGTGAGAGGGGTAGGCCATCAACTACTGACAAAGAAGAAAGACTGAATGGGAAATTATATTCTTTTCCAATGATAAAAGTAGTTCTAAGGATTGTGTAGTTTGCAGTAACAGGAAGATAAAAGGAGGTAGAAGGGAAACAGTTTTTCACTGCAAAACATGCAACAGAAAACCAGGACTTCATCCGGAAAACTGTTTTCAAAAAAATCATACTCTGCAAAACTACAAATAAGATAATAAAATCATGTACATACAGTATTAGTGAATAAAAATAGCTTAGTTTTCTAAAATCATGTAAGAGAAAACAAAGTTTTCTATAAATAATGATGCAACTTGCAGGTGAGGAATTTGTCTCAATTTAATTACAAGCGGGGAAGCAAAGCATGTTAAAAAAATCCGAGCGCTAAGGGTTAATAACATCTTTGTTACATATACTCAAGACAACTCACAGATTTGCTGTTTTTAAATTTATCTGTGTGTTCCTCTGGCAATTTATTTTTAATTATTATATTCTGTCTTGGTGTCAAATTCAAGGGATGTAAGCCAAATACAAGGTGCTTTCAAAATGTAAGGTAACTTAAAATTCCATAGACAAGGTACACATGATTTTTCATTTATTTTGTTGGTACTCATGTCCTGGACATATGTTTACAGTTTTAACAATATAATTTTTGTTTGTTTTTGACAGATACATACAACAGATGTGTTTTATTGTGGTTGGTTATTTTTTTGCTATAAAAAAAATGGATCAAAGAATTTAGATCCGATTTTTGTAAACAATGGAATTAAGTGCTCCAAAACACTTGATAATAAATGTCTCTAGGTGGTACAAGCTCTTCCAGATGGCCAGTTATGAACTTTGCTCTGGACACCCCAGAACTTTAACAAAAAATCGTTGGAGCAGTAAAAGAAATTGTTTTGGAAAATAGTAGAATCACTATTAGAGATGTTGCTGAGGATGTTGGCATATTGGTTGGTTCGTGCCAATTTTTTTGGATATTTTGGACCAGAGGTGTGTTTCAGCTAGATTAGTTCAAAAATTGCTAAGTTCTGACCAGAAGAAACATGGGATGAGCATCAATCAGAAGCTATTGAATGATGATGATAATCTTGATATGCTCAAAAGAGTCATAACTGGTGACAAATCATGGGCATATGGTTATGACGCTAAATCAAAGTCCAATTGTTTCAATTGAGGAACAAAATAGAACCAAGACCGAAAAAAGCATACCAAGTTCAAACAAATGTCGTTTTGCTCAATCTTTGCAATTACCGTGGCATAGTACATCAGGAGTTATGAACATATGTCCGTATGGTCATGTGTATAAACAGTGTATTACCTTCCAAGAAGAAATAAGAAAAAAATGTTTGGAATTGTGGAAAAACAATTCATCATGTGATAATCCACCTGCTCACTCATCATTGCGTGTGAGATGAGTTTTTGTTCCCTTGTGTCTTTTCCTGTTTCTAAAACTGAAGAAACCTATGAAAGAATGGAGATTTGCAACGATTAAGGAAACTGCATTGCTGGAAAACAACCGAGCAAACTAAAACACATCTAATCTTTTATCTGTCAAAAAAATGAAATATGCTGTAAGGCTGATACTGTAAACATATGTTTGAGATATGTGTACTAATACAACAAAACAAACAAAAAATCGAAAATTAAATATACATTACCCGCAAAATTTAAACTCGCCTTACTTTTTGTACTCACCTTGAATGTTTATTTTTTATCCAAACAATACTTTTTATTGTTAAATTTGCTAAAGTTTAAACATGAAATCATTTTAATAATTATTAACAGAAAAAAAAATTAGATTACGTTAGAGTAACATATTAGAGAATGTTTATTTTCCCTGTAAACTATATTTTTTATGAATGCGTTTTCAATTTTATTTTGTTGACCAATCGTGTTATCAATATGTATCTTTAATCCTTGAGATTTTACTTGACTTAGTGCAAGATATAGTTGATCATGTGTAAAAACAGGTTAGGTCAATTGAAGCCTTACTTATAGTTATTGAAAATGTAAATCTTAAAAATAATTGGTTCCTTTTCATTTGAAATGGCATGTTAAGATATGTTGATATTAATTTATTTATTGGTAAAAATATGATGTTTCCTTTTCCAGA
This sequence comes from Prosapia bicincta, assembly GCA_036971475.1. Taxonomy (NCBI): domain Eukaryota; kingdom Metazoa; phylum Arthropoda; class Insecta; order Hemiptera; family Cercopidae; genus Prosapia; species Prosapia bicincta. The sequence continues at coordinate 101,382,449 of JBAIZL010000005.1, read as the reverse complement.
ACCAGTAATTATTTCTAATTTAATACACTTCTCAAACATATCTAGTATGATAAGCTGTACTCCATTAACCTGGTCCCAAGCTAAACTCTGTATAAGCTCTAAACCTGATCCCAAGTTCATATTTCTTATTAATCTTTAACACTGTTAAAATATTTGTAATCAGATGTTTTTAATATAATATTTGTACAGCTGTTTCTCAGCTGAAATATTTGAAAATCATACTCAGCTGTTTTCCATTGCAATGTATTTCTTGTGGAAATTTTGAGTATTTAAAGTTCGTCAAAACCTTATAAATGTTGTAAGCTGAGGAAAACCTATATTTTCCCCCGCTCCTATATGGATAATAGAGTTCTTATTATTTATACTTCATACATTCATAAAATAATTCATTCCTTCTAAAACATTAAAAAACAAGATAGTATAGTAAGCATGGATTAGCATGGATAGTAGCATGGATTATTTTTTTTTCTAAATTGTATAAAGAATTTATACAATTCATTTACTTTAAATTTAATTTAATTCATTTACTTTAAATTGAATTTGTAGAAAACAATCTCATTATGTGTCTTCAGTAAATTTTACAATAATTTGTTTTAAATTATCTGAACTTATTGTAGTCTTAACATAACTGATAAACCATAGTCCAAGATGGCTATCCACCAACAATTTAACACATTTGTGATTTTTCTGGTTTGTCTCAGAAAATAGCAGTTTAAAATTAACTACCCAAGAATACTTAATTGGACTACCCAAGAATACTTAATTGGGTATAATTAACTGAGTATAGTTTTCTTAACAATCTAGATAAACTGGAATTGAAAAACAATGAAAGGCAGAAATAAGTGACTTAATAAAATAATTTGCTCCAAAAACAAGGAAAAATACAAGAAAGGCAGATGATCAAAGTTTATTAAACGATATTAAAAACTGTTTAATTGTTGTAATTAGTTCATTTTTGCTACTAAACAAGAAAATGACACGGTTTTTTTAAATTTTAACCTCATTACAAAATCTGCTGAAACAAAAGGCACTGTGTAGCAACACTATGTACAGCTTTACTGTCTTTCCTGCTTCATTTATATCTACAGTAATACTTATACATTCGAGATCTGAAAGTGACAAATAAGTGAAAGTTTATAGTCACCACTAAATCTGAATAAGTTAAATATTTTTCACACATTTTTCTCTTCTTCCTGGATTTCTCACTAAAAGGCTGTTAAAAATTCTCGTGGATCAATAGAAAATGTTTTTTTTCCTGTTGTGGTGGTTTCCAGGACTAGAGAAACAAGGTTCTACTTAATTACCACATTAAAATATCTTGAATTTTCATAGTTAATTTAGCTTCATAAGTTCACATCAAGTAAGCTGCTCAAGCACCATCCCACCATAACAAAACTCCAAGCCCGGGTTCATTTATGGTAGCCTGAAATCATATTAATTTTATAAAATTTTATTTATTAAGGTGGTATTAATCTAAATTACTTTTCAGTTAAATGCTATACAGTGATCCCACGTTATTCGCAGCGATTACATTCCCCGAACTAACCGCGAATACTGAAACCCATTGTATAAGAGAAGGGAAGGGTTATGTTCCACATAAAAAATGTTAACATTAATCACAGCTATACTGTACACTTATAATACTGTATGATATATTTATGTACTAGATAATTATATACATATTTTTATTGTTAATTTACGATTTCCTTCAATCCAAACTAAACACTTCCACAAGTGGGCGCAATGTTCCCAAAAATAGCAGACACAACAATCGAATGTGACACCTGTTTAAGAACTGACGGGAAAAACACAATTCGAGTTAGTTATGGCCAACAGATACAGTTACTGATGTTTGGATTTAGAAAATGTTCGACAGTAAATAAACAAAGTAATACTAAACTTATGTTTTCCGCAGGATTGACTCATTGTTTTTTGTCAGTGATGATAATGGCACTTGTTATAAATAAGAAACAGCTATCTCTTGAGTAGTAGGCCTAGTAACGTACAGTATAACAGATGTTTGGCACAGATGATTGGCACAGATATGTAGATGACGTTGTAATACTATACCGAGGAAACATAAGACAATGTCAACAACTCCAAACACATATAAACAAAATACACAAAAATATCCAGTTCACTGCAGAATTTGATAACAACAAAACATTGAATTTCTTAGACATCACCATAACAAAAAATCAAAACAAACATGAATTCAACATATATAGCAAACCAACCATGACAGACACACTGATACACAACACATCGAACCACCCAATCCAACAGAAACACACAGCATTCAAACATTTACAACACAGACTAAACAAGATACCTATGTCCACAACTAACTACACAGAGGAACTAAACTCAATCAAATATTTAACTCACAAAAACAGATATGACAATTATTTAATAGACAAACTACAAAGAAAAATAGTCAACAAGAACAGTAACAACAACACAAACATAAACAAATTCATCACCCTCACATACATAAACAAATTCACAAACAATATACCACACCAATTCAAAAAAGTAGGATACAGTGTAGCTTACAGAACAAAAAATAAAAGCCAAACAGCTATCAGATATAGCATTAATAACAATACCAACACATACAATAATCCAGGAGAATACAAACTAAAATGCAACAACTGCAATAAGTTCTATATTGGACAAACAGGCAAATCTTTTGCCGAACGATATAAAGAACACAAAAGGTCACTGCACACTACTATTGAATCCACCTTCGCAAATCCCCTCATGGACACTAAACACTCATGGAATAGTATGGAAAGTAATATGACCATCCTCCATATGTGCAACAAAGGCCATAAATTAAACACACTAGAAAATATCAAATACACAGACATAGCAACATACATAAAAATGACATCTTAAATGAACAAACATGACACAGATCACACATACTCTTCAATCACATCACTCCTAACTTTCAAAAATTTTTATGAAAGAAGCACAATTGCAGCAATCCTAGCAGCAAAAATATGAGGCTGAAGAAGTCATAAGACAGAAACGTTTCCTCCAAGTGTAAGTTAACAATTTAACAATCTTTAGTTAACATAAAGTCTGGTAGTAAGTTTTATCAAAGGGTAATAAGTAATTAAAAACCAGCTCATCATGAACAGCAACAAGTTTTTGATATTTTTCATTCATAATTTATTCTTAAATAATAAACTAAATATTTTCAATTTTTCTTTAAAAAATATTTGCACATATTCATAAACTTATAAATCAGCATTGAAGGAAATGTTTTTTCGCATGAGTAGGGGTTTGAAAAAAGCATGTATAATCGAAGAGCTGCCTATGATACACTGTTAAAATGTTTTATTTAAAATGTAGTTTGTCCATTGTAGGGCTGTTGCCACATTGAACGGCTGACATTCGTTTCGCGACACTTTTGTACTGTCATTTTTTTCAACTTGCCATGTCGATTTAATTTCAAGTTTACAAAATTTACACAACATTTACTTACATTTCTTTTATAATGCATACATTTCATTTAAATTTTCTGAATTTTATGGTCAGTAAGATTACCTATATAAAAAAATCTGAGGTGCAAATTTAGTTTTAAATTTTTATAAATTGTGTACTTAAATTTCAACTAAATGAGAACTCATCTTACTATTTTCCAACTGGTCTCTGCCCCCTGACTTGCCTTCACGCCCCCCCAAGGAGGTTGGGCCCCCCAGTCTGGGAACCTATGCTCTAGACCCTTATACTTTCGAGTCTTCTATAGAAAAATTCTGTAATAATAGTACAAAATCTGTAAAAGATGAGTCAATTACTAGATATACTATTACAACATTTATGCAAACAGTGCAAAAACTGAAATTGTACTATTACAACATTAGCACTTAATTTGTTAAACGATTGTACAATACTTATCAAAAATAAAACTATGAAAATATCTCAATTTAATATAAAATTTTATTTTAAAATCAACATAAATTTTTGCATGTGGCAAACTGCTTTGATCATGGTATAAAATAAATAATTAATATCAACAGAACTTCAAAATTTCATTATAATTCAAAAGAAAATAATGAAAATAACTTACCAATATAGAATATGGAACTTTTGGTTCAGTGCTAATTGTATCTGTTGGTAATTCTGGACTGTCAGGACATTGTACAGGAGAAACTTCAGTAAAGCTTTCAGATGTTACTCGGAATTTAATCTTTTCACCTGCCAATTCAACAACAAATGTAGCTAAAGTTAAAGAGCTATTTTGGAGATAATCCTGATTAGTAACAGCATTACAATATAAAACAATTGTAAAACTTTCATGTTATTTATAAATCACACTCAGTCATTTTAGATAACAGAAGGAGCCTACTATTTATTTTAGTGGGATACATTTTGAAACTACAGGTAATCTTAGAATAGACGGTTAGCTTCGTAAATGAAACGATTATTTTGAAACATATCAGCACTTAAGTTTTAAAGTATTCACTCAGTTACACAATAATCACTTATAGTTTAATCAGTGAATTCATGTTGATTACAACAAGCAACTTTAATCTTAGAGGTTTTAGCCTTATTTAATAAAATACTTTTATTTGCATAATATAAAGTTTCGATGTAACAAGTTATTAAATGTAATAACGTGTTCACTATGGATGGCTCAATGTGCAGAACCCTATGAGACTTATTGCTGTGTGTGTGATCCACATAATTTGCTATACTCTCATAAGGGATTTTTAATCTAGCTTCGTTGGCAAGAAAGTGATGCAATTGTTATTTCAAATAGGTTTACTTTGAGTCTGATAGTGCCTTAAACTATTGGTTTTAAGATAAAAAGTGAACATTCTGTACATTTTTTTCATAGGCGAGTTATTACCTGGATCCATAAATAAATCATGTTTATCTCCATCACTTTCAAATTCCCAAATCCAAACTTGTTCCGTTTCATTAAATCGAGACGGATGCTGCAAACCTGATGGAGGGATTAATATGTCATCAAAAAATCCAAGTGTAACTGAAAAATAAATGACTGTTATGAGTTATGATATCATCGAAGTATCTGTGCCAGTAAATGATTTTGTGTGCGTGTGTATTGTTTGGGAGTATCTTGGTGTTTTCTATGAGTTGTAGAAAAATTTCGCTTAGGACCCTACTGATAGAACTTCTCATGGGTAGATCATCTGGTTGTGAATAGAATTTTGTTTTGTGGGTGAAAGAGTTTTGTTTGGTGATGGTTTGGAGGATGTTTATGATTTCGGTAACGTGATATGTTGTTCTGTTAAACCCAAAAGTTTATGTTGTTCCGAAAGTTAAACATGGGATTTCGGCTTTGTAAATTACCTCCATCACTTCATAGGAACTCGAGTGTACACAGTCAAACCTGACCAAGAACTCTTAAAGCTAGAAACATACCCACGAGGCAGAGTGCGATCAAAGAATTGAGAAGAACAACAAGATATTGGCAAGAAGAAACAAACGGACGAGGGAAACATAGAAGAAAGCCTGTAGACTCTTCGATCAAGAGTACCTACAAGAAAGAAAACCGAGATGACAAGAGCCATCGGCTTATAATATAATGCAGTTAACACAGAACTACTATTGTTTAAGTGATTAATATACAAGGGTGAGAACCTAGCCAGCATGTTACAGCGTTTTGAAGCTCTTCATCACTCGCAAACCTCTGAGATGCAAGCTACCGCTTCATGTACGGGAAAAGATGGAAATCACTGGGAGCCAAGTCCGGGCTGTAGGGGGGGGGGTGGTCAAAAAAGTCCCATTTAAACTTTTCCAAAAGTTCAGTTGTTTTTTGAGTTGTGTGAGGGCGAGCATTGTCATGGACAAACACAACGCCAGATGTCGACGCTTGTTTTGAATCGCTCGTCATAGCCGTTTTAAGGTTTCACAAAAGCTGCAGCTGTAATGGTCGTACCACGCTCCATAAATTTAACGAGTATGATGCCCTTAGCATCCCAAAAAACTGTAGCCATCAATTTTCTCGCTGAACAGGATTGGCGAGCTTTCTTTGGCTTGCTTGGCGAAGCGGTATGACCCCATTGCATTGACTGTTGTTTTGTTTCGGCATTCACATAGGCTACCCAAGTCTCATCTCCTGTAACGATCCTGTTCAAAAATGTTTCTCCTTCAACGTCATACCGAGTAAGAAAGTCTATGGCAGAACTCATTCTTTTCATTTTGTGATCATCGGTGAGCACTTTTGGAATCCAACGAGCACAAAACTTGTGATAGTCTAGTTTTTCTGTCACTATCTCATGCACAAAACTTTGAGAAATTTCAGGAAAATGATCTGAAAGTTCCGAGATTGTGAAGCGACGGTTCTCACGAATTTTCTCATCCACTTTGTTCACCAAGTCATCACTGACGAGAGATGGCCTACCACTCCGGTCTTCAACGTGAACGTTCGTTCTTCCATTTTTAAAAAAACAAACCCATTGACGGACTACACCTTCGTTCATAATGTTTGGTACACAATATCAAGAGCACAGTGGTACAATATATTACAATAAAAATATTGAAAAGAACCCCAATACCACAAAAATAATCAAAAATAACAAATAAGACAAGTTACTTAAGATTAAACCCTTATGTACATTTCGATGACCACGTCATCATCATCAGAGGGTCTTGTTACAAAACACAATCTAGCACATAAGAAGTTACAAACTAGAATAACATAAGAGTACATAAGGGTTTAATCTTAAGTAACTTGTCTTATTTGTTATTTTTGATTATTTTTGTGGTTTTGGGGTTCTTTTCAATATTTTTATTGTAACATAATGTTTGGGCCATACACCCCACTCAATTCACGATGAATTTCAGCTGCTGTGTAACTTTCGACCACAGAAATCTTATTACACCTCGCACTTCACACTTGGCAGGATTTATGTATCAAAGTACAAGAAGGTCTATCGTGGGCTATCACAGGGGGCAGTGCTTAGTTGCTTGCTATCGATGACGTACAGCGCGCTATCGCAAAAATAATTGTCCGCTGTCACGAACCGTCCAGATCAAGAATTAGGCTGAATCATTCTCTCTACAACACTCTTGCTTGAATTAATAATTTGAAAAGGAACTTCGGGTTGTTTAAGTTTGATGTGTTAAAAGATTATCTGACCCAGCTTAAGGAAAATATTTTAATACCAACTGATTCCATCTTCCGAGTTACAGTCTGAGTTAACAATTACAACGGATGTCTCGAAATAGCTGTCCTCAACAATTATAAAATTAAGTGCTACTATAGGCAAGTGTAACATATTTACAAGTGTTTTAGTTAAATATTTTAACTCTACATCTACCCTGTTTTGACCTAATACACTGTCTAAAAGGACAGCAGTCACCAGCACTTCATCAACTGTTACAAATTTGCTGACAACTAATGACAGTTTTCTATAAATTGTTCAAATAAGTCACAAGTAGGAGCAATAACTTCTTCTCATGCCTTGTATTTATGTTATCACATCTTGGAGCCTGAAGTAAAATTCTTAAACTATTCAAGTCGAAGAGCTAAAAAGTGACATAATTAGAGAAAAGGATTCATCTATGATAGACCATTTCTTGACCATATATCTTCTTAATTTGTGTGTGAAGCTTTCAGAAGTTTGCTTGTATTGTATTTCTTTCTTTTGTTGTGTATAGACACAACATTTCTATCTCTGCACTTTAGTTAAAGATGGTAGTGGTTGCAAGTCCCAAAGTACATAATGTTTAATCTCTTTGACCAAGGAATTTTTTGAATGTCATAAAAACCATTCAGTAACAACAGATTTTCTTAAACACCTTCTTGGTATTTGACTAACTCCCAATCCTCCTTTTCGTAACTTATTTCTGGCAATATCACAAAACCATCCTCATCATCAACATTAATGTCTATATTTTCTTCTACACAACTGTTAAAAGAAATGTCATCTCCCAAATAAACCTGTTAGCCTTTGAACATCACAAGCCTCTTGTTTTACACTAACTTAGTTATATTTTTTCTTTTAGATCAATGTTACAATAGATTTACATTAAACTAAATCGAATAGGATTTTTATTAGGAAACTGTGAGTTTATATAGTACTGTTTGTATCCTTATATATAGTTTTCCAATTTCAACTGATTGGCAAGTTCAATGTTTCCATTATTAGTTATTTTTTTATAGAAAATATCCAAATAAAAAACGTTACTAAACACTTTTAAATGTTTTAAACTTGTCTATAGTAGCACTTACTTTGTTCGTTTCGGGAGATGTGTCCCATTGTCAACTCAGACCGTAACTGATCCGTTAGTGAAAACTAGTAGCTCACGTGAAGATGGAATCAACAAATGTTGTTCAGTTACGGTCTGAGTTGACAATGGGACACATCTCCCGAAACGGCCGTCCTCAACAAAGTAAGTGCTACTATAGGCAAGTTTAAAACATTTAAAAGTGATTAGTGATTACTAGTAGCTCACGTGAAGATGAAATCAACAAATGTTAAAAAACGTTGGTAGGTATATTAGAAAAAAAAAATACTTGGGTAGGTATAAACAAAAACTACCTAAACCTTTTGTAAGTAAGTTACAAAAGAGCTATATTTTATTTTAATATAATATAGTGACTCTGTTTTATAAAGAAACATTCAGTTTACATAGTTTTGAGTTTTGGGACATTTCAATTTTGTTCAAATTTTAATCCATGGTGTTAAATTCAAGTGGCTTTATAGTTTGATACACTAAAATCATTTACTTTAAACGTATTTTGTAGTACCTTATGTGAAAATATCAGAAAATGGTTAACATTTATTAAATATTTTTGTGTTCTATTTTATAGGCGCTGACTTTTAAAAAGCATTAGGAGTGGCCAAAACATTTTTCAATGCAAAACCTTCAACTCACTGTTTTATTACAGGAATTTATCAGAAGTAAATATGTTATGTTTTTGATATATGTCTATTAAAACATTTAATGTATATTTTAAATGTTATTTTAGGATTATTTTTATTGGACTTTCGAGAATATGTTCAATAGCAGATCTTTTAAACTTATTTTCTTAAAATTTTTAATTAATGAATTACAAAGTACAGTAGAGTCTTGATAACTCAAGGTTGACGGGACCGAGACCCCTCGGATTACCAAACACTCGGATTACACAGAAATACATTCCTGTGCATTAGAAAAAATAGGAGTTTTAATGAACCCTAATACTATAGGTAATTAAAAATGTACTAAATAACTTTATATGAACATATTTTGGATTCCCAACTTATTTATTTTGGAAACCATATTGATATAAACATTTATTGGAAGCCTGACTTATCATTTTCTATCAAAATGATAATAAAGGCTAAAAAAAATAGGCTCAAATTTAACAGAAGCTCAAAATATCAGGACTCGGAATTTCAAGACTTTACTGTACAACTTTTATTTATTCACCTTTGACCATTACTGCAGTATTTAAAAAAAGTTTTTTATAATTTATTTTAACACTTTTAAATGTTTATAAACTTCCCTATAGTTGCACTTACTTATGTTTGTTGAGGACGGCCATTTCGGGAGATGTATCCAACGGCCGTTTATAAACATTTAAAAGTGTTTAGTGATACTAGTAGCTCAGGTGAAGATGGAATCAACAAATATTAATTTATTTAAAATAGCGACTTGAATTAATACAGAAGCCTGGTGGGATTTAATCATGTTTACAGGGTTTTTTTACATTGTTGTTATGAGTATATTTAACAATAAAAAACAAATACTTTTCATAAATAGTTTTAACAAATTATCAAGTGAAACTATAAATGTTTAAAATATATTTCATGCAATCAGTACTATGCTCTTATATATACTTTTACAAAAATTATAGTTTCAAGTGGTTTTGTGCAGCAAGATAAATATTTTAAAAAAATATTAAATCACTAATAATTGAATGTAGCATTTAAAATAAAATTGTTTTTCTTTAAAATATTTTTTTCAGTAAAATATCTGGAACAAATTAGATATTCTATCTAATTTGTTGGTGAAAATTTGCTTACAGTTTTAACAATATTTTCCAAGTATTATAGCACTTCATATTTACTCTAAATGAATCATGTAGTATCAAAAGTGAGATATCTTAATTCTAACTAAGAGATGATTCAAGTACAGAATATTATCAAACCATGTACTCCATCTTTTGTACAACTGCGTATCTTCCCCAATATTATTTCATCAATAAATGGACGAAATACAACATATCGAAATTCAACTTTTGTATGTGAAGCACCATCTCCTGGAAATATATATGAGTCTTCTATTTCCTGTATATCAAACAGTGCTATACATAATCCAACTTTTGGTACAACCTAGAATAAATAATTTTAAATAGCATAGTTAAATGTAATATAGATTTTTTTAAACCATGCTTAAATATAAAATAGGTATTTATTTCCTGTTCCCATGAAATCGATTTTTAAAAAAACTTTTATAATCAGCAGTTTAGAATGTCATCAGCAATACAAAAAAAAATATAAAAACTTTCGCTCACACCCCAAAAATTCATAATTTTAGAAAATAGCTATTCCTCAATACTACATGTCAAACCAAAAATGTTATTCAATGTTTTAGGTTTATTTTTTACTGTAATAACCCTCAAAATGTCTCGAAATTTAAATAAACTTGCTAGTGACTCCCAAAAAATTACATATTTTGCAAATAAATCAACTTCAGCACTTCAATTAAAACGTTAAGTTCTTTCGTTTTTAGGCCAAAGTTAAAAATAAAAGGTGTATAAATGTTCGATGCAATATTTTCTGTTTTGTGCACGGAATAGGGTCTGTAAGTGTTTCTTTTCTCATTTTAAGTAATTTTGCGACTTCTGATCGCAAAAAACAGATGTCCCTACGAGTTTTATAAATCTATAAGGTTTGAGCGCAGAGTGAAATGTGGAGTACTTTGTTAGAATTGATCCTTGTTAGAATTTCTTGGGAGTCTACAGTAAATTTAATCACATTTTGAGGTATTTTGCGGGTTATTACGTCCAAAAAATAAAGTCAAAAAGTGAAATTAGTAACGTTTTACATAGGGCGTGGAAGGGGTTTCTATTTTTCAAAATTTTTAATTTTTGGAGCGTTAGTAAAAGTTGTCATAGTTTTTGTTGTATTCCTGATAACTCTCTGCATCGCCCGGTATAATTTTGTTTGCTAAAATCAATTACGTGGTAACGGGAAAAATAAATACAATATAATCAATTCCTAATTTTTTTGTTTAAATAATGTAGATTCAAAAATTTTCGGAATATTTATTTTAAAAAAAAACTAACCTTATTTGCAAGTTTGGTATTGATGTCATCCCTTAAAGATACTTGGAGTTTTGAACTTAAAGCTACAGGCGGTGTTCTTATAACATCTTTGAATTCTGCTAATACAAACATTATCAAATTTGTGTTACTTTATAAAGTATTTAGTGGTTACAGACCAGGTTGAAACCTCAAATGCAAATTTATGAAATTCAAACAAATAGGTTATCTAAAAAACGGAAATTTCATTATAAGTAACAGTTTACAACAGGTGTATGTCTAAATCTACAGATATTTGACTGATTGTCATCTGTGTTTAATCTGTGTTTCTGTAAAGTAATTGAAACTCTTTACATTTTACACGGATACTTTCCGGTTAGGGAACTGCGTGTGCGTTTGTGAAGTAAATGAATACTTAGTAATTTTGGATAAATTATCTAATTCTTTGTGATAAATGCAGTAATGGCAAAGTACGACCTTACTTCCCAACTTGCTCCTTATTTTGATAGACATTTGGTGTTTCCCTTGTTAGAGTTCTTGTCAGCTAAGAAGGCAAGTATTTAGGTTATTTGAAGCATATGCTTGTATTGTATTTCTGAAATATTTGTATGACAAATTAGTTATTATACTGCATTAATATTTGTTTTACCATCATTATTATATTTGTTTATTGTTATTTATAATGAAAACATTTCTATGTATTTACTTTCTTAAAGTTCATTTCACGAATCATTAAATTCTAGGTTAAAGTTTCAATAGGCTGACTGCTGAAGAGCTGAATTCATTATTAGATTTTGTTATATTTGACTTCCTGTAGCTGTAAAACCATAGTATTTTAATCCATATTGGCTAAACAAATAATTTCTGGTGGTGGAGAAATTCTTCAGGAATAAGGCAAAATTAATAAATCCTTGTGGCCCCTAAAAAATTTTGAATAAAAGGCAATAATAACTTCACAATTTTTACAAACTTCTTTAAAATTACTTTTTTCATCAATTAGAGCACTATTATAATTTTGCTTCAAAGAATCTGGTTAGGATAAATTAATATGTTTACAAAAACAAAAAAAAAAACAAAATGTATATAAAAAGTGTGCTAAAAAGTTAACTAGTTGATAAAAGATATTTATTCAACATGGTTGTAAAATGAATGAACTTATTGAATTTATAATATAGCAAAGAATTAGCTTTAGATCCTTAACTGTAACTAATATCACAGCTGTACAATTCATAACTCCTATTCACAATCATTTTAATTTTAAAACATTTACTGATACCTATGCCCACATAATAGTAATGGATCATAATTAATATGTCTATCCAGCATACTTGGAAATAATGATTAAAGAAGTAAGATTATTGTTAAAAATATCAGTAAATTTTAACTCTAGTTACATTTTTGAAGTTTTAACTTCTAACCATCCAAATTTTCAATAACAATTAGATGAATCAGATGTTAATTTTTACAAACATAATCTTATATTGAAACATTATTTCGGCTCTTGAAGCTCTTGCTAGTGTTTAGTTACATCTGAGTCTTCTTGGAGTTAACTCTATTCAGCTGTGTTCAATTCTTAAGTCTCCCACAAGTAACAAGGTCACAAGTTGTCACATATTTATCATTACTTATCTAATTATTTACTTAGCATATTTGACAAAATGGGGATTGACTTTGATATTTCTCATTCTCAAAAATTTAGAATTGGTATGGACAAGAAACAGTCCATTTTAGTCACTGCAAAACATAAATAGTGATAAAGAAGAAACAGTTGATTTTTAGTTACTGCAAAAGAAAAATACTGATATTTTGATAAAATACTGATATAAATTGATATAAAATATGGTGTTGTAAACATAACCTCATTTTACAAATTTAATACTTTTATGTACAAAACAACATTTATCTACATTATAAAAAATCTAGTTGGAATTGATTTGAACATAAACTTCCACGTAAATTATTGGATTGTTTGAACAGAAGGTCTATTTCATTTTTCTACCTTAAACAAAGATTCCCCTATGACATGAACATAAATAAATGTGCCTCTCTCTTTTAAACATTTCTTTTGCGAAACTTTAAATGAAATTTAACAATATTAAGACAACAGTGTTATTAAACATAAATGTTTACGGTTCCATGGATTATTAATAGTTTTTCTATTTCAGTGTTATCATTATTTGAGTTGCTGATTTATTACCAAATTATCCTAACCATTTACATATGTTGCAGTGTCAACACTTTTACATTGTTTTTAATTATTATTTTTACTATAAATTGATAATACAGGCATATGAGCCTGTCGATCTATAACACAAAAATCTTATCATGTTACGGGTTTCACACGTATGAGGCACTACAGTGTAGTCCCTCAAATCCGAATCCAAATATGATTTTGATGAAAACAAACTTTAAAAGTATATAAAATTTAATAAATTATAAAAAGTATATAGGCTATTCAATTTTGCTACTTATATAAAACAGGGCTTAGATGTGTAATATATTAGAAATAACACTATATTCACATAAAAACAGAAAAATCATACAAAGGCTTATATCAACAAAGTCCTAACACGTCTTGGCTAGTCATGCTATACAGATTGCTTATATAGGCTACATATCTTATTGAAAAGATGCTGATTTATAAACAATATTGTATCAGAAACAAAATATGTTTACAGTAGGCCAACATAATATTTACAAACGCACTCATCACTTGTGACAGGTTTACATCCTGTGTTGATAAATGCCATTTAGAGTACAATGTTTATGATTTAATGGAATAGAATGGTGCACGAAGGAATAAACAGTGTGTCAGGAATATTTTGACGTCATTGACCTTGAAAACTGAGAGACAGACCAAATGTCCCACATTAACGTCAGACATGTCTATAGTCCGATATGAATATATCAAACCGTTAAAATAAACCACTGATTTGTCAGAGGAATAAAAGTAACACGCAAACAGTGTCACAAATATGAGCTGTCGGTCCATTTCAATTACCCTGAGCGGCGCATATGTGAGCCATCGGTCCATAACGAGAGACCGTACGGCACATGTGAGCCTGCTGGTCTATACCAATAGTTATTTTCTTAACATTGCGGTAGCGAACGAGTTAAGGACTAAGTCAACTAGTCATGACTATTTATACATAGTAAATATAAATACTAGCCCAGCTAGTCATGAGTATCGTCAATGTTTGATTGATTTATTTGGTTCAAGAGAGTTCCTTTCTGATATGTCACATACAAGACTAGACGTCTATGCTTCCTGAGGGATATTTATTTTTGAAAATTACAACATTAATAAAGAAAGTTATTTATGACCCATTGATCTTCTCTCAGACATCTAAACATAATTTAACACTTCAGCAGTTTTTATGTCAGTTGGAGTTAGTAGCGCAGTATAGGTTTTACTCGGTGTCATTCAGTCTTGTTGTTAGCAGATCCGAGACCAGATATGAGTGTGAACGTTGTAAAGTTGGATTACATAAAGACAAACTCTTGGACACTTAATTATAATTCTAAATTTAAAAGCTATTTGGTATAAATGTTTTTTATAATTAATGTATTCTTGTGTACATACAAAATGAACAATGATAGTGGGAGCCTAGAATCGAAAGCAAACTTCAAACCGTAAATAACTTTTAATTGTTTTGCTAATTATGATTAGATTCAATAACCATTTAACAGATAATAAACTAAAGTATAGTACGGACCATGTAACCGTGCACTTGGTCTTGAAAGATCACAGAAGGCGAGAGGAGAGGTAGAGGTTCAGCATAAATACTTTCCTACAAACATGATAAGAACAGTCAAAACTTGACTTGCATGAGACAGTCGTTATTAGATAAATTCAATGATAAATTAGCTTCAGTATGTAATAACAATCTTGAAATATTTGTAAACATATCAGATGCAGAAGCTGTTGATGTATAGTGTTTAGTGCTTTATAAGGATGCAGGAATTAATTTCTAGCTGCTAGTGTCCATAGTGTACAAATAATAAGATTAGCAATGGGTTAATTTAGTTTGTAAACTAAATACCTTCAACCTATTTAATGGAAAATTTTCAGTACTTCCATAAATTACTGTCCACAATGAATATTTTAAAGTGGAAAGTCTGATACTAAAACATTTTTTTAATTCTTGATGTTAATGTATATAAGTTTACAATCTAAACCTAGTAATGTATGGTTTATATCTACACTAAGCACAAATAGTTTTATATTCTTTAATAACAATTATTTTTAGATCTATAATGAGAGAGAAATTATGCAATCGAAACTGGATATCCTCTACAAAACCAACATGGTGGACTATGTGTTTGAAATTAGAGCGGTTTTACTTCCTGAGAATGATAACATTACAGAGGTAAATATTTATTATTTTTGTTTACATATAAGAGGTATAGCTGTGAAGTAATTGAACAAGTACTGTTATTGAAAGAAAACAAGCATATTAAAGGCAAGAGTAACATGGCTTTTGCTATTTAATGCTTACTCCGTTCTCTATTATAGTTTTGTCTTGATTCTTTTCTGCTATAATACTACCTAAAAAATTTGATGTTCATATGATGTGTTAAAAATTTTAAGAATTAAAAACAAACAAAATATCAAATTTTTTAAACAATGAAATTTTTAGTAACTCAGAAGTTGATTCTTGCCTGACCTTCGCAGTTGATGTGTGTGACTCATAATTTGGGTCAAGTCAATTTCACGAAGAAGTTTAACTCTTTTTCTTCTTATTGCCACTAATACTGTTGTAGAAATTCCTGGTAGGCTCAGTTTCTTAAACTTATCTTGACTTGTACAGTGAGGTACATTTCTAGAATTTGTTACTACAAGTTACCAGACATTTTGTAGGTGGGGAAACACCTCAACATTGTTTTTTGTTAAATATATATATTCCTGCTAAATTGCCTAGGTGGAATTTCTTTGTCACTTTTATTTTATACCTGAATTACATAATATTTTGGGTGGGTTTTTCTAGAAAGTAAAAAGAATAAGTAAACACTCATTATTTATTTTAGGAGTTTAGAAACATTTGATAGTCATAAATTAGGAAACAAGGATTAGTTGCAAATAGTCTTGTTGGTAGAGTTCAAAACCTAATTTTTTGTGTATTCTGTACTGGCTTTTGACATAGTTGAATAAATTATTTAGAGTTAGCTTGGTACATAAATAAGGTATATCTATTTATTAAAAATTTATTTATTTTATAAACAGAGTGTTACCAAATATTTAAAATAATTAATGATCTTAAAATGATGTCACTTATCAGGAATATTAGACAATGAGTGTTGGTTATAAGCTAATAACTAGAGTTCTGCGCTAAACTAAATACCTTCAACCTATTTAATGGAAAATTTTCAGTACTTCCATAAATTCCTGTCCACAATGAATATTTTAAAGTATAAAGTCTGCTACTGAAACATTTTTTTAATTCTTGAATTTTATAGTCCATTACGTTCGGTGGATCTTATTAATCACTTAAACAATAGTTTATGACTATCTGAACTTTAAATTTAGTAAATTTGTTAAAACTTCTGAGACAGAACGTTTTCGATCGCTATGTGCCGATCGCTCAGTGTCTTCTGCTTGTACAAGTGTTTGAGTAGTTGAATTATTTTTAAGATGATCACAGAGACATCAGTGATAACTCATGCTCTGGCAGACCCTTTATTACAAAAAAAATTATGGTAACATGTTTAGTTTTACAATAAGTTCATAACTATATTTGGCTATCGTGACTGCCAAATTAATGAAAATTGACAAAGAAAAGCATTTTCTTTACGAAAAGTTAAAAAAAAAGAAAAAAGTGTATTTATAGTTAGTTCCAAATTATCTTTGTCCTAAACAAAAATAATCTCAAAGAACCATATATTTTGACATGTAGAAAATGTCAGGTTTCCCTAGCGATAATTAGTAATCATACAATGAATCATAGTTTCATATTAAAAATTAAAAAAAAGGAATGACGATGGATTAGAAAGTCCCAGCTCACCAAGCTAAAGTTTTGAATGGGTTAGATAAAAATTCAAATCTAAGATGATATTTTTTTACACAAGATTTTTCATATCGGAAACTTTTGGAATAAACGTATTGTAATAATTTGTAATTTTGTTTTTATAGATCTTAATAAAATTTATAATTTAAAAGAAATAACACTTCAATGCTGCTTTTTGTTACAATAAACTTTTAATATCTTAAAATGACATTCCTTGTTATCTTTTACAAAGTCACTTACTAATTAAAAATTCTTATTTCCTCTACAAAGAATTACAAAAATTAAGCTTTATTAGCCTAAGTCTAAATTTTGTTATGGCAGCAAGAAGTTTAGTTATAAAATTTAATATGAATTGAAATTGATTTAATTATTTCAATTTGAGCTTGAGCTCTCTTTATCTCGGGTTAAATAGGTGGGTTTTCTAAATTTTGACTAATAATGAAATTTGAGTTGGCACTTTCAAAAAAATATCTAAATTACAATTCTTATAAGTTAAAATTTTTACAAGTTATTTTAGTTCCTAATTAAATAATTTCCTGAATAATGTCTTCTTAATTGATCAGTTCAATGGTTTGGCTTATTGTTACTCTGTAATTATGATTTAAATACGATACTGCACTTTCCGCACCAGTTAAAAAAATAAAATTTTACAGCCAATTCTGAATACGTCTTCCTCGTTCCAATGCTTTGTTCCAACTGCTTACTGACGCTACCTTTGTTAGAAAAAAATGGCCAAGCCGTGAATTTCCGCTATTTTTTCGTTTATTCCTTGCAAGTAACAGCTTTACGGATGTCATGTTCTTCTTCTTTACGGATACACTTCTTCTTCTTAACAACTGCACTTAAATTTCTTTGCATTTAAATCCAAAACTGTTTTATATTATATTTCCACGAGAAATATTTAAACGAATATCTTTTGCCGGTCAATGCGCACGCAACTCCACAAATCCGTTACATCGTGTTTACTACAGCACATTCCACTAGCTTGCCGTGTGAAAGTTTTAAGTGTATTTTTACATAGTTCTATTTAAATTGTTACCTATCAATTATTTCTAATACATTTTCTTATTAATAGTGATTTGTGTGGTTTTTTTCTTTTATATAAAATTTTGTGATTAGATCTAAAATGTGGCCGTGTGAATTTTCTACACAAGTGAAATTAGGTTATGTTTACAATTCGTTCCTGGTATATTTTAGTAATTTTTACATACTGAATTTATTTATATATATTTATCTTATTTTGGTAAGTGCCTTTTATATATATACTATTTCAAAATGTTACATAGTCCCCAAATTTAGATAAAAAAAAATTTTGATTCCAAAATTCCTTTTTTTTTTATCTCAATTTTCACATTTTGGGAGTAAACTCTTACTCTATCCTTCTTGCTTGTCTGCTGCCATCTAATTACATATGATATACTTAACTCCTAACAATACAATAAATTAACAATTAACATTTAATCAACAATCCTTTTACTCTTAACTCTCAATTTTCACATTTTGGGAGTAAACTCTTACTCTATCCTTCTTGCTTGTCTGCTGCCATCTAATTACATATGATATACTTAACTCCTAACAATACAATAAATTAACAATTAACATTTAATCAACAATACTCTTACTCTTAACATCTCGTACATTAATCATTTTCTGATTCTTAGAATCTATTTTATAAACTTTTTCTTTTTCTTTCTTTATTTTAATTTTAATAGAATGGAATCCTTCCAATCATAAGTCTTTTTATTTATCTATATAATCTATCTTCTGACACAGTGTTTTTTTTTTTTTTTTTTAAATTTTAGCCTAACCGAGTCATAGCATGTCTAGGTTGTTTGTAGGTTAGGTCCTTGTTCTTATTCATTCATCCCTTCCTATTTTATTTATTTTTACATATTTTTTTTATTTCTTTATATTTTTTTTTTTCAAGTGTTTGTTTAATTATTAAGTCATTTCTGGTCTATTGTCATTTCCGGTTTATTTGTTATCTATCCCTCCTACATTCGCTTCCTTCTCCTAATACTTTTATATCCTGAGACATTCCTGTTGTTACCATCTTATTATCCCTTGTTATTTTCCTTTCTCTCGACTTCTCCCTTTATTTATTTAATTTGTTCTACCTGAAATTTATCTGATTCTCCCTGGTGTGCCTCCCTTGGTTCATAAAATTTCTTTAACAAGCTAATATGGAAAATTCCTCTAATTTTATTGCTTCTAGCATCTTTGATTTCATAAGTCGCTTTGCCATATTTCTTGGTGATCACATAAGGTCCATCATATACATAAAATAATTTTGCCATCTCACCTCTTATACCCTGTGGTTGCCAATTTTCTTTTACTAATACCTTGTCCCCAACATTTAATTCTTCTATTTTATGAGTTTTATTAAATTTCTCTGCTCTCTTATGAGCCTTCTTCTTAATTCTACTCCTAGCAATTTCTAAATGTCTTTCTAAATTTATTAATTTTGAACTCCAGCCAAAATTTTTTATTTCCTTTTGCCAAAACCTTTCATCCTGAATTCCTAGTTGTAGCTGGTTAGGTGTGTATCCTGTAGTCTCATGAGGAATTTCATTAATTGCCTGGTTAATAACCTCTACATACTTTCCCCATTCTCTATGGTTATGATGACAATATGTTCTCAAACATCTAATGATCTCCTTATTCACCCTCTCAACGATATTGCTTTGTGGCCTCCTTATTGGAGAAAATATTGGTTTCATTTCTCTATTTTTTATATACTCCAGCCATTTCTTATTATTAAACTGGGTTCCATGATCAGTCTGTATTCTTTCTACTCTCCCGAAATTTTCTATATAATTTTCTAAACATTTAATTGCCTCCCCTGTGGTTGCCTTTTTCAATTTATAGATTTGAACGAATTTTGTAAATACATCTAACATTACTAATAAATACTTATAGCCTCCTACAGTTCTTTGAAATGGTCCTATAAAATCAATTGACAATTGCTCCTTTGGTTTTTCCACTTGGATCCCTTTCATCTCTCCAAAATTACCTTGGGTTACATTTTTAGCTCTTTGACAAATATTACATGTTTTAATAATTCCCCTAATGCTTTTTCCCATCTTCTTCCAAGTGAAGCTCTCTGATAATATGGTATGACATTTCTTAGCTCCTGCATGCAGGTAATATTCATGACAAGTACCCACTATTTCTTTAATCATTCCCTTTGGTACTACTATTTTCCAACTTTCCCTATTTCTTTTGTATACTAAGTTATTAATAATTTTATAATTTTGAAGATAATTTTGAATGTTTTCTTTTATTTCTCTAACTTCCAAATCTTCTACTTGTAATTTACTAAATTCTTTAAATTTTGTACACATTTCCATATCCATAACTCTTTCTATATAATTTATTTGTAATTCTGAATTTTGGTCTCTTCTTTCAAACTTATTTTTGTCACAAGGGTTCCTGCTCAATAGGTCTGCAACTACATTTTCTTTTCCTTTACAGTGTTCAATAGTATAATCATATTCTTGCATTAGTAATATCCATCTATGCAATCTTGAATTTAAAATTTTACAAGTCTTAATAAAAGTTAAGGCCTGATGGTCAGTCTGGATCACAATTTTTCTTCCTAGGATGATCTGTCTTGCTTTCTGCAGACAAAACAATATAGCAAGTAATTCCTTCTCAGTGGTATAATATTTAACTTCACTTCCTTTTAATGTGCGGCTCATAAACATTACTGCCTTTTTCTCCCCCTTTTCATCAATCTGATAGATGTGTCCTCCTATGGCATATTCACTGGCATCTGTTTGTAGGTAAAATGTTTTCTGGTAATCTGGGTGAGTAAGTACATTTGTTTCCAAAAATTTTTTCTTTAATTTAATAAAATTTCGCTCCTCCTCTTCTGTCCAAATAAATTTGTTTCTATTAGATAATAATTTTAATAATGGTTGTACAAATTCTGAATATTTTTCTATAAATTTATTATAATAATTAGCCATTCCAATAAAACCTTTTAACTGTCGAGGATTTTTAGGTGAGGGAAATTCTAATATAGCTCTAACCTTCTCTTCATCCATTTTTACTCCATTTGTAGTCAATCTATATCCTAAGAATGAAATATCTTTTCTACAGAACTCTGATTTATCAAATTTAATGGTCATGTTGTTTTTTAAAAAAATTTGGAAGATCTTTTCTAGGTGTTTTTTATGCTCCTCAAATGTCTCAGACATACAGACTATATCATCTACATATATTAAGGTGAAATCTTCTAATTCCTCCCTCATAATACTGTCCATAGCTCTTGCCAATGCTGCTAGAGATGTTTTCAATCCATAGGGTGTAACAACAAACTGGTATGTTTTCCCTCTATGTTGGAATGCAGTATATTTTCTTGACTCCTCTTCCAATTCAACCTGCCAGAAACTGTTAGTGAGGTCCATGGTACTCAACCAATTAACTCTCTTTGCTCTGTGTAGAATCTCATTTATTCCTCTATAGCAATCATAATCCGGAATTATAATTTCATTTAGTTTTCTTGCATCTAAACATAATCTAACTTTCCCATTGGTTTTGATGACTGGGACTATTGGATTAATATATGGATTAGTACTTCTTTCAATTATACCTAACCTCAACATTTTCTCTATCTCTTCTTGTACCTGATCTTGGTACTTTGTAGGAATTGGGTAATTTCTTTGGTAAAATGGTACATCTTCCCTAACTTTAATCTTATGTTTGTATGCAGTGCATAAACCGGGCTGGTCTGAAAATACTTCTTTATACTTTTCTATTAAATCACTCATCTCCTGTCTTTGTTCCTTAGTTACCTCTTCATTCCCTATTCTTTCAAAAATATCCTCTTTTTTTATCTCTCCCTCCTCTTGTACAATTTTAATATAATTTTTACTCTGGTTTCCAAAAGTTTCAAATTCTTCCCATTTTTCCATATCATTCATTCCTTCCTGTTCATCACAACTCAATTCCTCCTCCATCTCATTTTCAAAATTATTCATCTCCCCTTTAAATTTTGTCTGCCCATCTACACTCATTTTTGATTTATGTAATTTGTTTTCATATTTAAACTCCATTTCCCATTTTCCAAAATCAAGTTGTGCCTCCACATCCATCAACATATCCGTACCTATAATAAATTTTCTCAATAAGCCTGGCACCACTAGGCATTGAAACGGATATTTTACCCCTCCTATTTCTCCTATTACCATGATCATTTTGTTTATCTTCTTAGTTTTCTTATTTGTTGCAGTCCGAATGGTTAAATTTTTTATTGGTAAGATTTCTATTTTTCCTATTTTATTTTTATTCTCTAACATCCATTTCTCCTGGATACATGTTACGTTACTGCCTGTGTCTATTAATGCTAGTAAACTTGTATCTTCCATCTTAATCTCTATCTCTGGGTTTATTATTTTTTTTTCAATTCCTAAATTATAATTTCTCTCCTCATCTTCTTGTTCTAAAAATTTTCTACTGATTAATACATTATTTATAGTTAACTTAATTTTATCGTAGGAGCTTTTATCAAATTTTATCACTGGCAACCTCATTTGTTCTGTTTGATGCTCCTTTTCCTGATCCAAGGCGACGATACCAGTGTTCTCTAGTTTTCCGTTTGACTATGTGCACCATCCTCCTTCCTTGTCCCCACGCCTGTCCTTGCCTCTATCTGATTTATTTCCTTCTGGCTCCTGTCATTTGTTCTGTAATTCCTGTCTCCTCTATTTTCTCGACTATTTTCCTGCCCTGGTCTTGGTTCAATATTCCCCCTCATATGATTATCTATTCTTCTGTTAAAAAACTGGACATATGGCCGTCCTTCACTTCTATATTCATTCCTTCTATACAATTCTCCTGGTCCTGGAAATCTTCTATTTCCCTGCTGTCTCATCCCTTCCTCACCCCTTCTGGGTGGAAATCTATTTCCATTCTGTTCCTCTCTAGGGGTAGGCCTATTCCATGGTCCCCTGTTTCTCTGTCTTATTTCCTTATTTCTCTCCTCTATATCCTCCTCATTTAGCATCCTTTCCATCTCTCGGATCGTTTTTATATTTTGTACTCTTCTTGACAACTGTATCCTTTCATTAAAATGCCGGCTTAATCTCCGGACTATCTCTTCCTCATTTTGCGGTGGTGTCATGTTCTTTAAAACTATGACTCTTTCTATGAAATAATCTGCTCTGGCTCTTCCATTTCCCTCTATATACCTTTCATTTTCTATTCTCTCTTTGATGCCTTCCTGTATTTCTTTGGCCCAGTATCTTTCTATAAACCTATCTTGTAAATCCGCGAAATTTTCCACCTCCTCTCTGATTGATTCCCACCATCTTGCCGCTCCTACTTCCAAGGCTCTATCTATGATTCCTCTCCATTCATTTTCAAATCTTTCCCCTGTCCTACATCCAAATTTTCTCTCCACATACCTATCCAGTCTTTTTAGGAACTCCATAGGGTTACCATTCCTACCATTAAATTTTGGCATCTCCTCCTGATTCCCGCATGACACCTGTATTATCCTTAGGCCTTCTCCTCCTTTATTTTCTTCCACCTTCTTTTCTACCTTTTCCATTCTCTGGGTCAATTCCCCTTGTTTCTCATTATTCCTCCTTCCTTCTGTTTCCAATCGATCAATTCTATCATTATTATTGTTTTTCTCAATCGCTATCTCCTTATATAAAACTCTTAACTCTTCCCTGTTCTGTATTGTCATTTTTTCTACCTTCTCTATCTCTTTCTTATTAATCTCTGTCACATCAGCTATTATTTCTTTTGTTTCCTCTAAATTCTCCTTAATCTTCTCCTCTAAGTCTCTTCTCATAACTCCTATTACATCATTATTCTCGGTTCTCAACTGTTCCCTCATATCCTCTATCATTTTCTTACTTTCCTCCCTTATTTCCTGTGTTATGAATTTGAAATCTTCCTTCATCTCTCTCATTTCGTCTCTATTTTCCTCTAATTTTTTGTTTATTTCCCTCATATCCTCACTCATCTCTTTCATTTCCCCTTTTATTTCATTTATATTCTCTTTTAACTCTTTTTTTATTTCGTCCATCTTATCTAATTGTCTATTTATTTTTTCATTATTTATATTTAATTGTTTATTTATTTTTTCATTATTTATATTTAATTGTCTATTTAGATCCTCTCTCCCTTTTTCACTCATTTCCATGAGAGTTCTCATCATCTCCCTTAAATCTTCATTTTCATTATTTCCCTTTTTCTGTTGGGTTTGCATCAGTGGTAATCCCCTAGCCTCATCTACTTGGGTTTCCACCTCACTCTCTTCTATAGGCATATCTGTGCCTTCCATTTCTGACTCTTGTATTTCTAGGCTTGTCCCTTCTTCCAATTCTATTAGGCCTATTGTAGCTTCTTCCTCTTTTTCATCTATTTTTTCTTTTAATGTCACATATTTTCCTTTTGCAGCTTCCTCAATTGCTGTACCCTTCCTAGACCTACTATGTTTGTTATATTCCTCTAATTTCTCTGTTTTTTTCGCTTTCTCCCTCCTTAAATTATATGTACCTGTTTCAGATTCCATTTTTTTTTTTTATTTCTTTATCTAAAATTTCAAAATTCCCCTTTATTCTATTTAAATTTTGAAAATTAAAAAAAATTATTGACTTATGGTTGCAAAGTCCTGAAAAGTAAACAATATTAATACAAATATTTAATTAATAATCTTATCTAAAGTGCCTTGAGGTTAATTCTTAAAATTTTTTTTATAATCGAGCCCCACGTTTGTGTGCCAAATGTAATAATTTGTAATTTTGTTTTTATAGATCTTAATAAAATTTATAATTTAAAAGAAATAACACTTCAATGCTGCTTTTTGTTACAATAAACTTTTAATATCTTAAAATGACATTCCTTGTTATCTTTTACAAAGTCACTTACTAATTAAAAATTCTTATTTCCTCTACAAAGAATTACAAAAATTAAGCTTTATTAGCCTAAGTCTAAATTTTGTTATGGCAGCAAGAAGTTTAGTTATAAAATTTAATATGAATTGAAATTGATTTAATTATTTCAATTTGAGCTTGAGCTCTCTTTATCTCGGGTTAAATAGGTGGGTTTTCTAAATTTTGACTAATAATGAAATTTGAGTTGGCACTTTCAAAAAAATATCTAAATTACAATTCTTATAAGTTAAAATTTTTACAAGTTATTTTAGTTCCTAATTAAATAATTTCCTGAATAATGTCTTCTTAATTGATCAGTTCAATGGTTTGGCTTATTGTTACTCTGTAATTATGATTTAAATACGATACTGCACTTTCCGCACCAGTTAAAAAAATAAAATTTTACAGCCAATTCTGAATACGTCTTCCTCGTTCCAATGCTTTGTTCCAACTGCTTACTGACGCTACCTTTGTTAGAAAAAAATGGCCAAGCCGTGAATTTCCGCTATTTTTTCGTTTATTCCTTGCAAGTAACAGCTTTACGGATGTCATGTTCTTCTTCTTTACGGATACACTTCTTCTTCTTAACAACTGCACTTAAATTTCTTTGCATTTAAATCCAAAACTGTTTTATATTATATTTCCACGAGAAATATTTAAACGAATATCTTTTGCCGGTCAATGCGCACGCAACTCCACAAATCCGTTACATCGTGTTTACTACAGCACATTCCACTAGCTTGCCGTGTGAAAGTTTTAAGTGTATTTTTACATAGTTCTATTTAAATTGTTACCTATCAATTATTTCTAATACATTTTCTTATTAATAGTGATTTGTGTGGTTTTTTTCTTTTATATAAAATTTTGTGATTAGATCTAAAATGTGGCCGTGTGAATTTTCTACACAAGTGAAATTAGGTTATGTTTACAATTCGTTCCTGGTATATTTTAGTAATATTTACATACTGAATTTATTTATATATATTTATCTTATTTTGGTAAGTGCCTTTTATATATATACTATTTCAAAATGTTACAGTATCTATTAATATCTTTGGATCTTTACACTTTAAAAGTTAGTACAGAGAAAACAAATTATGTATCCTTCACCAGGACAATTATTTGACTCAGTGCTTTGTTTT
This sequence comes from Prosapia bicincta, assembly GCA_036971475.1. Classification (NCBI taxonomy): domain Eukaryota; kingdom Metazoa; phylum Arthropoda; class Insecta; order Hemiptera; family Cercopidae; genus Prosapia; species Prosapia bicincta. Next base: position 101,356,174 of record JBAIZL010000005.1, on the reverse strand, counting down.
TGATATTTTTTACCAAGTACATATTTTCTAAATTCAAAGCCGTCTTGAAGAAAATTAATTTGAGTGTGTTAAAGTGAAAGAGATGATGAAGATATATAATATAAATTATTTACTGCACTGTTATTTTAGATAGAAAATTCATTAATTGTAAATTAGATATTGAGATGGGAAATATATTAAAATTGTAAATAATTATAAATGGCATTTTTTCAGTCTCGATCCAGTGTTTTTATTCCCACTTTTGTAAGTTTCTTGTTATCATCTTGAATGTACTGATCAAACTATAAATAATTATTTCATAAATAAGTGAATACTTTAGAACTTACTTGCTAATATGATTTGAAGCAATCGTTTCAATTACAAAGCTAACAGTATACTGACAGCTGTTGTACAAGGTAAAAGGTTGCAGCCTTATGATTTATGAGTGTGGGGGGGAAGGGTTAAGTTGGTTGTTACTATGTAATGGAAAAGGGTGTTTGATTCAAAATTTGTGTGGTCATTTGTGATATTTTCTTTATCTGTTGTGGGATGTTTGTATATTTCATATTTTTCTTAGTTGATAGTTTTTTTTACTATGGTTTAATATGTGGAGAATATTCAAATTAGTTTGTATTCGTATATGTGTGTTTTATGGAAAAGGGTGTTGGATTCAAAATTTGTGTGGTCGTTTGTGATATTTTCTTTATCTGTTGTGGGATGTTTGTATATTTCATATTTTTCTTAGTTGATAGTTTTTTTACTATGGTTTAATATATGGAGAATATTCAAATTAGTTTGTATTCGTATATGTGTGTTTTGTATATATGTGGCATAGCTGGGTTTTAGATTAATGTTTTTAATGTCATTGAAGTGTTCTTTCATGCAGATGATCATTCTAACCACATGCTTCAAACAGTGGTAAGTTGGTTGTCATTGCCACTAGGCATGACGATGTGGTGATAAACGCAGGGACAATACTTTGGGTAATGACCTAGTCCTGAGTCTAGTAAGTAGTGAACACCAAACACAATGAGGCAGTACTAATGAAGTGTAGCGCTTTGTGTTCATGAAGGTTTTTTTGTGAGATAACATATTTTACCATATGAAGGGGTACCCAAAAGTAACCGGAATAGCGTTGCCGTAGATGAAGCTTGTGTAGTGTGTATTTTGGCAATTAGATGTGAATACGCAACTCATTATTAGTTCAGCATCACCTTTGTTGTAGATCTAGGTTGTTCTGTTTGCCTGCAGCAATTGTTTTTGCTAGTGCTGTTTTGTTCTTGTTTCATTTTCTATGATGGCAAGTTCAAGTGAATAATTTACGGTCGTGAAAATTTGTTTCCTACTTGGTAAAAATGTTGCTGAAAGTGTTTTAATGTTGGAAACAGCTTACAAATATGACGCTATGGGAAAAACACAAGTGTACGGGTGGTTTGCTTGGTTAAAAAAAAAACTTACTGATTGATGACCTATTTCAGGATGTCCATCAACTGCCCAAATCAACAATAATTTTGAAAATATTTGAGATCTTGTGCTCACAGACTGTCGACAGACAATATATTAACTGTCAGAGAGTTGTGGGTTATCTTTGACCTCCATTCAGCAAATTTTATCGGAAGATTTGGAAATGAAAAAGGGTTGCTGCCAAGTATGTGTCCACTGGCTCTGACTGACAATAAAAAAGAACATCAAGTTGAAACATGTCGTACTTTGAAAAAAGAACTTGAAACTGATCTAGGTTTTCTGTCAAACGTCATTACTGGTGATTTTCTGATTTGCTTTTTGGATGGCAAGGGCCTAAGATCATTAATGAAACCTTTTATTTGGCAGTTTTAAGAAGATTGCACAACAATGTTCATCAAAAAAGACCCGATTTGTAGCAGACAGGAGACAGGTTTTTTCATCACAACAGTGGACCTGCGCGCACAGTCATCTTTAATACAGTTACAGTAACCAGTAAGGTGGGGTATTGCAGAAAGGTAGGTGCATGGTTAAGCTCTGCCCTACTTAGTGACGTGAGCCAGGAATATTTTCAGTGGGAAGGGAATTTATAAATGGGAATATTTCCAGGGAACTTCCTGAAGACTTTATAAGTTCCCAAAACGAGGGAATTTGTGGAATAAACTCATTTAAATAACTCGTGGCGTGGTTTATCTTGTCTTAAAACTGTTTTGGAACCTTAATTGTATCTAAATAACAAAGCCAAATAATCAAAAATATTGTGATATACCATGGAAAAAACTTTTATTTTAACCATGTACAAATTTTGAGAGCGGACTTGGTTGATTATGAGACTGAGACCCAAAATGAATTTCAATATAAGCTCAAAAAAACCCTGATAATATAAATTTTGAAGAATACTCTAAGTAGCTAATTTATTCACCAAAAGTATTATTAAAATTAATTTCTTTTTATGGTTGAATTGAAATGTTTCAAACCATTTTGTTTTTCCTAATTGGAAATGGATCAATCTATCTTTTGAAAATCCCTCCAAGTACATTTTTAATTAATGTGCTACTGATGAAACTTGACCTCAGTAGTGCCTGTAGCCCTACCCACAATTCCTAGGAAGAGGAGGAGAGAGTTTATTATTGTTCAGTTTCTAGGTTATGTTGCCTTGTGGTCCGAGCAGTAAACAGTAGCTGACTGTCTTGTGTCTGTAGAACTCTAGCTCATTTTCTTGTGCAAGCGAACAAAGTTGTACTACAAAACCTTACCTGTGAATGAAAAGGCCGATCTTGAGCCTTCTTTAAAAAGAAAGTGGTTAGATAATGTAGTTTATTGGCAAAGAGTTAAAAGCATTGTAACACTCATTAACCCACTTGTACACTTAATAACTTCAATTGAGTCTAACGAACTGAAAGTACATCATATGGTGAGGAAGTTAAATGAACTGGAAATAGTTCTAAAAGGAAAGCTACCATTGTCTTCCCTTTCCAAAGCAGAAGAAAAGAAAGTGCTGACAAAATTCACAGAAAGTAAAGACTTTGCCATTGGACCAATTCATATGGCTACAAATTTGCTAGACCCCAAAGTTCAGGGCAGCAGTTTGAAAGCAGACCAGCTTTTGGATGCAATCAGTTTTATTTGCGACACTGCAGAACAAATAAAATTCAATGTTCCTGGAGTACAAGAAAATTTGGCCGAATATAGGGACAAAGAAGGCTTATGGGCCAAAAAGGTCTTATAGGAAAGGTTTGATGGAATGATGACACCCACCAATACCGGAATAAGTTTATTGCTATGGTGGAGGACTCTTCGGGGAACCTGTGAGCTGGCAGATGAAGCCCTACAAATCTTAGACGCTCCAGTCACCTCTGCAGCCATGGAAAGAGCATTCAGTACCTTATCTTGGATCCATAGTAAGAAAAGGAACAGGCTTACTTCAAAAAAAAGGCGGTAAACTGACTTATCTAGCACACAACTGGAAGCTCATGCAGCCTAGAATGGCTAAAAGTGGATCTTAAGGCTTGGGAAGCTCTGCAGATTAAAACACTTATGTAGAAATTATAGAAGGCCAGGATGAAGAAGATGAGGAGGAAGAGGAATTCGGGTTAGGAATGAATGAGGAAGAAAATGAAAATGATGATGCGATGGAAGATGATGAAAAACTAATTATTAACAACTATACTCATTTATTGCACAATTCAATAATTTATAGCAAAGTGTTAATACAGACAGACATATTTGACTTTTTCTTGGAAGACCTGATCTGAATAAAAAGTGAATCTAATTTAAATTATTATTATTAATTCAAAAATATTAAATTGTAAATATTTTGGATAAAAGGTTAAATTTAATAAGTTAAAATGACTTATTAGTAATTTGGGAGTATTCTGCACTATTTTATAACAAATATACAAGAATTTGTAAAAAGTTTAAAAAATTGATAATTTTTATTGATAATAAAAAACATGATAGTGATCCACCAAGCAATCTTTCCCCTAGTATAAATTCCCAGGAATTTTGCACTTTTAGCCCTACCTTGCTGCTCCTGACCTGGGTCTGTATGACTTCTCGTTTCCACTAAGTAGAAAACAAAATTTTACAGCTACACGTTTGTCACATAAACTTGTTATCACAGAAAACAAAATAAGAACTTAACAGCACCAGCAAAAACAATCACTGCAGGCGAACAAAACCAGCCAGATCGACAACACAGGGGGCACTGAATTGGCAATGAGTTATACTATTCACGTTGAATGGCAGATATGCGTAGTAGACAAGTTCCACCCACATCATTGCTATTTACTCACTCGTTTACTCTCTACTCTTATTTTATATTACCCTTCCTAGCTATTTTGAATTGTGTTGAACCTACAAGCTGATGTTAAATATAGTATATGCATTACTGTTACTATATCTTGTTTGAAAAGTATACAGGAATTTATTACTTTGGGTTGAGAAATATACGAGAACTTAAGCATTATATTTGAGTGGCCACTTTGATTTAAATAACTTGAACTGGAGAACAATATACTATGGAACACAAACAAAGAGAGATGAACTTCAAGCTCCAGGTATTTACAAATTAAACTATACAAATTCTACATTGGACAAATAGGGAGCAGCTTGAAACAAAGATTTAAATAGCACACACACTCTATTAAATATGGCACTGATTAATCTTTAGCTCATCATATAACAGAAACAGGGCATACTTAACATAGACATCAACCACAACCTAAAAATAATCTCATCTCAACATACGAGGGCAATATATATTTTATAAACATATATAAATAAAAAAATATTAATCACTTTTACATTAGTTTATGACTATCCGAACTTTAAATTTTGTAAATTTGTAAAAACTTTGATCACTCCGTGGCGATCATCATTGTCTTCTGCTTGGACTTGTTAGGTTAAGCGGTGACGGTTTTAAAGGCAGATTAACGATAGTATCAAAGTGTATGTTTGATTTGTATTGGGTTTGTTCATTTAATATGTTTGTATTTTGTGTTTCAACAACTCAAGCAGAAGACACTGATGAAGATCGCCATGGAGCGATCGAAAACGTTCTGCTTCAGTAAGTTTTTACAAATTTACAAAATTTAAAGTTCTGATAGTCACAAACTAATGTTAAAGTTATTAACTAAGTTTCACTGATTGTAATGGACTACAAAATTCAAGAGAAAAACATTTGAATGAAGTATTTCTAATGGAAATCGCATACATTATTTAAATACATTGTAGGAAGCTACTGCTATTGAAACCACTGCTGCCTAACTAAATAACACTTTTCAGCAACCACTATTTCTATTGTTGCCTGTAAAGACTACCAGTAAAACTAAATTCTATATAAAGAATAAAATAAGACATCTTTATCTATTATACTATTGATGTCCAAAGTAGTATATTATGTCATATGCCAGGAATGATTTGAACGTTTCTTGGTTTTAGTTGCTTGGAATATAGTGTTTGGTTTCTATTTTGTTTTGTATGGGACTAATTATTAATACAATTATAAAATTTTTGCAATTACACCTGCAGTTACTAAATATTTTAGTATTTCTTTCAGACACTAGTACAGAAAAGACAACAAGTTTTAGCTGAATACAACGAGCTACAACAAAAATGTTCAATATTTTTTGATATTATGAAAGATGAATCCGCTTTCAAAGAGATGGATGGTCAGAGGGACTCTAAGTTGATTATTGAATTTCTCAGCAAAAAATTTAATGTAAGTTCTTGGGTTCAGTTATTGTTTTATTATACCACAAATTAAAGTAGAGTAGAACGTCAGTAATCCGGAGTGTCGCAAATCTGGATTGTGGTTTCAGAGTGAATGGCGCATTTACAATACATACTACTAAATTAAGTGTTATTTTTAGTTATAAATGCAAAGCAAATAAATCAATTCTGAAAATATACGTCAACTGAATTTAAAACAAAACATACGGTATATTAATTTGTGTTTTAAATTTTTTAGATTTGTATGTTCTGCATAATAACGCATAATGTAAGCAATCAACGAAAAAATAAAATTTATTATTAAACTTAATCTTTAGCTGATTTTTAATATAATGCGCTTTTGTTCAAAATAATTTAAAAGACTTTTCACACAATAAGTTTGTACCAATATTGTTTTATGGCGTTCTGTGCTGTGTTAGTTTGTACATTATATGCTCTTTCACTAATTTATTTTGTATTTTTAAAGTCCTGGTTTTCTATTTTGTAATAATTCCTGGTTTAATTCAAACCTACGCGATACTTGAACCATTAAAATAAATTATTGTTAATGAAATATCAGTTATACTACACAGTAGTTTGGAGATCATTTGAAAATACTGATAAATCGGTAGTCGAGATGGGTCCCAGTCCCAATTGATCCGGATTTTTGACGCTTTACTGTATTACTATATTTTATGATGCAAAACATCAAAATGTAATTATATCAATACAATCGTTTTTTTAGCTAAATGAGTTTCTGAGCGTCTATATTACTATTAATATTAGTTTTGTTGTTGAATATGTTAATTGCGTTTTGAAATTTAATGCTAGAGGTTTTACAATCAATTTTTTTTATTCTGTGGTTCCAAATTCAAAATTTGAATTTTTTGTTTGTAAACCTTGTTTGGAGTGTTTTGTAAAAAAAAAACAAATATCAAGTTAAGGTCCAGCTTTGTATTGTTATTTATTTTCTGGAAATTAACTACATTTTCATGCAATTGAGTAAGTTAGGTGCTAAATACTTTTGTTTGCAGTTTCAGTTTGAAATGATGGATGATATATACAAATTATCCAAATTCCGTTATGAGTGTGGAAATTACTCCGTCACATCTGGAGCATTGTATTTTTACCTATCATTGATGCCTTCCACAGATAAGGTAGTAATCAAATATAGGAAGTTTTATGTTAAGATCATACATTTAAAAGCTTTCTAAGTAAACATATTAATTTAAATGTTAATTTACTGCTAATGATTTGAGTACAAAAGTTAAATTATGAAATAATTTAGCCACAATTTTAACTATTTTTATTCAATTTTAATAAATTGTAACCATTTTTTACAAATGAATTTAAGAGAACTTTTGAAGAAAATTCATTTTGTTTTTACTGTATGAAATTAAATTTGGTAACATATTATGGCACTTGTTTTCAGAACTATTTGAATGCCTTGTGGGGGAAACTAGCCTCAGAAATCTTAGTACAACAATGGGATAGTGCTCTAGAGGACTTGAACAAATTAAGAGACTTCATAGACTGTAACACATTTGGTTCTTCTTTGCAGCTCTTGACACAAAGGACTTGGCTTATTCATTGGAGTTTGTTTGTTTTCTTCAATCTTTCAAAAGGCCGAGATCTTATTATTGAAATGTTTTTGTATAAACCCAAGTAAGTTGTTCTGACATATGTTAATTGTAAATATATTGGCACTATTATGTCTTTCACTACTGTTGGTCAAGGAGTAACAAAGAAAAGAAGTGTTAATTCTAGAACCAAGCAAAAAAAAAAAATTACAGTAAATGTTAAAGCAATTTAATGTTAAGAACAATTTGTGATACATGAATATTTAACATTGTCAGTTATTTTTTTCTCATTTTATTACTATAGTTTAAAGGTAAATATGGTTAAAATGATAATTAATTGGTCTTAACATCTTTATAATTTTATTTCAATACGCCAAAAAAATTGTTCATTCTAAATTTTATCTTTTGTTTTCGACATGTTAAAACGTATTCATTAAATTTGTAGAAAGATAGCAACTACTGCCTGAACAGTAACAAAAATGTACTTTAAAAAGTTATTTTTACAATTAATAAAGAAGTAAACGTCGGGATACAATAGTAAACCGACCCGTCGCCTTGTAGTATAAATATTTGTCGCAACATGACAGTCACCGGTGTCCAATGACATTATAAAATAAACCAGTTTAAATGAATAAACACACTAGAAGACAAAATATTATTATGTTTTGTTATTATTTAAACAAAAAATAATTGTGTTTGAACGTTATCGGGAACCTGGTTGGCAGTCAGTGTGTCTTTAATTTTGAATGATAAGCATGAAAGTTAATCTAAATCTAAAGAATTGCTCTTGATGGAAGCCGTCTTGAATAAATCTTGAATATTTGTTTGCTTTTTAGTCATTTTTTCGTTTTGTTTTTCATATGTCAAATTTTATATCAGTATGTACTGAAATATGATTACTGTATTCAGAAAATTAGATAATTTTTTTCAAAGCAATACCTTCTTGGAACCGTATCTGACAGTTCTGTTATTAGCTGTTACAGCTGTTATTTATGTATCATAATTAAACTAAAACATTTCTCCTATACAAAAACTCAAATCTAATTTTAAATTATTATTTGTTTTAATATTTTGTTTTTATTGAATATTATTATTGTTTCCTCAGTTACCTCAATGCCATCCAAACAATGTGTCCTCATATACTAAGGTACTTGGCTACATCTGTCATCATTAACAGGTCCAAGAGAAGTGCCATGAAAGATTTAGTAAAAGTCATTCAACAGGTAAAATAATTCTTATAAAATTATTTTCCTTTCTCTAATTTATTTATGGATGTTGCTTGAGTAAAAATATATATTACAATATTATAATGTTCATGACACAAGATAGCTCGGGTATAATGTTCATGAATTAAAAAAAAGCTCGGGTATGAAATATCATAAACATTATTTGGGTTTTTAAATATCATGCAAGAAAAGTTATTTTTAACTTTTAGGACATAGCAAGAGCCATAACTAGCCGATATGTTTTTGCCTACTTAACATGTAGAGCGACTGAGGAGCCCATTGATTCAGCGTTTGAAGACCTGACACTTTAGATATTTTCTTTTGCTTCTGATAACCTACAAATGATGTGTTTGGTTTAGAATAATACTTACTCATTTAACATAGTTTATTTATAAAATGTGTTCGAGCCATCTAATGGAGGGGGGAACTACTACTAGTACAAGAACATGCATTTTTAAAGCAATTTGACAGGAGAAATAAAAATTAAAGAAAGTGGTAAAATTATTAAAATACTTCAATTTAACAATTAAATAAAAAATTCTATTTTAGTTTATTTTGATTTTTTTAATGACATTTAATATAAATATGTATATACATATATCACAATATCAGTTTGCGGCATAATAGAAAGTGAATTTCCATGCAATTTTCCATTTTCCTTTCTATGTATGGTATTGGACTATTATTTTTGTGTTACTCTTTATACGCTTTTTTTTATTGCTTTTATTGTGTTGTAGTTTTTTTCACTTTCCTTTCGCATTGTCCATTTATGAAGCAAGGTTCGGTACCGTTAATCTAGTTTGTTTTATTCTTTCCATTCATTTTTAATCCTAGAGCATTATTTTGATATTGTGGGCTAACCATGGCAACAATTTACGATTGTACAATGGAGGGTTCAACAACAACCAAATGATGGCAACAGAAAAATTCATTTTGAGTTATGGGAAAATTGGCTCAGTGCCAAAACGATAAACTTCGAACATGAAGATATTCAGTTTGAATCCTACCTAGACCCCTCAAAGTTTTATAATTTAGTTATTGAAAAATTATTTGAAAAAAAAACTGTATTACCATCAATATTAACTGTATTGTCATCTGCTATAGGTTTAAATTAATGTATTTGGACTTGATTAGATAACTAAAAACGTATTTTATTAAAGTTTCAAAATTTATAGAAAATATATATAAGTAGAATGTGTGCTAATAGATGGAATTGAAAAAAATAGAAGACAAAGTGCATAATAAAATTGGTAAAAGAATATTATTAAGACAAATTAATTAAAAAAAACTAAATTATAGAATCAAATACAAACCTAAACCTCTTCGCTTATCATGTTGAATCTATAAATTACATATACAATTTCACCTGTTCTTTTTTTTAGTTTTTCATTTGATATATCCCTACAGTTTATAGTGTTCTTAAATTTTTAACTAATGGATACATTTTTCAATTAATCTTATCACCAATTATTTTAATCTTATTCACTGCAAACGAACTGAAATGTAGAAGTTTTTATGGGCTTTCAAATTTACTAATCACTTTGTCTAAGCTTCACATGGCTACTAGACTTTAGCGTAGATGGTTCTCTCTCCTCATCTTACATCTTTTTGTCAATTTAAGGAAAACTCTTCTGTAACTATATACTATAACTCTGTTCATCTTATATTTTTGCAATTTATAAAAAAACCCTTTTTGGTCTGATTTGTAAACATTGCAGCTAAAATGTTAGATGAATACTTTTATGACCTAATTTTACATATATGTATATCTTATGTACAAAATATCCTTAAGGTTATCAAAAAGGAATTTGCATATTTGTTACAGGAATCCTACACTTACCGAGATCCTATTACAGAGTTCTTAGAACACTTGTATGTAAATTTTGATTTTGATGGAGCAAGGGAAAAACTGCACGAGTGTCAAACAGTGTTATTTAATGATTTCTTCCTGGTCTCAGTCCTTGACGATTTTGTGGAAAATGCAAGACTTATGATATTTGAAACATTTTGCCGCATCCACCAATGTATAAGTATAGGGTCAGTCTAAAATTTTGAACTATAATTATTCAAGAATGATAATAGAATAATTTTATTATAGATAATTATATATATATATATATATATATATATATATATATATATATATATATATTGTAAAGTTTTTATAAAACGCAATACAACTATGTTTATTATTATTATTTTTATTATTAAATATTTATTTGAATGATGATATCTATTTCTAGTTAAAACACAAACAACTCAGGAACAATTCATAATTCTTTATTATCACAATTTCATCTCAACATTTAAACAATAAACACAAAACAAAAATTTATAACTTAACAAGTTTTAACAAACTCGGTTTAACTCTTATTTCTTTTGATTTTATAGTTACACAATTTTAATACCCTTGGCTAATTTTACGATCTCTTACAATCTCGGGGTTTATAGCATGGGCTATATTTTTACTTCTTTTGTTAATTAAATAAATTTTGAAAAACAATATTAAATTTTGAAATTAGTTTTAATAAATATTTTCCTGATGGAAAAACTTTAATTTGGAATAAGCAAAAAAAAGCGAAACTATTTGAACTGGATTATGATCTTATTTCTATTAATCACAAGATATTCTAATGTACAATTTTAAACTTCCCTATTATCCTAAGAGTCCACTAAAGTTTATTTTTTTTATATAGCGCTAGGTACTTAACTTATCAAATAACGTCGAATGGCTGCTTGCTCACACTTAGAATTCCGTTCTCTTTAATTTGACATTTTACACACTTAAATTCGTTTTAGTTCCTTCAAATTATATTTACACTTTATTAACTCTTTCAATTCACTTATCCCTGTTTAATCTTGTCAAGTTTCTTCACAAAACGGTATAATTTTGACGATTTCCTTTCCAATGTAAAATTTTGACTGCTAAGAAAGGTCTGCTTCCTCGGCGTCACCACGCCAGACTCTAACTACGCGTCCTTAGGTTTTAAACAATTGTTTGTTTTTCTAATATGGCGGCTTCCTTCTTCTTAAAAAAAAAAATCATATGCTCTAATTGAACGAAGTTCCGTTCCTTCCCACTAGAGTCGACTGCAACTTGACCTATTTCTTTACTTTCACATCTGTTAATGTCAACGAACTATTTTCACCAGTTTTAATTTTGTTAACATACTGTTTCAATTTTCCGATCCTTAACCAACCTTCCAGTGTTTATTTAATTACTATTATTAGTGTGTGAAGTGTTTTTGTGTTTTACTTTTGTAATATTTTGAATTGTGTGTGTTTTGACTGGACTTTTCCAAACATAACCTTTCATTGTTTACAATCTTTTTTCACTTTTTCCTTCAAGTAATTACTTATGCCCTATGTTACTAGTATTTACAATTTTGTTTGACATATAACTATTATTAGATTATCTTGTTTTAAATTTTATTTGATACAACAAATTTCTTTATGTATTTACAGTTCAAATATCTTATTTATATGTTACAACCATTTTATAACCTTTCTAGGCTTTTACCTAAATTTCGTTTCAATTTAATCTAACCAATCTTTTAATGAATTTCTTTTTTTAAATTTTGTGTGAGTTATTTCTAATATATTCTTCCAATTCTTAAATAATATTATATAGCCCATTCTATAAATGTTACAATATATATATATATATATATATATATATATATATATATATATATATATATAGATTTTTTGGACTAGGAGACTGACAGACTTACCTTGGTAAGAGTCCACTCTGTAGTCTTGAAATAGAAACACATAAAAGCACTTAAACAATGATATATTTCAACCACACAGTGGTCTTTGTCAATCGAAGAGAAAACACAAAAAGAAATATGAGAGAATGAAATAAAATAATCTATTAAGTAATAATAATCTAACTAAAATAATTCTATTATGGTTGTCGTAATAGAATTATTTTTTCATTCTCTCATATTTCTTTTTGTGTTTTCTCTTCGATTGACAAAGACCACTGTGTGGTTGAAATATATCATTGTTTAAGTGCTTTTATGTGTTTCTATTTCAAGACTACAGAGTGGACTCTTACCAAGGTAAGTCTGTCAGTCTCCTAGTCCAAAAAATCTGAATAATCTTTACCAACCAAAACTAACCTATAAATATATATATATATATATATATATATATATATATATATATATATATATATATATATATATATATATATGTATACAGAAGAGTCTCTATAATTCGAGGTAGATAGGACCGAGACTACCTCGGATTACCGAAAACTCGGATTACACGGAAATACGTTCCTGTGTTTTAGCACCATTATTAGCACAATAGAACTATTATTAGAAATGCACAAAATCAGTTTATAGAACTTTATATAGACATTTATTGAAAACCCAACTCATTACCTTTGGATACTGTATTAATGTAAACATATCTTCCAAGCCAGACTTATTTCCTTTGCACACGAAGTCTGAATCATCTTTTGTTTCAAATAGATAAAATAGGCTAAAATAGAAATAGACTCGAATTTAGTGGAACCTCGAATTATTGAGACTGTACTGTATTTACAACTTAAAACATTGTACATATGTTATACAACTTATATCAAATTGTATCCGAGTACAAGTCTGTCACAACTATTTGACCGCCTTGAAACATTACGCGTTTATCGGTGCTGAATTATGACAGATAACTACAACAGTTAGAGCATGGGTAATTATTAAGAGTCAGAAGTTCTACAGATATATTAATAAATTATATGTAGTTGTTTTATCCTTAAAAACACCAAAATCTGATTGTTATTTACAATGTAAATTCTTTTTAAGAATTTGTGTTAAGAAAAATCAGTTGCTTTGAGGCTCGCCACAAAGTGTTGAAGCAGTTTAAAAATGTTGGCTTAGTATTAATGTAATATGTTGGTACCATATTCGGTCTGAATGACATTTGCTATTCAGCAGTTATACAGAATGTGTTGAGTTTTGTATTATGACATAATTTTACAGAATTTAGTTATAAATAGATTTTAAATATGAATCTGAAATGGCGCATTATAAAGGACAATAGTTAATAACATTTATGAATTTGCTAGTGAACAAAAACTTCCCCCCTTTTAAGTTTAAAGACTTTTTTGCTAATTGTATTTTAACTGGTTTTTTCACAAACAATTCCTGAGAACTTATAAAGCACTTGAGAATAAAAAGTAACTGCTTAGCAGAAAATTAATTGTAAACATTCTACCAGGTTGTCATGGTTCTATTATTGGAATTTCTTTGGAGCTACATGAAGTGAGAAATTTTGTGTGTAATTTTTGCAAAATGAATATCTAAAAAATTTAATTTTTTAGTAAAGCGTCTTAGATTTCATAATAAGGTGTTTTTGCAGATCTTTAAATAATAAAACAAATTAAATTGAATCTAACAAATTGCTTCACAAATACAGTTGGACCTCCATATATCGAAATTGTAGGTTCAATATATGGAAACTTCGATAAAGAAAAATCTGATTTTTCCGAAAAGACTCATATTACAGTTTTACGCAAGTTTATGCAAACGTAACCATAATGCCTAAGAAACAGTACTACCGTATTTGTTTACAATAAGGTTTGTTCTCTTCTACGGTATTATAGGGCTACGAACTATACTTAAATATCGAAATCTTGTTGCTGGTCATGACGAGCTTGAAAATTATAAAATACAAACCGTGATGAAAACACGCATTTAGTTAATAATGAACATACTGTGCATACCTTAATAATATTGCATTTTATTGTTGGATAGTAAAATAACTTCGAATATCCTTTTGTACAAAGTTTGATGTAGATTCTTCGTAAAGATGTTCACATTTGTTAAGAGTCTAGAAAATTTCATCAGATACATTTTCTACGAATTGAAGTCCACGACGAATCGCTTCAAATGCTGCCGTCATTTCTTTCTTGGAAGGTTTAGAAGATCTATATCTTCTATCTCAGTGCCCTCATCTTCAACTTCAGTATTTATTAAAGAACTTAAAATATCATCATCTGCTGGATATTCAGCTACAATAACGTCTTCATCCACCCTTAAAAATTCGTTTAGCGAAACATTGTCGTTGATCGTGCCTGCCGATTGTAAATGCTCCCAACATTCCTCAATTTGCGGCAGTACATTACTTTCTTCCACAACATCTTTCAGAGAAGCCGGTCTTTAAAAAACAATTTCTTATCGTCGATTCCGCAACATCATTTTGCCACACCTTTGCTAATTGTGATATACACAGCCTGAGATTGATAACATTTTCAATAGGTTTGTCATTTTCCAATGCAAGAATAAGTCTCTTAAGAATCTGTTTTCTATAATACATTTTAAGAGTGTTAATGACGCCTCGGTCCATCGGTTGTAGTTTCGAGGTGGTATTTGGAGGGAAAAAAACAAGCTTCATGTTCACCAAATTTTTTGAGACAGAAGATGGATGTGGAGGGCAATTGTCCACAAAAAGAACGACTTTTCTCTTTTGCTTAATCATTACTTCGTCAAATTTCAATATCCACCTCTCAAAAATTTCACTCGTCATCCATGATTTTTTATTGTATTCATAAACAACTTCTTACGACTTCACTCCTTTAAAACATCTTGGCTGCTTGCTTTTCCCAATGGCCAAAATTTTACATTTTTTTCCAGCCATATTAGCACATATCACAAACAGCTCGCTCTTTGCTGTGTTTACCTCCAAAGCATTTATCGTTTTTAAAGGTTAGCGTCTTATTTGGTAAACACTTGAAAAAAAGGCCAGTTTTGTCCATATTAAAAATATTGTCAGGCTCATACTCTTCTACAATTGATTTTAAAATTGTAGCTTTACACTGGCTACAATCTGCTTTGGATACACATCCGCTTTTTCCCGAAATAAGCTTTTCTACGATTTCATTGCGCTTCTTAAATTTGTCTAGCCATCCCGAACTTGCTTGGAACTCTTTATGTCCTAATCTTTCCGTGTATTCAATTGCCTTTTCTTTTATGAGAGGTCCTGGAACAGGCATGTTTTTATCTCGTACCATTTTCACCCACTTGAAAACTGCCTCGTCAACATCATCGTATTTACATATTTTTGAACATTTTCTGTCCCCTCCTACAGATTCATTACTTTAACAGATTCGCGATTTTTTATTATTGTCAACACTGTACTGGGTGGAACGCCAAACTTCTGGGCACATCTTTTTTTCGTACTCCACTATCAACGTATTTTAATAATTGTACCTTTTCCGTGACACTCAAGGACTTTCTTTTGGACATAACGTCAACAAAAACTCAGTAATGTTACTAAATGTAACAAACAGTCCACATTAAATGGTAAAAAAGAACACCGACTTACAGTAATCTAAACAAACCAGACCACCCACTGACCATAACCGAATGACGAGACTTGTTCACATGAAATACAATACAGTACTGCACTCTGCCCTGAAAGAAATGAGTAAGAGTGTATGAGAGAGCCATTAGTCATGTTAGTCACGCCCAAAGACCTGGACAAAGTCTTAACAGATGTCAACATATTGTCGCGTTGCTCTCTCTTTCTATGTTTCTGAATAGTGTGTTACGGGAGGGCTACATGACTTTCAATAACAAGTTTTGTTACACATCTTATTTTCAATATTTAAAAATAGGTATATGCAGTAGTTTTATTTTCTCTAAAATTAAGTTTGATATATAGAATTTCTTTTTGATATACAGAAACATTTTCCATTGAAATTTCAAGGGACTCTGAATTAATTCGATAAATAGAGAATATTGATGTATAGAAGTTCGATAAATAGAGGTCTGACTGTATATTACAAAAAGTTGTTTCCTTTGCAGAATGTTAGCAGAAAAATTAAATATGAATCCAGAGGATGCTGAATGTTGGATAGTGAACTTAATACGAAATGCACGACTTGATGCGAAAATTGATTCAAAACTTGGTCATGTTGTGATGGGTGCACAGCCACTATCTCCATACCAGCAGTTATTAGAGAAGATTGATTCACTTTCTGTGCGATCGGAAGCTTTACAGAGCCTCATTGAAAGGAAAATAAAAGCACGCACTCAAGATGTAAGTACAAAATTTGCCATTGATATTGCACTTTTAAAGTTTTTTTTTTTATTTACTATACCTCATGGCTTTTTGAACATGATGATACAGTTTATTTCAAATAAGCGTCTCAATAACCACAATTCTCTGTTTTCTTTTTCTACCTGAATATATTTAGACTCATTTTATCCTTTCCACCCATCAGTCAATATTAGCTTACATGTATTTTGCTTTAAAAAAATTGTACAGGTATATTAAATGGATATTCAATAAAGAGATTAATATAAAAAATAAATTAATTGAATTTTTAAAATTTGTACCTTAAAAAAATAAGAATTTTTTTATATGAATTTCTATATGATCACTATTGTAAAACTTCTTGAAATAACAGTTGTGCCTCCTATTAGAAATGATTATTTTTTATATAAGTAAAAAAAATTGTCATTTAAATATGATTTTTTTTCTATGGATGTGGGTTTTATTCAAGGTAGAATTGTTTATTTTTTTCCATTAATATCATCTGCCATCGCCCAAGTACTGAGTCTTCATTAATATAGAAGTTTGATTATTTTATAGATAATTTAAACAATTGTGGGTTCTGAGTACAAGCAATGTCTGAACATTCAGTAGTTTACAATTTAGAGGATTTTCCTTTGTATATACTCCTAATATAAACTTGTTAACCAACTCTGATCTTGATACTGATATCTGTATATATCATCAAGCACAAGTGGTGAAAATATGACAACCTGCTGAAATAAAATATAATTCAACAATTTATATTTTGATTTTTTTCTTTCAAAAATTTAATTCAGAGAATAAAATACTTGTAACATACAATAAATCAAAACTAATTTTTTTTTTCTTATGTAAGGTAAAAAATTTCTATAATACATTCATTAAAAATTTTTATGGTATATTTTAAATTGGCGATTGTATATTTTATTTCTGTGTAAATTCGTTAATTATGAAATGTATTAATTGTCTATCTAAAAGATATATTTGTGAAAATTTGTCTTCTGGTAATCAAAAAATTGCAAGATACGCATATAGAACTACATTTTAATGATATATGCTGATAATGCAAACTGGTTTTTTTTTACAAAACTAACAATTTCATGTAAAAATTACAAAAAAATCTTACAAGCTTCCCTCACGCTTTATAAATACATAGTATATAAATTTGATTCATACTTTGGCTCTCATGCTTCCATATACCTGAGCATTAGTCGCCCAATTTCAGTATTTCCCTGATGTATTTTATTTTGTCCTTGTATAAATGACATTACTGCAGTACCCACAACAAACAAGCTATTTTCATCAGTTTTATTTTGTTGCCACGAAATAGCGGAGTGTTTAGTTTTTGTTATATCAATATTAGCAAAGTATTTAAATCGTTGAAATTTTGTTGATTTAAATAAAGTAAGTGAAAATTATTGGTTTGATAAGTGGATAAAAGTGTATCAAGCTTAAGCACTAACAGTCTGGGTGAATGTGTTGATCAAGTTCAGTTAACTGTCTCTATTTGAACGTTTTATATTATTTATGAAAATTTTTTTTAACCCATGTAGGACCAAGGGTCAGGCCCTTACTTTAAGGACCAAGGACAGGCCCACAAAACAAAAACGTTCATTTTATTAAATATGTATATATTGAACTTAAAAAAAAAACATCACTTTACATTATTTACTTTATATTTATATTATTGACTAAACTATTACATGAATATTTGATGAAATATAATAAAAAATATTGATTAAATAATGAAAACATAAAAATGTTATTTAGTCAATAAAAATGTTCCTTAAACCAAATATTTAATCAGAATCGGCTCCGCCCGCTTGGCATTTCTCACAGATGACAGTGTTCTTGCTATGATTTCCACATATATGTTTATTGCAATGATTACAAACAGACTTTGACTTCCTTAACTTGACCTCGCTGCACCGACACAAATGAAGCACCTTCCACGACCAACTTCAGCTTGTGGAACTGGTTGAGGTCGAACGTTATAAGTTAGTTTTCGTTCAAGAAGTTGTTCTATAGCATACACAGTGTTTTTAGTTAGACCTTCGATGTTTTGTGCTTGTACATTTACTTGCGGTTTGATAAGCTTAAGCGCCAACATGCGTAAAAACTGAAGCCGCTGATTCATTTCTTTTGGTTTCCAGTTTGGAAAGTTTCCAATACATCAAATATTCTGTCTATTTCACTGTTATGATCATATAAGTTACTCATATTTCGCTGTAAATAATTACACAGACACAACCTCAACAATGCTGGCAAACACAAACACACTGGCAGACTGAAATGACAAGCGGCAAAAAGCGGGAAATACCAAGGTCAACCAGTGCTACCAATCTTACACAAATTTAAGTAAAAATTACCTCAGTCGTTTAACTTGTTATATTAATACACTATTGATGTTAAATATTGTTTGTTTCCAAAAAAATTAAAAAAAAGTTGACATGAAAAATTTTTAAATGGTTACGTTGAGGACCAAGGGGGGGCCTCAGAGGCACAAACGGACTTTTTTTTTATTCTTATGGACAGGAATTTTTGTAAAAAAAATGTAACAGGTCTAGAAACCGATTCTTCAGTTACAGATTGACAATAAATAATTTTATATAAATTTTCCGAAAAGGTTTTCTATACAAAAACGATAAAATTAAAAACCATGGGCCTGACAGGGCCCTCCCTTGGTCCTACAAGGGTTAATTCACTAAAAATAAATTGTATAGTTAGTATTACGGTTGTGACTGTAAAATTAGCTGAAAACATCTTTTGACGGGAAATCCACTTAAGTCTACTTCTATATCAGAACTTTATTCAAAACCAGATGATAAAAAAAGTAGGGACAAAAAGAGTTGAGGTATTTCCGATTTTTTATTTGTGGTAGCTTATAAAAAGTCGTCAAAATATAGTCCTTGTTTGCTGTTATATTTTTCACGCTAAGATGTTGTCTTAATATGTTTATTTTAACACATTACACAATGTTTTTAACCTTTTTTCTCATTGTGAGCTTTGTTGGCTGTCAACAGCTGATGTATGGTACTTGAAGTGCTCAAACGATTCCTATTTATATCAAGTCAGAACCTTATTTTCATTTTATCGGTTATAATATTTTAAAAAAACACAGAAATGAATATAAAACTGCTATTTGTAAAATATGAACAAACTTTTGTTGGTTGTATAAAGCAAAATTGTTTATGTTAGCATGGGTATTAGCTAGGCATTTGAATATAATTTTCACAACTACTTATTGCCTCTGATTCCAAGTTAGCGTTTAATTCTCTAT
Source organism: Prosapia bicincta (assembly GCA_036971475.1). NCBI lineage: Eukaryota > Metazoa > Arthropoda > Insecta > Hemiptera > Cercopidae > Prosapia > Prosapia bicincta. Next base: position 101,336,387 of record JBAIZL010000005.1, on the reverse strand, counting down.
CAGTTTACATACTACTCTGATAGATAGTACTCATGGTCATATGACCAACACCACAGAAGTACTCATTATTAAATCTATGTATTTGCACACTAAAACTAATAAACATGAACTACTTAATGCATGATAGCATAAATAAAAAATGACTGGAAGTTCATGCTTGCCAGAAGAATCCAGAGACACCACTTGGTGTCATCAGCAGTGAACATCTTTAGAGAAAAAAATTTCTAATTTGTAACAATCAACAGAATTTACACAAAATCTTCAGATTTTCATATGTACAATCTTTTGTTTAAAAGCATTTTAGTTTTGAAGATTAATTTCCAGAGAAGTTCCAAAATGTGCTTGGCCATTTTAAAAATGTAAAATGCAATGCGTAATTAGTGCTACACTGGAGCTCCAAGTATTACTGAGCCCATTAACCATAATAGGTACAACTAGAAGAGAAAAAAGTTTTGTTTTAGCTATAACTGCCAATAGTTATTAAATACATATACTTTACAGTATACATAACATTTTCGAATTTCAGAATGGGTAAAACTAGTATTTTTCACATCTGAAATTTCTAAAACATGTAAACATAGTCAAGGTATAGCAAGCATGAAGGTGTAATCAATCATCTAGTACCTTACCATGTGCTGATAAAACCACTCTCTGAGGCATTGTTCAAATGTCGATTCATCCCTTAGTATCTAGATTACATGATCCTTTATTATGCATTAATCATATAATACTATCAGTAGTAATTTCTAGTACTTGCGTATTATACTGAGACCACTATTATACCGCGCACTGCAGTGGTTAGGTTAGGTTATGATAAATATGTTACTATTACTTTCCTGTTACATTATGAATCAGATGTAGAGAAGTGCTAAATAGAGGAACAAGAGGCATCGAGGTACAGCTTGAATTTATATGTGATGATTAGGAGTGACCACGACTGGCGTTGATTCGTTCTACTAAATTCTCGCTAACATCTCTCTTTTTGGGAGGCATAAAACATAACTGAAGGTCATAATGGTGTGTAATTTTCACAGTAATTCAAATAAAGTCTGTCCTATATAAATATTTAGTGTTCTTACGTCCCCTGCAAAGTAACATCTGAAAGTAGTAGCCTCCGTATAATACGTAAGTACATAATTTGTTTTGACGGTGACATATTTTCTTTGCACTATTAATTAATTGTAAAAAAGAATTTATATAAATACTGGTCCTAGAGTTAAATAAATGATAGAGTATGGTACAAATTATTTAGCAATGTGTTATCTTGTAAAATAAAAAAAAAAAAATTGTATTAACTTCTGGCCTAAGGGTTATAAATAAACAGGAAACAGTGAAGTACTATCTGATAGTATTTTCTTTGCAATGATGTTTCATATTAATAATTATAATTAATATTATTTTATTTTTACAGATGCGTTGGGGTCATCAGGATTTTTAAAAAGATATCTAACATTTTCCAAGTAAATAATTAAAGTTTATACTTCAATAAAAATAATAAACCAACTTGAGAAGTTCTTTTTAATTTTTCTTGTAATTACCTTATTTCGATCTATATCAGTTACAATAATTAGAATGTGTATTGAATGGTAAGTACTTAATAATGGTACTATTTTGCGTTGGTCCGTTGGTTTTGTTTGTGATAAAATGAAATGTCTTATCGTTAGCAGATAAATTAATTATTGATATAGATCATTAGATTAAGGTTTATGGGTAAACAGTGGACTAAAAGGTATGGTGTTGAACAGTCAATGATTTCAGAGATTAAAAGGAGCAAACATACACTTTTAACTTTGTGTCAGTGAGTGAAAATGACAATGAAAGTTTCTCAAGAAAATCATTGAAAGTAGAGAAAAACAAAGAATTAGAGGTTGCCGTTTTAAAGCGGTTTTTGCAACATTAGGAAACCCAATTTCGAGTCCAATTCTTTGTGAAAAGTTTAAGATCTTAGCTCAGAAGCTTAACACTTACAAGCACACATGTCTCTAATAACGTAAAAGACCACATCCGGTCATTTTGACCGTGTGGTGCATGTTTCACGTATTTTATCACTTTTAGTACTAAAAGCACATTGTGGGACAATAAAATGAGAAAGTACATTTAAATTGACAAAAACAGTTTATTTTACATGACTGTTATTAACATATTAACAAAATTATAAAAGTAAAAAAATTACAAAAAATTAGGTTTTTGTGGAAAGTTATAAAACTTATAAGACAAACACATACCTGTTGTGTAAAGTAGAGTTACGGGTAAATTTCACACAAACTCAGGCACTTTGCTTATTCTCACACTTCCTACTTCCACATACATACTATTGCACAGTCATTGCATACTCTTTATTGACATTGGCCACAAATTGCCAGACTGCACTTTATGCACTTGTGTTGTGTCTTCCTGTCTGAACCTGGTGGGCACTTCTCACAAGTTTTTCTCTTTTGTAGATGGTCATTAAGCACGCAGTCAACTTGGGGAGCTGTGTTGTTTCCAAGTATCTTTCTTATTTCTTCCTTGAGGTCTCTAGGAAGGTTTGCTACTTCATTGATCCTCTTGCGAAGATGAGGGGATAGTAGCTCTGTGGCGAGGCTCTTACTAAAAGAAAGGCGTGTTGTATTTGTATGTCTAGTGTAACTCTTATATACAATGAAACAGTTGACACTGGCGATATTGATAAGTCTATAAAAAACAACCAGCGGCCACTTGAGGAGAAAACAGCACATTTCATGTCTAGCAGGTCAACGCCGGCCTTTGTGCTGTTATAGAAAAACAAATCATTTCTGGCTTTCTCTTTTCTTCATTAGTTGCAATTGTGTTATGCATACTAGAAACTAGACAAACTGCCCTGTTTTTTTTGGCACATAAGATGATTTCATTACTGAAGCCATACAGAGTAGATACTGTAGGGCGTTCATTATTGGGGAGGAATTCAGTTGGTATAAAACGTTTACCCTTTTTCAAGGTTCCAACGTAGATGAACTTTCTTTTGCCTAGTTCTTCTACTGTCTCCAACGAAGAAAACCAGTTGTCAGCAGTCACATTTCTGTTGGACCCTGCAATGGTTTTACTTAGACGTACAACTGCTTGTGTTGACACACTCAATTGTTTTCATTTTCAGACAGGCCAACTCCTTTGCTTTCTTTTCCTGTATAAATGTATGCATCACATAGATACAAAGTTTTAGAGTCAGCCAGACTCATCACTTTTATCCCGTATTTTTTTGGTTTCTTCGGCATGAAAATCCTGAATGGACATCGTCCTCGAAAAGGTACTAGCATTTCATCAATTGTGACGTAAGCCGAAGGACAATAATTGGCTTGGCTGTTGCTGATGATTTTCTCAAAAATCTCTGAAATAGCTGCTGCTGCTTTATTATCTCTCTTTCTCTCATCACGTGTTTGAGTATCGTCAAATATCAGGGTTGCTAATAGAACCTTATAACGATTTTGCTACATAGTCGCTCAGAAAATTGGTCTTTTGCAGTGATTCCATGTTTTTGTCATTTGATTTCAGAATAGAGGCCAAGAGCAGCAAACCAATGAGAGCATTTACCTCTTCTGCATTGGTCTCCCTGAAGTTTGATTTACTTTTGCCAAGGGGAATTTTCTCTCGAGTAGATGCTAATTTCATGTTAGTATTATTAACGATTTTTGAAATAATATCGTCGAAAAACAGTTTCCAAGCGTCTGCTTTACTAGATTCGTTTTCTAAGTCTCGTGCGGGCCCTTTTATCCCTAGAAATCGTCCCCTTATGATATTTCGACCTAGAGTCCTCACATTGCGAGGAGGAGGCTTACTTGACCAAACATTTGCAGGACCTTGCTCCTTTTTTTCATCCTTTCCAAAAAATATGTAGGCATTGGAACACCTTCAGTAACTGCATTTATTGACTGACTTACTGCTTCACCCACGCCGTCTTCTAACATTGCTTCGTCTTCTGAACTTGAATCATCTGATTCTTCATCGCTTTCGTGTATTACAAGGTCTGGGTCAGTGTCAGAGTCATCCACTTCTGAATAAACATCATCTGGTTCATCAGGATCATCGACTTCTTCTTCCAAAAGTCTAAACACTCTGTCCTCAAAGCCTGGATCTACCACTGTCAAAGTTTTACTACCGCTAGCACGGTTCATTTTGTGTAAAAAAATGAACACGGTTCATTTTGTGTAAATGCCTATGTCAACACTAACTCAAGCTTATACATGAGGTGAAGGAACACATATTGACCGACAGCCACATAACGGTAAAGACCACACTTGGTATTTTTGACCAACCGACAAATCAACAACACGTTCGTATGCCGCGGGCGAAAATGATCGATATTTTGCCGTTGGGTAGTGGGAGTTGGAGGGAAAGGTATTGAGCGCGGCAGGCATCAAGGCCAATTAGGTGTGCCAATACAAGAGCTTAAAAATGCCCGTTGGTCAAATTGACCGATGTGTGCTTGTAAGTGTTAAAAAAATATAACTATAACGTTTTTTTTACCTTTTTAAAACATACATTGAGTAATTAAGTTGACTCTAAAAAAATCCAATTACCCAAATGGGTCTAGTCCCAATTGATTCAGAATTCTACTGTATGTAGTGTAGCATTTTGTTCATAACTTCCTAAATATTATTTTTTAAATTAAAATTTTTTTGTAAAATTTCAGAAATTCAATCAAGCAAAAAAGCTAATAATTTTACCAACAAATTTTGAGAAAGAAATTTTAAAATATTATTTGAGAAATTCAGTAAATGGGTTTATATTGTAACCAGTATTAGGCAGGTGATCAACAATGAAAATAATTTTCTCAGAATTTGAATAATTGTAAAGTTATGCTGTCTCAAAATGTCATTTCAGTTATCAAATGAGGAATACGCTAACATTATTTTAGTTTATGGATGCATTGGTAATTTGCTGCAAATAAAGAATAGCAATACATATTACCTGATAAAAGAATTATAAATCCAAAATCTTTGTTCCAGTTTTCATTGTTTATATGCGAAAGATTTTTTTTTATGATCTTACTCGGATGAAAGATAAGAAGGATTTATTATAGTACACAGGTTTCAAATGCAATGGTTTACTGCAGAGTATAATATGATGCTTAAGAGTTCAAGACTTGAGAAAGAAATCTCTATACAGATTACTTTTGGAAGATCCAAAATATGCTGCCTGGCGAGTTTGCATTGTGTATATGTATATAAATATATATTTGTCACTGGACTTAAGACAACCATGACAGAATAAATTTTATTTACTTAACATATAGCATTTACAAGAGATATGATTAATAATTTGTGACACCGCCGTCACGGGAGGCCTCATGTAAGTGTAGAATTCAGTTTTCATTTGTTTTATATAAATATTTGACCTGTGATTGATACCCATATGATTCGAAATTTTTTTTTATAGTCACCTTACAGAAAATCAATAGTTATTATTTATATTCTTCTTGGAAAATTAAACTAACAGAAAATAGGTTTTATTGAGTAGACAGATGTGTGCAATTTATTTGCATAAGGTGTCATACCTAAATTACGTAATGCTGCAAGGGAAAGGGGTTTTGTCTTATCGTTACAGGAGGAGGGGGATATGCAGTAGTGTTAAATAACTTAAAAATATTAGTTTTGACTACATTAAAATATTTTTTTTTAATAAATAAAACGGGCCCATTTAAACTTTTAAGTAAGTAAAATATAGGCCTACCTAATATTAATAATGAACTAAAGTAAAATCTATTTACAAAAAAAAATATATGTTTTTAAAGTACTCTATTAAACTTCCTATTTATGAGCATTTTTTGTGACGAAGCATAATCTCGAGCGAGTTATCGCTACAGTACACAGTACGAGGCAACGATCAGGCGGCCTGTACAGACAAGTACAACGGTCTTCACATATCAGCTTAAGTGCCAGTTGTTACTAATCAATAACAGTTTTTAACAAAACAATATTTCTTTAATTCGATGGCTTATTATCGATGGACTAATTCGAATACATATCTTTTTCTGAAGCTCGCAGCATCAGTGTTGTCTGTCAAGGCATTCATGACTACTCCGTAGAAAGATGAATAGACTCTAGACAATATTACAAATGGGTTCATCAATTTGTGCTTAGCACGGCTAGCGTTCCGGCACGCTCTGGGTTCCCTTACGAGATACAGAGAGCGTGCCGGTGCGCTCCCAGCTTATTTTTTTAGAGATGGCGAGCTCACCGGCACGCTCACTCCCAGGCTAATTGAAACTTCTCTAGTGTCGATACGTGTTTGTATAAAGGTTTGATTTTTACGTCAGTGCTTCAGAAGAGTTTGGAGAACATTGTGCCTGAGTCGTTTTTAAATCCGACCACCCCAAGTTAACTTTTGATGCTTCAGGGAGTTTTATGAACAGATTTAATTTGGTTAAACTTTTATATTTTAATGTTTTGTTTTATTTTGAACCATTTAACATGGCAAAATATCCATTAAAAACAACGATCATAAAAATTTACTAAGCTTTCTGAACTAACGCAAGAATAAACGATAACTGCCCTATTAGAGTGAATGAACCAACTGGAGGTGGGAACAGACTATTGTAAATACGAGTCATTGACAAAATGCTTGGACGCCCGAAAACCTAATGTGTCAACATAAGATTATAGTAAACAAATGTCAGCTAATCTCGGCTATAAATAGTCTCGAACGTGACATATGTATTATCTATGTCTCCGTTTACATTATCGATCTCTATGGCTTTGTGAAACATGGCACAAACATTCTGAATTAAACGTTGAGTGCTTATTTTAGTAATAGGGTCTTTTATTATTTTTATTATTACTAAAACTCGGAGGGACTTTATCGGTGTAGAGCACTTAGCTGTAGCCTTTGTACTCTCTTCCCATCCCTACCACAGGACTAGCTTAGTGGATACCTACCTCTTTGCAGAAATCAAGTACCCACCTGATGCTAGATCTTCTGATATCCTCTGGTGTACATACCTGCCAGCCAAACCACTTTCTCCTTGCAGCTCCCAAAGCAGGACACTCACAGAGTACGTGGATTGGGCTTTCCTCTTGGTCCTCGTCGCATCTCTTGCATACAGGGGACCTAGATTTTCCAATTTTGTATTGGAACCCCCTCAGATTCCCATGGCCTGTAACCAGCTCTACAGTAGCTCTGAGTTGATGTCTACTTAAGGAGAGTAGTTCTTTGCCCCACACATCTCCTGAGTAACCCCACAGTACCTTGGATTTGTTACACCCCAAGGTTACATTCCATTCTTCCCTGCACAACCTGTCTATATGTGCCATGATCCTCTTGCGCCCCTCCCGAGGCGGCATGCCCACTGCCCTCAGCAACAGTCCTTGGGTTTTACACCCTTGTTTTGCTAAGGCGTCAGCTCTCTCATTCCCTATCCAGCCAGAATGTCCTGGAATCCAGGTTAGGTTGAGTGAATTATGCTTACTCAGCTCTGCTAAAGAAGCCATAGTCTCAGCCACCAACCTAGAGCTGGTACTAGCCTTACCTAAAGCCTTCAGAGCTGCCTGACTGTCCGAGCAAATCCAGATGGTCTTGCCCCTCCTGCCAGACCCTATTATTTCCTCAGCACATAGTTTGATCGCGAGCACCTCCCCCTGGAAGACAGAGTTGTAGTCCTCCAGGCAATGACAAAATCTGTCTTGGTGTCTCGGTCCACTAAATCCTGCTCCCACTCCTTCCTTCATCTTGGACCCATCGGTGAACCAGATTTCACCATGTCTGGGTCTATACTCCGCCCATGCCTCTCTTGCAGGAATAAGGATTTTGTAGTTTCCTTTTTCCCTTTTAAGAGGCAGTATCTTATCCTGAGGTTCTATCCAGAGCTCCTTCAGTGAATCCCCAAATAGCTGTTTATGAAGTTTGCTACTTGTCTTCCACTGCCCAGTACAGCTTAGCCGGTATGCAGTTTTCATTGCCTCCATCCTAATTTGAAGACTCAAGGATGGAAAACCCAACATAACCCTCATGGCCGCACATGGTGTGCTTCTCCTTGTAGCAGTTATGCCTCTAAGGAAGAGCCCCTGTGCGCGGTCCAGCATTCTTTTACTTGTTTCTTTCTGTGCCCTGTCCCACCAGACGATAGAGGCAAAGACCAACCTCGGCACCACAATGGCGGAATAAATCCAGTTCATTTGACGTGGACCCAAACCCCATCTCGTGCCTATTGCTCCTCTGCATTGCCAGAACGTAGCTATGGCTTTTTTGCACTTATCCTCCAAATGCTCACGCCAGAGTAGCTTCCTATCCAGAATAACTCCCAGATATTTAGCACTCTCAACGTAGCTTATTTTAGTATTACCAACTTCCATCATCTCCAGCGATTGTTTTATATCGCCTAGTGAAGATGAGTGCCACAGATTTCTCTCCTTGAATGCATAGTGCATTCTCCCTGCACCATACTTCTGTTACCTTGAGTGCCTCTTGAAGCAGGTCTTTGAGGACTTCTTCAAATGGTCCCCTAACAAGGATAGCTATGTCATCCGCATATCCTACCACCTTGACACCCATTCCACTGAGTGTCCTTAGTAGGCCGTCCACGACAAGGCTCCACAGCAAAGGGGATAACACTCCACCCTGCGGGCAGCCCTCCGAGACCATCCCATTTATCGTGCACCCCATCCAGGATGCAGTGCTTATCCGGTTTTCCAAGGAACTCATAATCCAATTTATAATTCCATCAGAAATCCCATGATCCATAGCTGCTCTCTTGATGGCCAGTCTAGAGGTACTATTAAAAGCCCCCTCCACATCAAGAAAAGCCCCAATACATATCCCCTTGTTGTTGATCTGACCCTTAATAAAGTCTACGACTGACAACAGTGCAGTCTCCACTGACCTACCGGTTCGGTAGGCGTGTTGGTCCTGATGAAGCGGATACTGCTTCAAAGGTCCCTCCTTCAAATAGTAGTCCACCAGCCTTTCCAATGTCTTTAACAAGAAAGATGTGAGGCTGATAGGTCTGAAGTCCTTTACCTCTGTGTAACCTTTCCTCCCTGGTTTGGGGATAAAGATAACCTTCGTTTTGAGCCACTGCCCAGGCGTGTAACCCAAGGCAACACAGCCTCTGAGTAATCCTGTCAGTGGCCCTATTATTTCCTCCAAGCAATTTTGTAGTAGTGCTGGAGTAATGTTATCTAATCCAGGCGCTTTAAAAGGCTCAAAAGACTGAATTGCCTCTCTCACCTTTTGCGCTGAGATCACCTGCCCAGCAATATTCCAGTCTGCCCTTAGCCCAGTATGTCGGAGGTTTTGAGCACCGTCCCCCACCGGTCTAATATCGGGAAAACTGTTCCTCATAAGCAGACGCAGTGTTTCCTCCGGGGTGTCAGTAAAGCTACCATCAGTCTTCTTGACAAACTTAAGCTCTCCCCTCGGTCCACCTGCTAACACCTTAAACAGTCTAGCAGTGTCACTCAGTGTGCTTGTCTCTGAGCACCACTTTTCCCAAGAAGCACGTTTAACCTCTTTAATAAGATTTTTATAGAGACCCTGGCTGTCTTTATATGCCTGCCAGGTCTCCGTCGTTTTCTTCTTCTTTGCCCTATTAAAGAGCCTTCTAGTCTCTTTCCGTCTTGCCTCTAACTCGCTGTTCCACTTAAGCTTACCACGCCCAGTGTTTATCCGCGAGAGAGGGCAATTTTCCTCAAACGACGTGGAAATTGCAGTCCTGATGTAGGCCTCAGTATTTTCCAGTTCGTTTGATGTACCATATTTACCACCTAAGTCAGACATCCGCCTCCTCACCGAGGACTTAAAACCTTCCCAGTTTGTCCTTCTCGGGTTCCTAAACCACACCACATGGGGAACCACTCCCCTCATTGTAGCAGTGATGATTCGGTGATCAGACATGGAGGGCTCATCCGAAACCTGCCAGTCATGCACCCACCTTACCATTTGTCTATTACAGAAGGTGATATCTAGAACCTCCCTTCTGTTTGAAGTGACAAATGTTGGCTCGGCACCTGTGTTTAAAACCACAAGGTTTTCTTCAATCAAGAAGGCTAGGAGCTCCTCGCCTCGCTCATTTGTGTCTGTGCTGCCCCACACCTCATTATGAGCATTGGCATCACAGCCCACTAAAATTCCTATATTCCTCTCCCTGCAGTACCGAACTAACTTACGTAATTCTGCAGGGGGCGATTCTCTATTGTGGGCGCAGTAAGTGGAGGCCACAATGAACTCCCTGCTCCCACTTACCTCGCCCTTGCCTCGAATTCTAACCACCGCAAGGTCTTTAGTTGAGAATTCTTGAATCAGCGTGGCTTCTAGTCCTCTGACTATCACACATGCTCTGTGCCCCTCATGTTCCCCACTTGTGTAGGTGCGCCCAGCTGCAGTCAGACCCCTTATACGGTTCCTGACCAGCCACGGTTCTTGCACCAGCGCAAGTGCTGGTAATGTGTGCCTCACATTTAAGCACCTGGTTAGGACCACCGAGGCGCTTTTACTGTGATGCAAGTTGATTTGCAGGATCATTGCTCGAGGGTCAGCCATCTCCAACTGACCCCTATGCCTTCTCCTGATTCTCTCTCTCGCCCTTCTCTTCCAGGTCCTTAGAGTTCCACTTAAAAGTGACCTCTGCAGTCCCCAGGAAGGCTTTCCCATCTCTTGCCTTTAATAATCTGGCCGATGCCTCATCCAATCCTAGGCAGAGGAGGCTTGCAGGTCCCCGCTCAATGCACTGTAGGATCTTCCACTTCGAAGTGTCAATTTCTGGGTTTTGCATCCCGATGAACTTGACCAGCTGAGTGGCCTCCCTTTTTGGTGGTGGTACTAGCACCGTCACTTTCACCCTTTTGATCAGTTCATCAGGCCTTGCCTGAGTCCCGTCCTCGAGCTTAACTGACGGTACCACTTCTCTCAGCCATTTTGCCGATTCCTCCTCAGCACAAATAAATGCTGCGACTCCATCCCTTAGGTGAGTGTCTCTGAACCGCGGAACAAAACCTCCACTAGGAGTGTCCAGAATCCGGTCCATGACGGTGCCCTTAAGGTGGTCGAACGCCGCCATCTCCATCCTCACGCCTACACTATCCCCAAAGGTCACAAGAACCCTCGGAAGGTTGGCGGAGATCGCTGAGAAAGACGGCCCTCCCGACCAAGCAGGCCTAGACCTCTTGACCTCCGAATCTGGAGTAGGATTAGAAGTACTCCTTTCCTTTGTCGTACTAAAGTCCTACCTGATCCACTGGCTTCCGGGACGACAGGGCGGGTTCTAGCCAAAGCCTCCGTCAAACCCTTCCGCTGCCCGGATCGGTGTTTCCTCAAAGGGGGTGGCGGTGGTTCTCTGCCCTCCGCCTCCGCCTTCTTTGCTTCCTAATGGTAGGAAAGCCAGAGTGCTTTCCTCCTTTGTGCACCACTCATTCTTCCTGTTGCCTTCGCAGCTGGATTTCCATCTGTCTCTACGGGGGCCGAAGCCACCTCCATAGGAACAGATTTGTCGGTAGGTTCTAAGCCCTGACCAGTTAAATTTATTTTTTTCTCTGCCATGTGTGTTCCCACGAGCAGCTAGGGAAATAAAGGTCCGCCGCCGCAGAGCCCCGCTTACGGCGGTAAGGCGACTTAAGTACTCAGGGGTGGCGCCAGGTGCCCCTGAGGCTCCGTTAAAGACCCTCCTTACCCTGAGGGCCACGAATCTACATCGGCACGGATCGCATAACACCTTCAGATCGGGGGTGTAAGTGCCCATCCAGACCACCAACCTGGATGAGGGGTGCTTCTTGGTTGCCGCCCGCAAGGGAAGGGCAGGGCGAGAGCCGGGCAGATAACAACCCTTCAGGTGCTAGGACTGGCCCCTTTTTTTTGAGCCGCCTTCATGCACTCACACAAATGCCTGGACTTCCCGTTTATAGGGAGCCACATACGTACAGCTCCGCTCCACCCGTCCCCCACGCCCGGATTAAGCCTCTCCACCACGTCAAGGTCATGCAGCCCATAGGAGAGGAATAGGGTCTTTAGTTTTGTATATAAATTATCTTTTTTTCTCTGTCTTTTTTATTGTTTTATTATTTGTCATACAGTAATTTATCATTTGTATTTCTTTTTTTTTAATTGTGACCCAATAAATAAGACAATATTTTAGTGTCTAATACACTATTCTGATGTCCCCAATAAACATGTATATGTTAGAAATAAAATTATTAAGATGAAAATAACGGGCTCGATAATTAGATGCTGCGACAAGCTATGCATCCTGCATACATTCCACTGCTGTCAGAGGTGGAAGTTAACGAAAAACAGACAGTAGTTTGATGAGATCACTAATATTAGCGCCGTGCTGAAAGTGTTAAGTCACATTTTTATAAAACAATATTTCCAATTTATGTTTAAATTAATATTGTCTTGACTCTATACATAACCTAAAGTTTATTTTGATTTTCAAATTTCTGTTTGTTTTCCAGTACATGTGAGGTCAAATATTTGAAAAAAATTGTTCCTTATTCCTGTTTTATTTACTTTCAGTCTGTCTGGGTGATTTTGTTTCTGTTTTGAAACTCGTTGGTAGTCCTGAGAAGGACTATTTGCTTGTTTACAAGACATATTATGAGGCTCCTTTTACAGAAGCGGCTGCTGGTGTTCGGTTCACTAAGTGTTATAAAGGCTCTTTTCATAAACGTAAATTATGAACTCAGCTATCCAAGAGCGCCTTGCACATGATAGAGAACCGGAAACCAGGAAGCTACTCATTCAGACTAGAAGAAATAACAAATTTACTCAACACTCTCAGCAAAGATGAGAAACAAATACAGCTCCAGTGGATCCCCTCACACTGCGGCATCGACGGTAATGAAAAAGCAGATACAATCGTCAAACAAGCAGCGGAAATGGGCCCAGTCTTCTTACCACAGTACTCTCTAAAGAAATGCCAGAGTGCTGTGAAAACATCAGTTAGAAGAAAATGGATCCACCGTTGAAGAGAAGAAACCTCTATGACATTAAAAAAGAACCAAATGATTTGGAAATGTATCAAGGGGTTCCCAGATTTACAGCCGTCTTTGCAGCACGAGCAAGAATCGGACACATTGTGACTGAGACCTATCTCTTCAGATTTAATCTGAGTGAATCTCCACTCTGCCCTAACTGTAGAAAAGAGGAGGAGACTCTAGACCATATCCTCCTTCGATGCTCCTCACCAATTCCACCAAGAGCGGCTCTGCTGTCTGCGCTGGGAAGCCAGGGAAACATCAAAACAATATTGATCGATAAACAGTTTTGGACCTTGGCTGCAGCGACTTATTATGGACATCGGAGTCACATGACCCCGGACGTCCGCAGCAAGAAGTAAGAAGTATTCCTGTTTTATTTATTTAACAAAATCCTTTTTGTATTTTATTATATTATTACTATAATATTTATTGGTACATTTGGTGTACTTCTTTATTGGCCTACAAATTCAGCATTCAAGACAATGAATTCAGTAAAAAACGACAAGACAACATTACACAACTATGGAGGGGTACTACTATTACCGGTTCGTTATGGAGGGGGTAGGGGTTGAAATCCTCCATTTTAGCGCTACATAATTAGGGATGGCCCCTAATACATAATGAGAAAATTGTTTTGTATTAAAGTTAGACTAAATTTTTTAGATGAATTATAGAGTAAGAAATTAGTAATGATCAAATAAAACAGTGATATCGTAGAGGAATTAAATGGTACTATACAATACCTAAGGAAATAGGAGTATAGAGTAAGTTAAACTAATATTTTTTATATAAATGCAATATTCTGCTGACTAGTTTTGACATTTTCATGTGTGCTGAATGTAAATACTATGTACTCAAAGACTATTATATACATTCTAGGAAAAACATTTAAAAATTTTAACAGTTGTTTGACTCTCGGGGGGACCCTGAAAATAGACTCTGTCCAGCACAGAGCGTCAAGAACTATTATAGGCACAGTTTCTTCAACCAATTATCAAAAGGGTGAACAAGAATGTGGCTTGCCTACTCTCGAGAGCAGACGCAGTCTTTCCACAATCAAGTTCACTAATAGACTCCGCAGTAACAACATAGTATCTCAACCAGTAACAACAGTGGATCATATCTCAACCAGGGTATTCAATAAATGGAAAGGCTCATCCAGACTGAAGAGATCGTCTACTCTCCAGCTTCATCGAGACATCAGAAGAAGAATTCATTTGTAACACTCCTCCCTGCTGTTTCTTCAGGAGCTCCTATTTCTTAGAAAACCAGCAAGAGAAAAGAGGATTAGCTTAAACCTATGCTTGGTTGAGCCTTGCTCAAAAAAAGATCCAAATATCCTTAAACAAAATGGCCTTGAAACTATTGAAAAGGTCTTCCAGGGTAACTTGCCAATTGCATATACTGATGGTTCCTCAATAAGGGAGGTGCAGGGATCCTCTTCCTTCTTTCCGATGGAAGTAAACGCCAGTACAAAAATAATACAGGCCTGATTGCCACAAATTTCACCAGCGAGCTTTTGATGATTGAGGAAGCTCTCACTCTCTATCTAAATGACTCCATTGTTTCAGGCTTAACAGACGGGATAGCAGAATAAGCTGAGGGAAATTGAAGATACCGTCTGTCCATGGAGGTCTTCGATTTGTTCAAAACGTATGGAGGAAGTGGCGGTTATTGTTAAATTGTTGACTATTGTTGTTTTAAATATTGTTATTTTTATTGTTATAAATTTATTGTTGTTTTTTTTAAAATTATATATTAATGGTTATATAATTGTTTTTATTTATTGCTTCTTTGTTATAGTTTTGTTTGTTTTGTAATTTTTGTTTTATTTAAAATATTGCGTTTTGTGTTATATTTTGATTGGCGATGATAACAACAGTTGGGTTTTCACCAGGAAAAAAAATATAGTCATTTCTTCTGACTAAATCTGCCTTAGAAGCAATAAGAAACAGAGACACAAACATCACCTCTGCGATGAATGTACTGCTTGAGAATCTGCACTGTAAGGAAAAATCATGTCAACTACAATGGATCCCTGGACCCATAAATATTAAAGTCAATGATTGTGCTGACTCATTGGCCAAAAAAGCCAGTGAAAACAATCAACCAGGCAACACTATTACACTTGGAGAAGCGAACGCACTGCCCCAAAACAAGATCTTATAACCACTTCAGGAGGCCACTTATCACAGCCAGAAATTTGACATTGGTCTATGTCAGACTAAGAACTAATCATCTCAGAGAGATGAAGATTCTCTCTGACAAGACCGAGGCATACGTTACCTGCAGGAACTGTTCGGATGTCAGTTTAATGCAGAGACATATTTTTGAGTGCCCAGCACTCATGCTGCATATTTTGAAGTTGGAAATAGTGCCATTTGAAGATCATCTGAGAGCTGTTCTCTTAATCCAAAAGGTGCCACAACTGGCGGCCGCTATTGGTCGGACTATTGATGTTGTCTAGAACCCCATGGACACGAAAACAACAACAGTTTTTTTAAACAACAATAAAGAAATTTTAGAGGATTTTTGCCAAATTAGGCCTAAATTTGAATACATTACCCCTTCATTGAATAGCCAGCATTTCTGTCTGTTCTTAGCAGACTAGTATAAATTAATTAAAAGTTTTTGCCATTACTGTGTGTCATTTAAAATACACAAAAACTGTTACAGATTACAAAGGTTTTTACCTTGCTCAAAATCAAAACAGTTAACTCCAAATCTCACCACATATTAGTTTATTAAAATAAACACATTAGTTCATAAAACAATCAACCTATTTGATGTCGCCTTCATCAGTGCTTGGCTACTACTATACAGACATCGTCCCTGAAACTAGTCTGATTGTTTTATGAACTAATGTTTATTTTAACTGTTAACTGTTTTGATTGTTACCTTTGTGAATAGTTCTCACTAGCTAAGCTCTAATTACTCAATGTTACAGGTTTCTTTTAACTGTAATGGGACAGTTCTTTAAAGTTTCACCTTAGTTCTTATTATTAATTTAGTGAACAGAATAATTGTCACTAACAAACAAGCAGGGGTTAGGTGCCTTTTTTACCCTGTAACAATTTTTAAGTTTATGAATTTAGCTTTTAAAAGATTGGTGGCTCTCTATAAACATTGTTTCTATTACCACTTTACCGACGTTTTTTTTATCAGAGTTCCCATTTCCTGCTGTATCTTAATTTCATATTCTTGATTATTTGTTGCTCATCATAATCAGGTCTTCCTTATTCACATTTATTTTTAGTATATTATTCTAAACATCAGTTTTAATGACGAACATGATGTGCAAATTTTTATGATTTTACACTGTTTGAAATTTTTAGTAATATAAAAGTGTATAATTTCAATACAAAAATTTGATTTAAATTTCAATAACAGATATACAGAATTATATTAAACTTTATTTTTGTATTTATTACAAGGAAATATAGTAAAAAAAAAACAACACTGCCTTAAACAATAGCAATTAATTGTTGCAAATATATGTTTTAACCTTTCTCCAAAATGATTTTCAGTTGAATAAAACAATGTTAAATCATATGATTTTTTAATATTTAGGTAACAACAACTACACTAATTTTGACACAGATGTTTACTTTGCTACTTGGTCCAAGTAAGGTGTGTATTCCAAATTACCATATGCAGCTAATGACTTTTTACCTGAAGCAATTTTTCTTGCTGCCTGAAAAACAAAAACAAATTTTCATATCAAGTTATATATATATATATATATATATATATATATATATATATATATATATATATATATATATATATATATAGAGAGAGAGAGAGAGAGAGAGAGAGAGAGATTTTGGACTAGGAGACTGACAGACTTACCTTGGTAAGAGTCCACTCTGTAGTCTTGAAATAGAAACACATAAAAGCACTTAACCAATGATATATTTCAACCACACAGTGGTCTTTGTCAATCGAAGAGAAAACACAAAAATAAATATGAGAGAATGAAATAGAATAAATGGATATTAGTGATAAATAATATATATATATATATATATATATATATATATATATATATATATATATATATAGAGAGAGAGAGAGAGAGAGAGAGAGAGAGAGAGAGAGAGAGAGATTTTTTAGACTAGGAGATTGTTAGACTTACCTTGGTAAGAGTCCAGTCTGTAGTCTTGAAATAGAAACACATAAAAGCACTTATACAATGATATATTTCAACCACACAGTGGTCTTTGTCAATCGAAGAGAAAACACACACAAAAAAAGCACTTTTTTGTGTTTTCTCTTCGATTGACAAAGACCACTGTGTGGTTGAAATATATCATTGTTTAAGTGCTTTTATGTGTTTCTATTTCAAGACTACAGAGTGGACTCTTACCAAGGTAAGTCTGTCAGTCTCCTAGTCCAAAAAATCTATATATATATATATACACACACATAATAAAGTTTGGACCTGCAACTCAATTTTTGGGCAAAACTGTGGAATACATGAGAGAGTGAATCATTATGGTGGATTTAGTTTTTTTTAATGGCAAGCTACGTGTCATCGATGATTATAGTCAAGACATTTGAGTCATCAATAGTCTCTGAGGGTTGGAGTTTTAAAATTAATTCATAAAACTTTTATATAGTATACCTTAAAATTGTAACTAAAGAAGAAATTTCATCCTAATGCCAGGTACATTAGTTCTAAATTTGACAGTCTTTAAATTATAACCAAACTGGGAAAAAGTTCACTATTTCTGGGTTGTGTAGCCAACTTCGATAAAACTCAATTAAATTCAAATTATTCAGGTACAGTTGAAAATTAAACCTTTATTATAGATATGGTAAACAAAGTGAATAAAAATGTACAAAATTATAAAATAATTATTTTAAGGACCATATTGGTTCTGCATAAAACTTGAGGCCATTTAGCCGCACCCACAATCGTATATTCAGTCTAAATGTATTCTAGACAGCTTCATTGGATGCCACAGTGAAATTTGAGTCTACTTCTGTTTTCATAAACTCCATTGTTGAAAAGACACTTCATAGGTGCTTCTACACATTGATATGATTGTTAGACTTCTGAATAAGGACTTTTATCTGATACTATATTTGTATTGTTATAATTTACATTGTAACAAACTGTTATAATAAAAATTAAAAAAATATTTTCTGAAAATAGTTTGTTATAATAACATGATTAAATATTTTCAATTTTTAAAAGGCTATAATAAACAAAGAATAACATATTAGGATTTAATCTCACTTAGTCTACAGCATACTTACTTCTTGCACTTGAGACGTTGTAATTGCCTCAATAGCAGAGTAGATCTGCGACAAAGGTGTGACATTTCCCAACAGAACAGCCTGGTTGCTAATGTCTTGAATAGCTCCTTCTCCACTCTCATAGCTTTGTAGTACTGCACCCTTTAATAGAGCTTTCCCTCTGTTTACATCAACATCTGTTACAGAACCTGACTGAAGGACCTTAGCTGCACTTTCAACAGCCTATGGGAAAAAATTATAGTTTAGGACAATTTCAGACACATAATATTAGAATAATTATTAGAAAAATATATGTGTCTCATAGATATTTGAGACACATGATATTAGAAGAAATAAATATTAGAAAAATCAACATCTTTTTGGCTGTTGTATATGAAGTGATAGGTTTTTGTTTATACTGCAAAATTGATTATTGTGCTATTGGAGAACTATATTAGTTTTTAAAATGTTCAATGTTTTACCCTTACAAAAAATAAAATTGTATTATGTTAAGATAGTTTGTATTAATAATGTTGTTAACATTTCAGTATTATACAAATACTCCTAAATTTTACAACTTTTAAAAATTAATTAAGTGAATAAATTTGATGTCGGTTTTAACACTGAACCCCATTAATAAAAAAAAATTACCCATATTTGTAACTTAATTCGATTGATTTTTTGTACTAAATTGTTCTGAGCTATAACTAGCTGTTACAGTAACACGAAATAGAACAAACTGAGCAGACAGTGGAAACATAACTAAATAAAATCAATAAGATGCTTATTTCTCTAAATTTTTATATGACTGTGTAGTAATAGCTTAATATGATTAAAAACTATTTTTGACAATCTTCACCATTAAGTTAAAATATTTTAACCTAAGAAGTTGAACGAATTAAATGAAACACTAAAAATAAATATAGAATTGTGTCTCAAGTTTTTATGGAATAGAAAGAGAACAATCTTCTTTAATTAATGTTTACAGAAGCTTTTTTCTGTGGCTCAGTTTTATGTTCTGCAGCACACCTTGATCCATAGGCTGAAGCAATGATGTCACGTTAGGTGGGAGAAAAATTGCTTTATGTCTTTACATACCAACTGCATGACTGAAGGATGTGAAGAAGCATTGTCTATCAAAAGTAAATGGCAGTCCATTTTTTTCAAATAAATTAAGTTACTGAAGGACAAATTCATTTTTGAACCATTCCTTGAAAATATTACCCATCATTCACACACTGATTTCTGTAATGAACAGAGAGAACATTCAAGTTCATATTTTTAAGATCTCATGGTTTGACGGATTTTCCAATCTCCATTAACGGTAGCTTATTTGTTCCCACGGCATGGAAAGGGCTTTAAAATTCAATCCTGTCTCATCCGCATTATACACTTGCTGGGGTGAGTAATTTTCAAACAAAATCAAATCTGTGAATTCGTCTAAATATTCTTTCGAATCCATCTAAAAAATCGAATTTGACAATGGTCAAGTGACCGAAAGGTGCCTCATCACATGAGGTAAAATATTGCACTTAGTGGTGGAAAAAATTATTTACAAATACTAAAAACTTCAAAAAGTCAGTGCAACGGAAAAATAATGGACAATGAGAATATCACTATATATATATATATATATATATATATATATATATATATATATATATATATAGTCTTATATTTATATATATATATATATATATATATATATATATATATATATATGTTATAATATATATATATATATATATATATATATATATATATATATATATATATATATATATATATTTAGGTTAGTTTTGGTTGGTAAAGATTATTTAGATTTTTTGGACTAGGAGACTGACAGACTTACCTTGGTAAGAGTCCACACTGTAGTCTTGAAATAGAAACACATAAAAGCACTTGAACAATGATATATTTCAACCACACAGTGGTCTTTGTCAATCGAAGAGAAAACACAAAAAGAAATATGAGAGAATGAAATAAAATAAATATAAGTTGTAATCACAGATTGTGTAGAGTAGAAATCAGATGACACAGATGCACAGATTACAGATATATATATATATATATATATATATATTCTTGATATTTAACGTTATCCATTGTTTTTCCGTTGCACTGACTTTATGAAGTTAATGTATTACTATGTAAGTAATTTTGTCCACCATTAAGTGCAATAATTTTACCTTGAGTGATGAGGCACCTTTCGGTCAATTGACCATTGTCGAATCACTGATGTTTTTCTATTGTAGATGTTCGGTCTGTGAAGTTGGTGTTTGTTGACGTTACGCGCACTTTTTCTTGATCTGTGTGTATGATATTTCTATATAGTAAGTCTTCTGTATATGTTGTTTGTAGATTCATTAGATTGTTGTGTATGTTTTTATAAATGTGGTATTTTTCTAGTGAGTTTAGTTCTATTGGGTTGTTATTTATTTCAAGTATGGTTAGGTTATTTTCATAATTTGTTATTTCAAACAAGATTATAGGAAATATCCCATAAACACGAAATAACAAATTACGAAAATAACCTAACCATACTTGAAATAAATACCAACCCAATAGAACTAAACTCACTAGAAAAATACCACATTTATAAAAACATACACAACAATCTAATGAATCTACAAACAACATATACAGAAGACTTACTATATAGAAATATCATACACACAGATCAAGAAAAAGTGCGCGTAACGTCAACAAACACCAACTTCACAGACCGAACATCTACAATAGAAAAACATCAGTGATTCGACAATGGTCAATTGACCGAAAGGTGCCTCATCACTCAAGGTAAAATTATTGCACTTAATGGTGGACAAAATTACTTACATAGTAATACATTAACTTCATATATATATATATATATATATATATATATTGTTTCCATGAGCATATGAGTGATTATAGTTTATATAAGTCTGTCAGGGGAAAAGAGATAAGGCTATTAGGAGGAAAAAAAATAAATAAAAATAAATAAATAAATAAATAAAAATAAAAAAAATAAATAAAAAATACAAATAAAATAAAAAATTAATGGATTTATCTGATGTTGAGGTTAGGGGATTCTCTGGACTTGGTATACCACTGGTATGATAGTTCCCACCTTCTCAGTTCTGAGGGATTGCAATCAGGGGGGAGTGATTTAATTATTTTTGTGGTATAGCAGTCATCAAAAGTTGTGATGTTGTGACTCGCAGCATGTTGAGCTGTTGGTCTATCCATATTCATAATTTTAACATCATGCTGTGGCCATTCATTCTGATATTCAGACCATCCGTGGTCAGGCCTATGTACTGTGCTGAGCAAAGTTTACATTGTAGCTGGTATATGACATTTCTCGATGTACAATTATGATGACCCTGTATTTTGAAGACCATTTTTGTTGTTTGGCTGTTGAAACTATTTGCTGAGGGGTGTATTGGACACGTCTTGCATCTAGGTCTATTGCATGGGAAGGAGCCATGAGGAAGTTTGTGTGGTTTCTCTGCATCAGGGTCTGGTAGTTTAGGATGTTTTTCAAGTTGGGAGGTTGCTTGTACCAAATTTGCGGTGGATCGGTGAAAAGATTTTTGGTGTGGACGGAAGCTTGAAGAATTTTGAAGCCATCTCTCAATATCTTGTTGAGTTTATGTAGACCAGGATGGTAGTCTGTTATTAAAGACAGTTTATTTTGTTCTGTTTTTGGTTTATGGTGAACCGAGGATTGTGCTGAATGAATTTGGTTTTCAATGAGTTTTTTTGGGTATCTTCTTCTCTGGAAGGCTGTTGATATCTTTCTATTAAAATCTTCCAATTCCCTATCATTCGAACAGATTCTCTTATCCCTGATTGCTTGACTGTATGGAATGGATCGTTTTATGTTTATTGGGTGGTTGCTGTCGAAATGGAGATATTGTAGGTGGTTTGTCGGTTTGATGTGAAGTCCTGTGTTGATAATCAACCTTGGTAAGAGTCCACTCTGTAGTCTTGAAATAGAAACACATAAAAGCACTTAAACGATGATATATTTCAACCACACAGTAGTCTTTGTCAATCAGCACAGAACATAGACCTGACCATGGATGGTCTGAATATCAGAATGAATGGCCACAGACATGATGTTAAAATTATGAATATGGATAGGCCAACAGCTCAACATGCTGCGAGTCACAACATCACAACTTTTGATGACTGCTATACCACAAAAATAATTAAATCACTCCCCCCTGATTGCAATCCCTCAGAATTGAGAAGATGGAAACTATCATACCAGTGGTATACCAAATCCAGAGAATCCCCTAACCTCAACATCAAATAAATCCATTCATATTTTTTTTTCCTTAATAGCCTCAGACGTCCCTAATCTCTTTTCCCCTGACAGACTTATATAAACTATAATCACTCATATGCTCATGGAAACAATAAATATATCTTTAACCTGTGCATCTGATTTCTACTCTACACAATCTGTGATACAATTTATAATTATTTTATTTCATTCTCTCATATTTCTTTTTGTGTTTTCTCTTTGATTGACAAAGACCACCGTGTGGTTGAAATATATCATTGTTTAAGTGCTTTTATGTGTTTCTATTTCAAGACTACAGAGTGGACTCTTACCAAGGTAAGTCTGTCAGTCTCCTAGTCCAAAAAATCTAAATAATCTTCACCAACCAAAACTAACCTAAAATATATATATAAATGACCACATTACAAAAACAGAAAAATATATAAATGATAATTAATTTTGTGAAATATATAAAGATCGTACGAATAAATTTCAAAATAAAATAAAAAATATTGTAAAATCTTCATATAAATTATTCAATAAAAATAATAATTTTTGGATGATAATCCAAAAATTCCAATATTGAATGGACTTGTAAAATTACATAAAATAGATAAACCAATTAGACCATTAATAAATTTTATAAATGCTCCATCTTATAAAATATCAAAGGTTATGGTAAATATTCTTAAAGATAAAATAGAACTAAATTAAAATCATACTATCATAAATTCTATTAATCTTATTGAAAAACTAAATGCAATTGAAATTAATGAAAATACAAAATTAATATCATTAGATATAAAAAATATGTATACAAACATATCTATAAAAGAAACTGTTGAAATTATAAAATCTAAATTAGAACACGAGAAAGATAAAAAATTAAAATTCGAAATTTTAAATATACTCAAAATAATATTAAATCAAAATTATTTTTCATACAATGACAAAATTTATAAACAAGAAGATGGTCTTGCTATGGGGCTCGCCATTATCAAATATATTACCTGAAATATTTTTACAACAATTAGATAATAAAATAAAATGAAATTATAAAAATATATTATAAAAATGGTTATTGGGTTCGCTATGTAGATGATGGAATGTATATATCAAACAATAATAATATAAATTTAACAAATATTTTGGATAAAATTAATAATAAAATCAAATTTACTTATGAAATTGAAATAAATAATAAAATAAATTTTCTAGATTTAACAATAAGAAAAAATGAAAAATTTGAATATATGATATACCGTAAACCAACTTTAACAAACCAAATAATGCTAATCATCCATATAATCAAAAAATGGCTGCTTTATATAACTTATTATATAGAATGCATAAAATACCCATGAATAAAGAAAATAAAATAAGAGAAAAAAAGATAATTTATCAAATTGCAATAGAAAACGGTTATAAAAAGAAAACTGTTGACAAACTTAATTGTAATATTTTTAATAAACAAAATAATAATTTAATTTGGAATAGTAATAATAATACAATATGGACTTCATTTTTATTTATAGGCCATGAAATAAAAAATATCACCAAATTATTTAAAAATACAAATATCAAAATTGCTTACAAAACTAATAACAAAATAATAAACATAATAAATAACAATAATAAAACAATTAATATGCATGAAAAAGGTGGTGTTTATAAATTAGAATGCGAAAACTGTAATAAAGCTTATATAGGTCAAACCTAGAAAAAATTAAAACAAAGATATAAAGAACATTTGAATGCCTATATTAATCCAGAAATATATAAATTTGCAAATTTTGCAAATCATTGTATTAATAATAAGCACCAATTTTTGCAAATATTGAAAATATGAAACTTATAAAAGAAATTAATAAGGGATTAAGAATGAATATATATGAAGTATTCGAAATATATAAATACAATAATAATAACAAATTAATAAAAGAACAAATACAAATACATTCTAAATTTGATACTATATTCAATGTCTATAATGTTACAGCAACAAAATAAATTTGGCAATTTTTATAAATTTAGCAACAATTCTATTTCTAATTAAACATATGTTTTAGACCTATAGCTTACATTATTGTAATTTTCATTCCTGATAATGTTGGTACTGTTTACCAACAAAAAGCTTTGAATATAAATTAATAAATATTCTTGTATTTGAATAACCTATGTTGTTTAAATATAAATATATATGTATATATATATATATATATATATATATATATATATATATATATATATATAGATTTTTTGGACTAGGAGACTGACAGACTTACCTTGGTAAGAGTCCACACTGTAATCTTGAAATAGAAACACATAAAAGCACCTAAACAATGATATATTTCCACCACACAGTGGTCTTTATCAATCGAAGAGAAAACACAAAAAGAAATAAGAGAGAATGAAATAAAATAAATATAAGTTATGTTATATATTTATCCAACTTATATTTATTTTATTTCATTCTCTCATATTTCTTTTTGTGTTTTCTCTTCGATTGATAAAGACCACTGTGTGGTTGAAATATATCATTGTTTAAGTGCTTTTATGTGTTTCTATTTCAAGACTACAGTGTGGACTCTTACCAAGGTAAGTCTGTCAGTCTCCTAGTCCAAAAAATCTAAATAATCTTCACCAACCAAAACTAACCTAAATATATATATATATATATATATATATAGGAATTTTTGGACTTGATAGGAGACTGACAGACTTACCTAAAGGCAATAGTCCAAAACTGCAATCTCTTGGAAATAAGCACATATAAAACACATATAACACCTTTTTTTTCTCTTTCTTGACTGAAGAAGATCATGTTGATCGAAATATTTCAAATAAAAGTGTATTAAGTGTTTTATATGTGCTTATTTCCAAGAGATTGCAGTTTTGGACTATTGCCTTTAGGTAAGTCTGTCAGTCTCCTATCAAGTCCAAAAATTCCTAAATAAGCTTTAAGCTCTACTAGAACTAACCTAAAAAAAAATATATATATATATATATATAGTAAAAAACTATACTGACAATATAAAATAGAAAATTATTTTTAAAAAAACACTTACTGGTGTAGCATTGGCAGCTGGAGTAGAAATAAAAATACCAAAAATGCCAGCATCAGAAAAGGCAGTGTTAAAAGCTGTTACGCCCAATGGTTCCTTGGATTCACACTGAATTTTACCAAGAGGTCCTGCACCATTGCCATATTTTACAAATGAGCCTACACCCAAAGAATAGCGAAGAACTGCAAATGCTAAGACATCCTTACTCTTGAGCCTGAAAAAATTACAACTCTGACCAAAAAAATTGCATTGGTATTATTTTTCCTAAAAGCATGCATGATTTTTAACAATGTATTGAAGAAGTTTGGAATATTTGGCTACAATGATTTTTTAATCTCATAAATTATTATGTTTCAATATGAATGTTTTATGACTTTAAGATGTCTTTTGAATTTGTGTTAATGAAATAGAGCTTACTAAATTCAGCAACTTAATATTTGTTTATATCCAATATGAGATAAAGAACTATAGAAAATAATTATAGTTTCAAACAATATTTCTACCAGTAAACTAAAAACAAGTTGCATTCTCTTTATTATAATAATCCAGACAGCCAGTTATAAAAAATATTATTTCTCAGAAAATATCTCTAAAACTAAATATTTAGTCGTTATGTTTGATGATAAAATTAAGCAAAAAAAAAAATAAGTAACAAGCTGGAATTGTAAAATGGAATTTTCATGGAAGACACCATAAACATTATATGCAAGTCACTCACCGGCATTTGACAATTCATTAAATATAACCGAATCAGAAAAAAATATGTTTATTCACCTATTTTTTGCAAAAGACAATTTTAAATACATCTGAATTCAGTGGAAACCTTACTCCCTCAAATGAATTTATCACAATACCTAACAATTTGTCCTTCCAAATGAGTGCTTAAAACGATAAACATTTAACATTTTTCAAGTACTCAGCTCAAACACCAAATACTTTGCCCTTTGCCCACCAGCACAATGCGACTGCAATCTGACTTTAAAAAATGTCCCATGAGGGTTGATCAGGAAAAGTTGGACAAGTGTTATTGCATTGAACCTTGTTCACTGGTGTGATTGCAATCCGAGGTGTGAACAACTTGCAAACAACCAATTCCAAAATAACTGGCTTGTTAATTGCATGTCGACTCTCATGGGACCAACTTTTAACTTTGAACATATTTATCACTGGATAGGTTATCACTTATCAGCTATTGCAGATTGGCACCAAATATTCTGTTGTAAATTAGTAGAAGCTATGGAAAAGCATCCTTGTTTGTACAACTACAGTTTACAGAACTATTCAAATAAGATATTACATATTCATATAATAAGAGGTTTTTCTTTCACTGAGATACATCTACTTTTATTTCTGATTATTTCTCTTGTTTCTTATCCTTCTTTCTGATTATCGGACAAAGTTTTTTTGCAAGCTCGTTGAACAGTTCCCTAGACATCCCCTATAAAAGTTTCTGAACTTTGCTTCATCTTTTGCAAGTTCTTGTGCTACAACAAAAGCTGAATTCGACTGATTTGTTTTATTGAAAGGATGAACCCAAAATCTACGTTTTCTTTTTTGAAGCCTCTGCAGATACCAGTATGCAACAATGACATTACTAGGATGCACAAGCTCTCCATTCTGATGCAGACTGACGAAAACAGCACTGTCTTACAGGGTCAGGACATTGAAAAGCAATATATCAAAAAATATATGTATCGAAGATGGATTGGCGATATTATTTACTGATATATCAGAAAGATAGATATCTCGAGGCGGTATATTTCCACTTGAAATGTAAACTAAAAATTATTTTTGGCTATATCTTGATGTTAAAACAATTTAATAATTACAGGACACAGAGTTGTTTAATTTTGGAAACTTTTACCAATATATATCGATTGGTTTTAAAGATAATATCGAGATATCAATATTCACTGGTAGTTTAATTGATATTATCAAATATCGTTATTTTTTCAATGTTTCACCCGACTTGTCTTGATTGTATGTTGGACCGGTGGACGAAGCGCAAGTAACGCAACTCCCGTTCAACTAGCCTAAACGAGTTGGGTTGAAGTCGCATTACAGTTGCGTTGTGCCAGTAGATTAAGGGGCTAAAGAGACATAGCATTCCTATTCTGAGATAAATGATTTATATTTGAGTCCAAACTGGTACAATTGTGGGTTAAAATAGAAGTATTCGACTGATTATAAGAAATTTTTTTCAGATGACTACACAGCTTATACATTGTTTCCCATGTAATTATAAATAATATCCTAATTTTTATTAAAGTTATAATAACAAATCAATAAATTTTCAAATATTTTCACTGAGAAACACTTGCTTTCACAGTGACATCACTATTGAGACTGTCTCATCACAGTTGAGAAAACCTTCCATTTTTGCATAGTAATCCAGAATTGAAAATTAGAATGGATACATCTATAACAAATATGAACAAATAGTGACACATCTATTTCTCTCAAAGTATCGCATCCAGTTTTCTTTGACATAAGCAACACCAACTTTATTCTTGAGCAGTTGAGCAGCTGTGTCATTTATATCAACAAAGTCAAAGAAATTGTAACCCTTCAATTCTGATTATGTAAGTATAGAAAAAATAAAAGAGTTTCAATGTCCATAGCAAGAAACTGTGTTGTGCAGTATACCCAACACCTTGAATGTATTTTTAAAAATTACTTTGAAGTTTGTAAAAAATATAGTTTTACCCTTTTGCAATTCACACCTCCAAAACTAGTGTTTATGTTATTACCAAAAAATGATCAACAATTCATGGTGAATACTTTTTTATGGAAAGTTTACTTCATCAAGAATTGTTGAGCAGTATCTGGTTTTGATACAACAAAATTCATCTTTCAGTGAAGAAATCTTTGTTATTTTGATACTAGTGACATCATCTTTAAAGTAATGAGCAACAACAAGAGGAAAGTTTTTTCTGCTTTGATGTTGCATCAGTTGAAACGCCATTGTATGATATTTTTTTCTAATTCTAAAACATTGTACCAACTGGATATAGAGAAGCACACTGTTCATAAACATGATGCCGTAGCGTGTGCTGTAGATCGTTCTACTGCAGCCTTAAATCGGGATACATAGCTTCTATGTACAACCGATTTGAAAAAGTTGTAGTGTTTGACAAATGTTATAAGCAGCTAACCAATTAATCTTCTCTAGCATTCTTTTTCCCAAAAAAATTCCAATCAACTTTGAAGAAGTAGCCCCTGCTAATGCATGCTATTTTTGGTTCTTCTTAAGTAGTCTAATCAATCAGTTCTACCATCCTGGCATTCTCAACACAGCCATTGCAGAGAGAACAATTTGCATTTTCTTAATTTTCTCCCTTTTAATAAAACTCCACTGTTTCAAAAATATTTCTCTAAAGTGAAATTTTTCTAGGCATTCCACATGCACATGTTGCACGAACTCAGTGTAACAATTAAAGTATTTGCATAATGAAGTAATTGTAACAACAAAATCACACTAATAGTGTCAGTGTGTAAGAGCGACTAACCTTGATTAGATGTTTTTGTCTGCTCTGAAAGTAGGTTGCCAACCTATAATGCAAGAAATTTTCTTAAACATAAGCAAAAGGTGTTACTGACATTACGACATTTGCGATTTCAAAAGTAGGACTATTTAATGTCCTGAAAAGTTTTCTTGGTACAGTGGGAAAACAAGTTACAGTCCCAGAACACTGGGGAAGTATGGCAACTATTTTTCACACACCTTTGTTGTTAATTTACTTGCATCTTATTGAAATTAATATCCCATTGAAATTTTAGTTTCTTTTTATTTTATAATTACAATTAATATAAATATGTATATACATACGTCAGAATTACAATACTACTTTTCCAATAACTTTTCCATTTTCCTTTCTATTAATATTGTTTGTTCCTATTTATACGCTTTCTTTTTTCTCATCGCTTGCATTATGTTGTAGTTTCTTTTCGCTTTCCTTTCACATTGTTTGTGAAGCAAGGTTCGATACCGTTAATCTAGTTTGTTTGCTTATTTTATTCTGTTCATTCACCTTAGAACTTTAGAGCTAATATACGGAATTGAATAAAGGAATGTAAAGCGATAAAGGATATATCTCAAACAGGTATCAGCAATACCCTCGAATTAATTACTTTTTTTTCAAATTACTATTTATTAATTTTATGTAGAATTTTAATTTTTTTTCATAAACTGTATTATTTATTTACTCAGTGTATCTTTTAATTTCAAATGCTTAGCCACTAATTTGTTATCTATTAAAAAAATATATGATTCGCAAATGTCACTTTAATTTTAGTTTGTTCTTTGTTATTAAGGTCTGATTTTGTTGTTTTAAATATTTCATACTATCAATAGATAAAAGACTTTCAATTTATATAATTTAACATAGTAACAATTAAATAAAATTTTCAACAGAAGTAAAATACATAACTAATGTTTAATGTTAAAGCATCGTTTAAATACAACAATTAGACAGCGTTATGCATCGCTAGACCAAGCGTCAAAAGTGGCTTTTAAGATATTGCATTTCAAAATTTATTTACTCAATGTCAGATTATACGATTTACACTTGGTTTTTAACTTTTTTTGTAACAGTTTGATGGTGGAATAGTGTGAAGAATTTTTGCACTATAGTTTCAATGTTTCTCTACCACAATTTGTAATTATTTCAATCTTTAAAAGATAGTGCTTGGTCTAGTGATGTATAACACGGTCCAATTATTATCAAGTTTATTAAAATCTAAGTTAAGGTTGGGTTTACACAAAAATTACCCAGCACTCTCGGCTGCAATAGCAATATGAGCTAATGGCAAAAGCTTATTCCTCCTAATTTCTCCTCCATAATACTTGGCAGTGTTATCCTTACCAGGACCACTTTCGATATTAAGTTCTTGAGCGAATGAGTATACTGTGTCATAGTCAACACCTACACCAACAACTGCTCCTCTGTTTGATGTATAGTTGCTATTGACATAGTGTTGTAACTGAAATGGACAAATGCATTTATATAGAATGTTTCTAGTCATAAAAACAACAAAATATGACTAGAATATCCCAGTCACAAAACAAACAAAACTCTAGTCATAAAAACAACTACCTAAATTAGTTACAGAACATAGGTTTAAAAAGTACAGTAGAGTCTCGATAATTGGAGGTGAATGGGACCGAGACCCCCTTGGATTACTGAAAACTCGGATTTCACAGAAAAAGTTCCTGAGCATTAGAAAAATTAGGACTTCTAATGAACCCTCTCAAAAGTTTGTCATTACTAAACTTTAAAACCCCCAAGCATCTTGCACTCTCAGAAGAACTAAAGATTTCTGCCCTTGAGACAATCCACACTTTATATCCTGAATCAGACTGGCTGCACATCTACACTGATGGATCTAAACTCAATCCTACTGGAGCTGGGGCTGGAGCTTTCTCCAAGCTATTTGAAATCAGCCAGGGCGTTGGGGCGAACACAAGTAATTTTGATGGGGAAGTAACGGCAGTGCGACTGGCCGCAGAGGCTCTTGCTGCGCATCACCCAGCAACGAACCACCAACGAGCTGTTTTCTTTATAGACTCCCAAGCCGCCATAATTGCAATAGCCGACAACTCTTCAACAGACTGTTCGAACATATTCCACTGCTGAGAAGCAATCTCACATCTTTTGCAAAATGAATGGTCAATTAGCCTTCAGTGGATCCCAAGTCATGTTGGCATCATAGGTAACGAAAGAGCAGACGACCTTGCAAAAAATGGAACGCAGATGCAACAACCATATGCAGAAACCAGCCTCACCTCTGCCAAACACCTTATTGATGCAATCCTTAAAAGCTCCATTAAAAAAGATCACGAGGAAGCCAGCAGGGGGAAACAGTGGGCATCACTTAGCAGTCGCGGTCCTTTGGTGCCCACAAGCGATAGAGAAACTGCCGTGGCTGACTTTCGACTTCTGACAGGACACGACTATCTCCAGACCCACCTCTACCGTTTCGGCCTAGCGGAGTCCGATACATGTCCGCTCTGTCTCAATGGTGTCGTGAATGGGGACCACATTTCAACCTGTCCTGAACTGGACGACCAGCTGTCCAGAACCGGTCGTTACTGGGAGGCTCGACGCCGAATGGTTCAACAGCCAAGGACGGGAATTGGATAAAGTAAAAGTGAGTATGAACCCTAATACAGTAAAACCCCTCATATCCAGATCAATGTAGCAACAGATTGAACTGGATTTATTAATAATGGGAATAAAAACCGATCCAGCTAAGCATGAGTGTCATCATTATTTGTTTGCTTCAAAAGAGTTTATCACAAGACTAGACATTTGTGCAGAGATATCTGTTGATTGTCAAAACTTACAGCGTAAATATAGAACAACATTTATGGTGTCTGACTGTGTATATTTCTCAATCACGTAGAAACTACTGGGACCCATTGAGCAGAAATTTTACATGAAGATTTCTATGGTCCCTGGTTAACACATAGGCCTATTTATAATTAGAAATTCCATCAGGGCACCACCCACTGGCCTTGAAACTCTCTTAACACTTAATTATCAGTACTCCATTATATACTTGGCTTATTCAGCTGATAATCACCAGTAAAAGTCACTTTTTTAAACACACTTATACAGCTGATAGTAATTGTTTATTGTTATTAATCTTTCAAGGTTAGTTATACTTTACAAATGTTATGTTACAAGCAGAAGCTTATACTTCTCTTGGTTTTTCAAGACAATAATCGGTGTGTTTATAGTTTGATATACCTATTAGGATTTAATTTCAGTAAATTAAATTCTACCCAAATACAAATATAATCAATATAAATATACACCAACCCCTTACGATGGACTGGTACTTTGCTAGTAATAGATATTTGTATATTTTCCTTACAATAACAGTAGTATAAATAAAAATTACACTTAATATGACTAAAAAGAAACTTTTTCAACAAATATTGAAAAATCTTTTAAAAAAATGTTTTTTCTAGAAAAATAAAAAATTTAATAAATCAAAACTTGAAAGAAAACTTAAACTGGAACAAAAAAAAACAAAAACTAAATTCAATGATTAACAAGTAAGTCACTTCTTAAACTATTTCATGTTAAAAATTGTTTGTTGCTGCTACACAAGGGGGAAAACAAGAGGTATGATATCATGTTAGTTTTCTTTCTATGATTATGAGAGAAAAATAATTGCATTCACAAGATTGATCTGCTGTTATTAGACATCTATTATTACAATAGAGCAGATACTACCAGTATTTCTCAACCCTTTGGACTCCACTGCCGGGTATAAATCAGCAATGGCGGTATGCATTTCAGCTCCCACGAACCAAGCAACAACCTTGGCACAGTTCTCCGAAGCCGGGTAATACCCGGCATTGTTTTTTGTCATAACTACTCAGGAGCCGAGTATCACCTGCCTTTATTTTTCTGCCCTTCTCCTTAACAAATATAATTTGTCAATTTTAAATTATTACACGACAATCTTTGGGTTTTCTATTACCTTTGTACAAAACCTTATTGTTTTCTTAAGTTGGTGGTTCAGGTAAAACTTATTAATAGAACAACATGTCCCGCCATTTCACATTTTCACAAAGTGTTTCGGTTTCTTGTTTGCAAGTACAGTAATACCTCAACTTACGCTACCCCTTCTTACGCGGTTTTAAATCATGCTGTCCGAGTTACGCAGGCAGATACTGGCCTGTTCTGGAAGAAAATGACTAAGATAACTTTTATAGCGCATAAAGAGAAAATATTTCCAGGTTTTAAGGCGGATAAAGACCGATTGACAGTGATGGTTGGCAAATACAGCTGGTGAATGTAAGTTACAACATCTCATAGTTTATCGCTCAGAAAATCCAAGAGCAAATTAAAAAATATTTTTAAAGTTAGCTTGCCCGTGTTTTGAAAGTCGAATCGGAAGGCTTAGGTGAAAGCTTCCCCTTTTGAAAACTGGTTTGGTCATCATTTCATACCTCAAGTCGAACGTTACTATCAGTCTAAACAAATTCCTTTTAAAGTAATTCCTATTAATTGACAATGCACCTGGTCATCCTCCTACTACTTCAACTAATTTCGACACAAACCTGAAAGTGATATTTTTGCTACCAAACACAACTAGTTTGCTTATTATTTAGAGCTTATTACACAAGAAGATCATTTGCACGTAGCTATGAGACAGAACAACGAGCTCTCTGTTGAAGATTTTTGAAAACAATTCAATGTTTTAGATGTTTTGAGAATCATTGGGCAATCTTGGAATAAAATTTCACAAAAAAAAACTTTGAATGTCGTTTGGAAAAAGATGTCATTTTCACCACTGAAACTCAAGCAGAATTAGAGCCAGAGTCAGATTAAATTAGTGATGTGACTGACAATTAAATGATGAGCTCATAGAAATGCGTGCTCAAAGGCAAGACCTTAAAAACGCAGATTATTTTGACCCAGTTGACGTAGAAGATGAAATTACGGTTAGAAACTTGACAAAATGCCTTGGTTTAATTGAGCAAGGCTTATACATTTTGGAAAAAAAAGACTACAATGATGAGTGTATTTCTGCCTCAAAACAAAATAAATTATCGAGTTACAGGGAAATTCTCCACGAGGAGAAAAAATCTTCAATTCGTCAAACGAATTTATTAGATTTTATGAAGCCTTCTATGTCAAAATAACTTCTTTTTACTTACTTCTTTGCAATATGTATATATATAATATAATTGTTTGATGTATTATATATCTAAGATTTTAATACATACACATTTTTCTTGTAAATTATTAATTTATTTAGTCTTTGGTACCAATTAAACATGATTCCTATGTGATTATATGTAAAATTATACCCCGACTTAAGCGAATTCGACTTACACAGATATCGCTTGGTCCCACCTATCGTGTAAGTACGGGATATTACTGTACTAAGTTTAAGTGACTGTCTGCAGAATATATTACTTAATTGTTTTGTTACATTTTTTTAAAGGTTATTAGTGTTGAAGTTTGTTTTAAAGTTTCTTTTTGGTGAATTGATTCATAATTTGGTTTGTTTCATTTTGATACAGTTTTGAGGTTTAAAAGTAAGTTTTATTTCACAATGGAAGAAGCCAATGTTATGAGAATCATGCACCTATTGGACGAGGGAGAGGGTATGTTATCAGAATTGTCTGACAATAAGGGAACTAACTAAATGGTTATTTTGGTATTTTTTTTTTTTTATTTAGAAAATTATTAGTCCAATATTTACAGATAATGGTAAAATTAGTCACTTTTGATTTAATCACTTGAATAATCCACTTAATAAAAACATATTTTAAATTAAATATGTGATATGTTAACTTGTAAAACCTATATTTCTAATATAATATTCTTTTATTTTAAAAAAATATCGTATAATTGCTAAATATTAATTATTTAAAGCATTATTTATAAATGACAGCGTAACAGATAAAAAAAAGATATCACAAGACACCGGAGCATAGTGCAGGCAATGTGTTGTTAGTATCGTAGTAGACTTGGCAAAGTAATATGGCGGTTCATACCCAGGTTCGGAGTGCCGTGCCAAATAGGCGTTCTCATTGTCGGAGTGCAAAGGGTAAATAGTATATGAGTCGAATGTGTTGAGACAGCGTGCCTCATTATTTTCACTTTTACTATTAGCAATAGACAATTTTTAACACTTTATATCTTATTTTTATATCTGTTTTTTTTTTTACATAAGATGGATGTTTTATTTTTCTAAGAAAAATGTTTTTTAAAGGAATTTTAATATTTTTATATTACCAGAGTTTTAAAAACCAGAGTATTCAACCTAGTTAATGATAATAGTTGGTCAATTTAATCTTACTTTAACTTACAAATCAACTAACTGTTCTATCAATTAATCATTGAAGTTGCTTTATGTAATCATCTTGAATTCACTGATTTATAAATAATTTTATAAATACTTAACTAAGTGAATGCGTAATTGCTTACTTGCTGACGCGTTTCATTTAGTCAGTAATGATAGTAATGATCACACACACTTTGAAGCGAACAATCTTTTCCATTATATGACACAAAACTCAAACAACCCACCCCATTCCACTGTCATAAATCCATTACCGTTAGACCCTTTGTACACAGCGGATGCGCCGCTAGTAGAGGGTTAGCTTCGTAAGAGGAACGAATGTTTTGAAACGCGTCGGCAAGTAAGCAATTACGTATTCACTTAGTTAAGTATTTTTAAAATTAATTAATCATTACTTGAATGATGAACTAATTACGGTCAACTTCAACTCTTATAATTCTTAATCAGTAATATGGTATTGACCACATTAGACTGAAGAAAAACCCACTTACTGTTTCTGTACTGATCTGGCCAATACTACGTTTCTTGACAAAAATAGAGTTTCCTAGACCTTGTCTGAATGCAGCCTCAATCACCATGTCCACTACGCGTGCCTATTACAAGAATATTAATTTTCAATAATTTTTAAAATATTAATTTAATAGTAACAATAAGTCTAAAAACTACTGAAACTACCTACAGAAATAATACTTTAATTTAAATTTAGGACTTACCTAAATGGTATCCATAAATGGTATTTATGCTTACCTACAGGGTATTTTGTACATAGGAACTTGCAAACAATAAATCAATTCAAACACCATAAAAAATTTTAAAATTACTACTATTGTTGCACTTGGTTTTAAAAAAAAACCTCAAGATGTACAACACAAAAACTGCAAGATTTAAAAATTTATCTATAAAATAATAAAGAAGTAATAACCTACCTATAATTTCTCATATTTGTTTTACTTTATGAACTTTTTGTCACTTCTGTTATTTTATATTATCTAAAATTTGTGAAGTTGAATATGCCATGATTTCTATTTACTTTATTTGATTTTTGAAAACTGCTTTTACTAGTTAACACATTGATAATATATTATTTATTAAGTAATTTGTTACATATTGCCTAATTAATTATTTTATATATAGCTCCAAAGGCTGATTTATAACAACACAAGAGGATATGTTTACCTTTTAGTCACAATTTCGCTTGTTATTGTAGGAGCATCTGCAATAAAACAGATATTCTACCAAAAAGCTTTTAACATAAGTTTTTAAACGACCAAATAATCTTTAAAAAGTATGTTTAACCCTTTATTAATGTTGCTCAAAAGTAATAGTTTGTAACACTTTTAAATAGTGTAAAAATCAAAAAAGACTTTTTTTAATGAAAATTTGTACTTTTATAATTTGCTATTTATGATTACAAATTACAATTTTTTACTAGGCAAAATTTTTCTCTATTAATATTTTTAAATTATGGTGTCGGGTAATTAGGACAGTAGATAGTTTTATTGTAAATAGACATATTCTCTTATACAAAATGATCAAATACTATAAATTAGCCTTGTTATAACTCAATTTCACCATGTAATAGGAACTTCTGATTTGCCGATATAATACAAACTATATAAAAATTATCTATGTGATCAAATATTCTTTGAGCTTAGCTTGTGAGGTTATGTTAAAAATAAATAAAAACATACACAAAACTCACAAATTAATCATTTATTTGTGAGTTTACAGAGTTGTAAGTAAGAGTTTGTTGTAGTAACACTTACTGATGATGATGACTTGGTCATTGAAACGCGTATGAGAAATAAATGATTAGTTAGTGAGTTTTGTGTATGTTTTTATTTATTTTTATCTATGTGATATTTAATGTTGTTCAGTCTTACATACAATTGTTTTCTTTTATATGTTATTATATTAGTAAATAACATAAAAACTAAGCTATATATAACTCTCCCAGTTACATCTATTTCAATCCAAAACGATGAAATTTCTTCTAAAGTTACATTTAAAAAATTGTAATGTCTAGAATCTATTGATAAAAATTAGTATATATATATTATAAATCTGTAGTTATAGA
This sequence comes from Prosapia bicincta, assembly GCA_036971475.1. NCBI lineage: Eukaryota > Metazoa > Arthropoda > Insecta > Hemiptera > Cercopidae > Prosapia > Prosapia bicincta. The sequence continues at coordinate 101,298,974 of JBAIZL010000005.1, read as the reverse complement.
TCATACAGTGGCCAAATGTTATCAGTTACATATTTACAATATAACTCCTCAAATCTTTGTTATACCAGTACAAAAAAACCCACAATGTTATGAGAGCAATGTCTTTCTAAATATCCCATTTAGTAAGAATAAAGAAATATTATGTTAAAATATTGTTAGTTTGTTAATGTGGTGCACTATGACAAAACCACTTTATTACATTCTTAAATATGCGATTTTTAATTTTAAATGAGGTTATTTATTATGTTATACCTGTATACATACATCTACCAAAATTTACTTCAAGAGTAACACCATTTTTGAGGGGAAAAGTTTAATGTGTTTAACATAAACCAATTTCATTTCTAAGAATACAAACATCAGTTTGTCCCACATACCCTACCTAGATGGATGGTTAGAACAGAGGGCCAAATATTATACACATTCACTTTTTTTTTAATTAAATTTTATGTCCAAATCGTCTACAATGACTTATTGAAATTTTTTAACATGTTAGTTCTCAAAGTTTTAGCCATAGATTTTGCCATAATATCAACTTATTTCTAGACTTGAAGCAGCAGTTTTTAAAATTGTCTCTTGACCCTATCAGATTAAACTACTGTATTACTGATCAGGAGAAAAATTTAGTGAACCTGCAAAACCTCTTTGGCCTTGGCTGAAGTTGATTTCACAAAAAATTGAAGAAAATCACAACCTGTTTAAAGAATCCAGGAAAAAATTACTTGCAAAGATTAATTTAAAACATTATTAAAAATATTTTGTACCTCACTTTCTTGGGGATTTTCAAATATATTTATCTTTCACTTGAAATTGTTTAAAGATTTTAGACTTGATTATAGAATAAATATTGTTCATTTAACACTAATCAGTTTCGCCCAGCATAAAATACACATAACTATAATGTTAAATATGTTGCATTACTAATTTAATATATAAAATGAAGTGAATGTAATATATTTAATCTATTTTATCATTTATCCCTTTTGAGGATCAACTGTGAGATTTTCAGACAATATGGTTGAGCTGTTCCATAGAAACTGATCATTTAATGCTTCAAATTGTCTTTAAAATACAGTAGAAAAAATATTGTATACATTATTTCCATTTTATGCAATACACAAACAAGAAAAACCCTGGCAAATAAAGGTTGGCATATAAGTTTTCAATGGATCCCTAGCCATGTTAGCATCTATGGAAATAGACTTTCTGGCCAAAAAAGGCTCATCCATGGCACAACCCATTTGTATACCCTCGTTGCAAAACACAAAGGCCTTCATCAATGCAACTATCAATTGGTCCTGCAAACTACACCTCACACAGCAATCAGCAGGAAGAAAATGGGAAAACCTTATCACCACAGGACCCATTGACCACAGACTCCCACAAGCTATAGAGGTTGTCAAGTTTAGAATGCTCAGCCACGAGTCCCAACACAAGAATGCCCTCTCTGTAGATATGAAAAGATGGATCTGGATCATCTGCCAAAATGTAATGCACCATTCCAGAGATGATAACAACCCACTTAAAGAAGTTCGTTTATACTGGTCAGTGTGTCACCAAAAGTACGGAAAAGTAGGCGTTGGCTAGTAAGTAAGTATTTCATACATTACTTCCATTTTATATTATACATTGTGCTGACCTAACTGGACATTCAGAGTATTTTATTCAACCTAGTTGTGAAAACCCAATCAAAGCCCATAAACAACTCATATATTTATGCCTCTTCCGAATGCTTCCATTTATAAACGTATTAATTTGTTTAAAATCTTATAAATGTTATTCTGTTTCCTACTATTAACAAAAGTAATCTAACAGAGATTACATAGGTTTATACAACTTTGTACAAAAACACATACCTGTGGAGGAACAGTAGCTAATTCATATTTAAGTCGTGGAATATTGTCAGATATTTCCCAAGGCCTGAATTCTGTCTTCAGAGCTACATCTCCCAAAAACTTTAAACCTGCTGCTCTGAAAATTTATTACTTTAAATTAATTATAGTTTACTTTAAAATTAAAAATAATTTTAATAATATAATAATAATAAATTAATTAAAATAACATAATATATATATATGTGTGTGTGTGTGTGTGAATCCCTAAAGTCATTATTTTGGTATTTATGTCCACAGAGTCGTCTAAAAATCGACAATCACTCTAGACATATCTTGATTGAAACAATTGTGATAGATGCAATTGTGATTCACTGTCATATAGCCATACTGCAAGTCCTGATTTTTTAAAACAGCAGTGTATTACTTTTTCTGTCATATTTTCCACACATCGCTAAAACGACAAATTGCGTTGACCTTAAAATCTTTGGCATCATAAACAGTTTTATCAGAATTGTCAATTTTGTAATCAAATTCAAGACCAACAGTCTGTGATAGTTACATTTGAAATTTCTAATTATTTTGATCCATTAGCTGTAACACAGATATACAATTTGTATTTAAAAAAATATATTGTATGTTTTGGTAAATTGTGTAATTTTATCAATCAAGATGAAAATATGTCTTTTTTATTTATTCGTGATTTATCCCACTGGCAGGTTTCTTTTTAAAAAATACTAGCAATCACCCATGTCTTTTTGTTAGCTACTTAACCAATGGGAAGACACTTTACAATTTTAAAACGTTTTGACTTTTTTGTCTTTCGTATTACGAGGGGTGTTTCTCTTATTAGTATGAGATATATTAGCGCATATTAAAACTCTAGTCTGTTTTTAACAATTTTACCACCCACACATATTTCACCTTTAAATTTTAATGTTTTATCAAACATTATATTGTAAAAGACAACTGTGTCATCCACATTATAAATGTTCCGGTCACAGTTTTTAACCAATCTCCAATTACAATTTGGTCAACCATAGATGAGACCACTTATTTTTCTGTAAAAAATACTTCTCCTGTTTTAAAAGCAATCTGGCTATTTATTTTCACACACAAAAGTCCTTGTTCCTTAATAGTGTTGTAACAATTGATTTTAGGAACAAACAAAACTAGGTTACTTGAAATGAAAATTGAAAGTTTGTTACGTTCTAGTTTACTTGTGAAATAAGAATTTAAATTTTTAAAATACAATGTTATACAATTTATTAATCAGTGACAAATTACAAAAGAACAAATGACACCAATGTGTCGAGTAATTTACTTTTAATTACTGCTAGTTATTCCATACATTTTAATTACTTATTAACCTTTAAAATTTATATATATCGAGAAGATAGTAACTTAAGATTTCCAATTAAATTTTTAGAAATGAATATTCAAGGGACAATTTCTACCGTTCATGTGTTAACCGTTTATCAATTAAAAATTCTTCAACTTAGTTAACGTTAAAATACATTTTCTTTATTATTATCTAAAACGTACCTGATTGTGCACATTACTTATAAACACTTTAAAACATATTAAACGTGGCCCATGGCTTTTGGAATCACTAAACACTTAACACATCGCTCTTGCAAATCAGCGCACTTAAACAAAAATGGTATTAACTTTTACTCATTTGAAATACATAAATAATCGCTTCTGACTTCTTCTTTTGTTGCGTTAATAAAATTTGGTACCGGCCTTGACATCTTAAATTTAGAAAACTGGAAGCTTATAAATTTCTAGGTTATGTCCGAAAGTGCCATTACGTCCGTCTCGTTCAAAGACTTTTGGAGAACTGGGGTCGTCTGAAGGGGCACGCCAACTGAAATCCCACCCTTGGTTATTATTTCGAATTTTTCGATTGGTGCATTGGATCTGGCGATATCAGACCATGCTTGCGTCACATGAGGTGATGTCAATTAATTACCCCGAGTTACTACCTCGTACGATATTTTACATTTTTACCCGCTAGGGGTGCTACTCTCTATGCTAGCTTTACAATGAGCACGAATAAAACAAAAATTTTCTTTTATACTGGGAAGATATAATTATTAACTAAAAATTAAATATATATAAATGAATTTATATGTAACACCTTATTTTTAAGAGTGTTACAGTGTGGCAAACCTTTCAGCCTAAACCTTTAACATTGTTTTACTATTGGTATATCATAAGGTGACTGCATATTAAAACCATGAAAGAAGATCTGTACCATTGTTACTTTTTTCCCATTTTAAAAGTTTTTAACAATTTGTCTGATTATTTTTTACTCTGACTGTGTAATGTCTTGAATTTCCAATTTATAGATGCCGTGGATGCAAAATATTCGGATTTCTTTGACAAATATAAATGTGTCAACCCTCAAAAAAAGGAGTGACCTCAGAAGAAGAGAAATCCGCTTAATAAAAACAGGCTCAACTGTAAATTCTTAGAGCAAGCCCTACTCAATCCAGGTCCTGCACCTGATTGGACAACTCTCATGGATACATATGAAAAGCATTATAAAATTCCAGAGGTTGTTGGTGTTTCACCATCTAGACTGGATATATTCCTTTTTTCTAGAAAAATTCAACATATCCTGGTAGAACTAATAGTACTGTGGAAACATACCCACAGACAACATAATAAAAATGAATTCATATTATAATCTAACAAATTAACTAACCAAAAATGACTATACACTTAATTTAAATGTGGTAGAAGTGGGAGCGAGAGGTATACCAGCAGAATCTCTCTACAGCCTACTAAAAGACCTTGGCCGGTTGAGAACTGTAGTAGTGTCTACTTAGAATGAGTGTCTAAAACTACATTAGCAGGCTCGTATGAAATTTGGCTGTGTATAGGGTGTAACATGAGTAGTAAAGGTGAGTGTTGATGATCATCCCAAAGAGGCTTCTTTAAACCTACACCCGGAATCCCAAATCCCGGGGATACTAAGGGTTACTCCCTTTGCCACACGATGGACCTGGCACCGGCCAGGAGTTTGTCTCTCTGTCCAAACTATTTTATAATTCTTGAATGACTTGGAATTTTTCAGAAAATGATTTTTTTTTTACTTTTGCAATTTTTAAACTGAAGTAACAGTGCAGTATATACAGTAAATAGGCCTTATTAAACTAGTATCAATAAAATTAAAACTTATTACGAGACCAGTGTAAAATCTGTCTTTAATACACGTTATTCTTAAGCGAGGGAAGAAATTATATTAGTGTAGTTTTAAAAAGTAGGTAAAAATGTTTCTGGTGGATAAATTTAGGTGAGTCACGAAGGTTACTAACAAACTTTGTGGGAAAACATAGTAGATCACATGATGTACTTGTGGTTTTTTCTAATTACTTCCAATATAAAAATGTACGCACACTTTCTCAATTATTAATATACATGGAAACAAAAACCTTGTTAACAAAAGGTACTCAAAAATATTAATTATACTCACATTTTGTCTTGGGTAGCTTCTAATGTATAAGCAATGGTTTCTCTGTCTGATGTTACACTCAGGCTTGCACCGAGCTGTTGTAAGTTTCGCATAATTGCAAACTTCGTTGAACCAGAAGTTGTCAAACCAGAAGAAGAGCGGATGACATTAGAAACGCCTTTATTTTCTGCAGTTTCATATCGAGAACCAGCTCTGTAGCATATAAAACATGAAATAGTGTAAAATTATATTGGATTTACACATGAACATAAATACATACACACACATATATGTTAATAATAAAAATAGATCACGTACTGATACAAAATTTAAAAAATGGTCAGGAAGTATGGAAAAAGTTAAATTTTCATTGAAAAGACAATTTATTCAACAGATAATTGTTATTTTGAGCAAATTTTTCTTGTTTTTTTCAGTGATTCAGCCAAAAAAAAATATCCCCCTGTCATCTTCCTTTTTATTAGCTATATAATTAACGAAACAACACTTCACATTCTCAAAACACCTCGTCTATAATGACTTCCCTATAACTATGAGGTTTCTCTTACCTGCACAAGTCATATTAGCATATACTAAAACTATAAATGTGTTTTTAACAAACTTATCACCCACACATAATTCTCCTTTAGAATTTATTGCTTTATCAAACATTATGTTGCAAATCACACTTGTGTCATCCGCAGTTATACAGGTTTTAACCAAAAGTAGAATAAAGTTTGGTCAACCGCAGACCCCTCACAATTTATTTTCCGTATGAGACATTCTTCCTGTTTTTAATGCATTCAACCATCCATTACTGCACATAAAGTCCCCTGTACATTAACTGTATAGAAAACCTTTTAGCTTGAACCCATTCCTCTGAACCCTTCTACTAATTGTTATATCATGAGATCAATACATATATTAAACCGCAACATAAGAATTGTATCAATGTCCCTTTTTTCTAACTTTTCATGCTTTTTACAATATGATTATTTCTGAATGCTAACAATATAGTGTTCTGGTTTTTCCAAATTGTAGATGTTGTTGATGCTAAGTATTTTTTTTACCCATATAAATTGTCCAAAGCATTGTATATCATGCGAATCACTTCCAATTTTATTAAAACTGAAAAATATTTATGCTTTCGCAATTTATAAACTGAAGTTGCAGTACAGTGTATACAGTCCCTATTGAATTACAGTTGATCAATTTGAAACTGATTATAAATCAAGTACAAAAAAAAGTTTTTAATGCATGCTACAGGCGATAGACAACAGCCAACTATACAGAACTGCACTGATACAGTGACTCAGCATAAAATATAATGTTTGTGCTGCACCTACACTAACTTTGCAGACTATGGTAATTGTACATGTAGACAGAATCATTATTTTGTACATCGAAAATATATTTCTGCCTTATTTTTTTTTTTGTACAGCGATTCATATAGTAAGAGTTCGGATAACTAGAGTTCCACTATACTAATGCTTGCTATGTATAAAATTAAATTAATCACTGTTATTTAGTCTATAAACTATTCAAGTTAAATAAAATAATTTTGTATTGTTAGAGTCTTTGTAATTTCTACTCAGTAAAATTGACAAGATTTGTTGATTTAAGGGTATATTACCTAAAGAGAATGGATACTCTACTAAGAGGCAATAAACTCTCTGAAGCTGCGACCACAAGCTTGTTTGGCAATACAGTTGACTTTACTTCAGCAGAAGCTTGGTTTGCTGGTTTACTGCAAGCTGATGCAAAACCTCGTTTCTTGAAAATCAAAAAACAAATATGAAAGCAAACAGAAGAAACAGTTTTTAGGAAAGTAATAAATGATTAGGAGTAGGTATAAGTTTTGTTTATGAACTTTTTAGAGTTTATTGTATTTTTATAAATTAAAAACACTACACTATAATGTTATAAGTTGCTATTTCAACACATTTTTTGGTAAAATATAAATCCCACTTGTCCCTAATAATGCAAATAAATCATACTTCGAAATGTAGAAAGTTTCCAAGAACACAAAAAAAAATAAAACCTGGTGTTGATCACTTTATTTATAAGTAAATATTTTAAATATATTAAACACACAATTTAACCTCTTTTAAAAATAAAAATAAAACTTTATAAAATCAATTTATGTTTATTTGAGCACTCAAAATAAGTATTGAATAAATGATAACGTTGAATGACGAGTCAAGTTTATTTAATAAGTGAAAACATTTTGGCAACTAGTTTGTTGCCCTTTTCAAGGCTATAAACAATGTTACATTGCTTATAAATAAACACATAAAATACAAGTACACTAACTAAATTAAATTAGTACTTTGAAAAACCTAAGGAAATGCGTTGGCTGAAAAATATCAGTAAGTAGTAGTTTTTTGCCAACTGATACGAACTTGACAATTTAAAAAAGTGACAATTTAAAAAAACCCTTACACAAAAACTGCATATTATTTTTTTACAGTAAAAATATAGTCTTATGACGTTGGTTTTTTATTGTTTTTATTTAATGGCTAGTTTTAATGTGTAGAGCAAGAATATCAACTTTTTTCCGTGTAAATCCGGAAAGCCCCTTTTTTACACATTTTAAATGTCAGTCTGTTATGGCATGTATAGTGTAAAGGAGTCCTATTGACTTTTTTTAATTACTCGTTTTAATGTGTAGAACACGAATAATAACTTTTTTCTGCAGAAAATAGGAAAAGTTAATTTTTGTGCTCATTTTGAATGTTAGTCTGTAATTGCATGTATAGCGTGCACCGGCCGCGTAGTAGCTACAGCGCACTACGTCAATTTATTTTAATACTAAACTTAAAATGTAAATATTTAACTTTGGTTATAATTTTATACATTACTATATACCAACATGAAGTATCCAGTCAGGATAGATTTTGTTATAATTTTATACAACATTACTATATACCTATATTAAAATATACCTATGAAGTATCCAGTCATGACAGATTTGGTTGTAATTTTCTGCATCAGCAATAAGTCTAAATATTTATCAAAATTATAACCAAATCTATTCTGACTGGATACTTCATAGGTATATTTTAATACAGGTATATAGTAATGTTGTATAAAATTCTAACAAAATCTAGAGATAATGCAGCGTGCTGTAGCTAATGCGCGCCCAGTTCACCCTATAGGCCTACACGCCATTACTAACTAACATTTAAAATGCGAAAAAGTAACTTTCCATATTTTCAGTAGAAAAAAAGTTGATATTCGTGTTCTACATATTGAAACTAGTAATTTAAAAACAAAAAAAACTATTTTCTTAATCAACCATTAAGACTATGTTTTTTACCTTTTTTACAAACAAATCTGAATAATTTGTATTTAAAACTAATATAGCTTTATGGTAATGTAGAATAACATAATATAGTAATTGATCAAAAATTACTGAAAGAGATATTTCCATACTGAAATAAGTATTATAGGTTTTAACCACTATTTAGTCATTATTGGATTTGGTAATTATTAAGATTAGCGACTACTGCTCCGATCAGCAAAATTTTTTTTCTTATTATTTGACCTTGCTGAACACGAATCTGAATTTTTTTTACTGCAAACAGATTTTAAAAAAATAATAATAACCTTACCTAACCTGGTTTTCTTAGGTTAATATGTGTTTGCAAAATTCTGTGTGATTTATAAGCTAAGGTTATTTTCAAAATTTATGGGTTCCTAATCAAAATAACTATTTTTTTTTAAACTTAACAATGGCCATGGCTATGAAATTTGTGTGAGCGACAAAACAACTTAACTTAAAAAAAAATAGATACAACACGAATTTTTTTTTAAACGTTAATGAAAAATGTTGTTTCAAGTTTTGTTACATAAAAAAAAAACTTATTAGCTTTCAATGATATAATTGAAAAGTTAATAATGAACCATACAAAATGAACAAGTCCAGACTAACTAATGATGAAAGCTAATGAATGGAAACGATTAATTACAACTGTTTTCATCAATTGTTTTATAAAAAATTTCAACACATCAACTTTATATTTCTAATTTCAGAATACATTTTAAACTAATTAAGACAAATAAAACTTGAACATCTACAAAGTAAATGATACAGCAGACGACAATGTTAAGAATTTAGAAAATATATTGGAGTAGATTATTTTGGTTTTATAGTTGAATTATTTAGGTAATACTTGTTTTATTTTTTTTTAATACTTACTGAAATTGCTCGTAAAATTGGAGTTTTAGAAGCGTTTGTAGCCATTTTCAAGGAAAAAAAATATTTTTACTGACCTCTAACCAATCTTTTAATTAGAAGTCGTTATGGCAGAGAACACAGGTTTCAAAAATGCATAGTGGCGAATTCTTCCAGGTCTGAACTGTTTTATCTGTGATTTTAAAATAGGTTCCAAACTCAGTTCGGAGGGATTCAGATGTATCTCGATATAGAGAATACCCGTCAATAATTTTAATAGAAAAAAATGTGTTAATCTTTAATATCATTTGATTCAATCTTAAACGTGATTTACTAGTTTATAATATAATGATTTTACTATAATATCAAAAAAATATAGTATATATGTGAATATAATATATGATGAATATATATATATGTATATATATATATATATATATATATATATATATATATATATATATATATATATATATATACACACACAAGTATTATAAAGTCATCTAATTTACCTTATTTTCAGAGAGCTGAGGCATGGCTGACTCTAGTATAGTCGGGAATTTATTCGAAATACTCCACGTGCTTGTTGTGTGTGGCATCCCGTCACGTAGCCGCAGCAAATGTTTTAACCAATCTTGCTTTTATACTAAATATTCATTTTATAGTTAATATTTTGGAAAGGTATATTATTAAAATACTGTTTATTCAAGTAAATCCTGATCTTTTATTTATCCTAATATTAAAATATGATTTATTATTAATATTGAATGTCCTTAGAGCAGTTGTTGAGAAAACTTAAGTATACATACATAGAAAAAAAATAACTTGTTCTATGATGTAAGCCATCCTGCAATATTATTGTTGATTCCGCTAAACAATCAGCCACACTTCTTTCTTCTAACTATATATTTCTTGAATTAGCGAAATTTTTCAGAAATGAGTCCTAGATCAATGTACTTCTAAGCCTGGAACCCTCTTATTTATGCCTGTACTAATTTTAAGTAAAAGCTTTTATGCCTGTACTAATTTTTAGTAAAACACACAAGATTCTTATATAAAACAATAGAATGAAAGTGCATAAACAGATAAGATCACAAAGTCACACCTTGCAATACACTTGAGCAGGGGACCAGCTCCTGGAATTTTCTACCCTGGAGTGAAATGACTTGACCGACAGCAGCCATGTTAACAGACTTGCAAAAGTAGATTGTTGTGAATGAGTTAACCTTTCTTTCTTTCAAGTATTTGCTGCAAATATTTGTACCCATCCCTCTCAAGAATGATAGCTCATCCCCCCCCCTTAAAAAAGAACTTGGCTAGACTGTAACAAAACAATATATAACTAAGAAAAGATTTTCCTGGTGATTTGAGAATAAGGCGTATGGGTGGAGTTACAAGTACTGTCCTGATGGGGGGCATCAAATGGGGTCCAGGGGCACTCCCCCAAAAAATAGACAACATTTAAAAGCTCCTTGACAGGGGGGGGCAGCACCCAAAAACTTACATTATAAGATACAAGTTTACTACTTTTCAATTGGCATGTTAGTGTATAGTATTCAACCTTATGTTTCTTATAGAATTCAAATCAGAGGCCGTTGAACTCATAGCTTTACAAAAATTAAATTGTATTTTTTTCCAAATTTTTGAAAGCCACGAGTACAAAAATAAACCTGATTTTGTTTATATGAGAAACATGGTATTGAATACCATACCCAAAGTATCAATGAAACACAGATTAAATAATGAAAGTTTAAGGTGCTGGCTGTTGAATGAAAAGTAAAATAGAGTATGTTATATTAATGACAGTTTGTTTCCATGTGAGTTTAATTGATTATACAAGGTAAAACTCATGTTTTTTGGCATTTTTGTCTGTCAAACCATCACAGTTTAGTTTTTTTACAGTGTCTGATTCAGAAAACAGAAATATTAACATTTGTTGATTCCATCTTCGCGTGAGCTACTAGTAATCACTTACAACTTTTTTTTTTTTTTTTAAAAATGTTTTAACTTGCCTATAGTAGCACTTACTTTTTTGTGTTGAGGACGGCCGTTTCGGGAGATGTGTCCCTTTGTCAACTCAGACCGTAACTGATCTCAAGGTTTACGTAGGTTAGGGTGGGGGTGGGATATTTTGGTGGTGTGGGTGTATTTTGTGTGTATTAGGAGTTATGATGTCAAAAAGTGCGTGTGAGTTGTAATGTAATTGTGTATTGAGTATGTGTGTACACACATACTCAATACACAATTACATTACAACTCACACGCACTTTTTGACATCATAACTCCTAATACACACAAAATACACCCACACCACCAAAATATCCCACCCCCACCCTAACCTACGTAAACCTTGAGATCAGTTACGGTCTGAGTTGACAAAGGGACACATCTCCCGAAACGGCCGTCCTCAACACAAAAAAGTAAGTGCTACTATAGGCAAGTTAAAACATTTTAAAAAAAAAAAAAAAAGTTGTAAGAAATATTAAGTTAGAAAACCTTCCCTGATTCGTAGAACATCTTAGCCAGTTGTTATTTCTACACAGCGCAGAAAACGATCTTTCACATGTTGCAAAGTTTGAAGGGAAGACATATTTTAAAAAGAACTTTTAAATATACATCTCCTTGTTCTTCCAATACCTTCATTACTCATGTCATTGTAAATCTTAGAGCAACCTTATACAATAGTTTCATTTTTTTTCAGTCTAGCATCTATTATCAACACGCATAATCTCGTCATGGCATCATTGAATAATATGTGAATGTGGCCTACTATCAAATTAACAACTGATCAAGAGAGGAGAGGCAAGATGACAAGATCTAATAATTAATACTTTTGCCTGTCAGTTTCATCAATGGTGCAACCTGGCGCCATTTAGTTTTTCCTATGAGGAGGGCACTTGCAGCCCTTTTATGTAATATTCTACAAAGTTAGAAAAAGTCAGGTCGAAAATGTGCCACGACTCTGATTTATAAGGGAATAAGTATTCTTGTAGACTAATCATCAACATGAGATGCCTGAAAGGATTAATGAAACACATTGTAGACTTTAAGATTCTTTTCAATTTGTTTTGCCTTAAATATTATTTGTCATTTGCCAAACATGAAACTTTGGTAAGCATGAAAGAAAACAGAAAAGAATGTTTCATATATTGTTAATATCAGGAAAGAGTAAATTACTTTTGCATATAACTAGGAAGATGTAATTTGCACTTTCAAAAGATATTATTTAAGTAAGATCTTACGGCACTTTTTTTTTGGGATGGAGAAAAGGCGTTTATATGGAGAAGGTATTTGTATCAATCTCACATGTCAGTATAAACACATTAAACTAATTTATAGGTCACACTTATACACATGTGGAATGAAGAGTGTCAGCACACAGCCATGAATTAGAAAAAAAACTGTTCTCTGACATAACATTTAATGTCTGCCCCGACCAAAGAAATGTCCTTCTACATTTCAAAACACCCATCTTGCAATACTAATCTAAACACAAAATCCCTACCCACAACTAGTATTACGATTCAGATGCTCTAAAGCTACAAAGGCCACCTACCTCTTTATCTGATCCATAAACATATACACACAACTATAAAAACTGTAGGTATGTTTAATAAATCAGGCGACTATGATATACATTACAAGGTGTAACATATTTACTATCTGATTTACAATTTTACATGATACACAAAATGAAAGAGCAACTCAGTTTTACTATGTGCGCATGCTTTATTTCTTCTAACTTCTATTAAAAAGTGACTAGTGAACAAACATTTCTTTTACATTCAGAAATTCTGAATCTGTAGTTATTATACAATATCAAGAGCACAGTGGAACAATATATTATGATGAAAATATTGGAAACAATCCCAATACCACAAGAATAATAGAAAATGACAGATAATACAAGTTACTTCAGAAATAACTCTTATGAACATATCGATGATTATGCCATTATCACCAGAGAGTCTTATTATAACATTAAAATCTAGCAAACAAGAAGTTACAAACTATAATGACTGGTCACTAGAGGTCACTCTAGATTGTAACTTATTGTTTGCTAGATTGTAATTTTGTAATAAGACCCTCTGATCATCAGAATGTATATAAGGGTTTAATCTTAAGTATACTGTATTATGATTTTTTGGACTAGGAGACTGACAGACTTACCTTGGTAAGAGTCCACTCTGTAGTCTTGAAATAGAAACACATAATAGCACTTAACGAATGATATATTTCAACCACACAGTGGTTTATTTTATTTTATTTCATTCTCTCATATTTCTTTTTGTGTTTTCTCTTTGATTGACAAAGACCACTGTGTGGTTGAAATATATCATTCGTTAAGTGCTTTTATGTGTTCCTATTTCAAGACTACAGAGTGGACTCTTACCAAGGTAAGTCTGTCAGTCTCCTAGTCCAAAAAATCTAAATAATCTTTACCAATCAAAACTAACCTAAAAAAAAATACATTGTATTATGTTATTTTTGTAGTATTGGGGTTGTTTCCAATATTTTCACTGTAGTTACTGTTCAACATGCATTTCATATCTAGTTCTGTTGTTACTCCAAGTCATAATAACATCCTAAATGAAATCAACAATATGGAGATACCAGATTTCCTTGTACAATACAAATTGGAATAGTACAGGACTACCAAAATTGAGTGAATTTCATTTATTCAAGAATTTAAAAAATGTCAGCGGGGAAAGCGTTGATCCACTGTGGATCAAATTATTAGTGTTTGTGCTACCCAGTGGAAATTTCTATATAATTGCAATGAATATTTATTTTTATTCCAATCTTTTAAATGAAAACTTCTGTACGGATGGCGGACACTTTTGAGTTTTCTTTTATGTTCTTTACCCTTACCACGTCTCTCAGCCAATGGAAAGTCTAATCTTTTTTCCTCTTTCTCGTGAGAAATTATGTAAGACACAAATACAAATTCACAATTATAAAAACCGATTTAAAATTTTAAATGATTTTTTGTTGCTGCTGTCACAAATGTATACCTTTAATAATTTAATTGCCAATTATTACTCACAAATTAAAAGTGTTTTAGTGGTTTACGGTCTGCTTTCATATTACTCAATGCAATACAAGTTCTTTAAGTATCACTAGGTCACCATAGTTTTCTAGACATGTCTACACTGCTTTACTGCATTCCATTTTCTCAGTCATTTTGGGTGCAAATGAAAGTTAGGGCAGTCACTCCAGCAAAGTTAGTTTATAAATTGGCACAATCGCTTTATCTAATATTTTTAAATGACTAATAATTGTGTATATTTTTCTCAGAAACTAATCTAAGGATTTTTACCAAAATTGGTATATAGGGGGTTTTAACCTCAGCAATTGAATGGGCTAAGTAAAAATTTTTGAAAATAGTCATAAAGTTTCTGAAAAATTATGTATATATGTATATTCTTGATATTCTACGTTATCCATTATTTTTCCGTTGCACTGACTTTATGAAGTTAATATATTACTATTGTAAATAATTTTATCCACCACTAAGTGCAATAATTTTACCTTGTGTGATGAGGCAACTTTAGGTCAGTTGACCATTGTCGAATCACTGATTACTTTTTCTCAATTTTTCTGGTGCGGATCTTCGGTCCGTGTTGGTAATTGTTGACGTCATATACGTTTCCTCTTGAGTCTTGTGTATTATGTTTTTGAATAGTATGTCTTCGGTATATGTTGCTTGTAGATTCATTAAATTGTTGTTACCATATTTATAAAAACATACACAACAATTTAATGAATCTACAAACAACATATACAGAAGACATACTATTCAAAAACATAATACACAAGACTCAAGAGGAAACGTATATGACGTCAACAATTACCAACATGACGGACCGAAGATCCGCACCAGAAAAATTGAGAAAAAGTAATCAGTGATTCAACAATGGTCAAGTGACCGAAAGGCGCCTCATCACTCAAGGTAAAATCATTGCACTTAATGGTGGATAAAATTACTTACAATAGGAATATATTAACTTCATATATATATATTTGTAAATTTTTTCTTGAAAACTAATCTAAGGATTTTTACAAAAATTGGTATATTGTGAGTTTTAATCTCACCAGTCCAATAGTGACATTTTTCTGAAAAATCATCAAATTTTCAAAAATGTTTTAACATGACTACTACTCTAAGGATTTTTACAAATATTAGCATATGGGGTTTTTAAACTTATCAATCCAATGGGCTAAGTAAAAATTATCTGAACAATCATTTTCAAAAATTTGTAAGAAGTTCATATTCAAAGAGTTACATTTGGACTCAAGCAAGAGTCAACTTGATGTACTATGCAAATAAATCAATTCCCAGTTAGAGCAGCATTTGCCATGACAATCCATAAGTCACAGAGGCAAACTTTTTTGATTATGTTGGTATTGACTTAAAACCTTATTTTTATGCACGTTGTGCTATTCTCTAGGATTAAAGGAGTAGCTTGAACATTCTTTTGCCAAATGATAACCCACGTCATACACAAAACATAATTTTAAAATTTCAGACTCAAATCGTTGTATGACCTGTTTGTGCATGGGTTTCCTGAGATTTTGTCATTAACATAACTAATGAGAGAAATTATTCCAGAACTACATGCTCAGTTCACTAAATTGCCACTAAGCCTGTAATCCAACACGAGTTTATGAAATGTGTGGATTTTGCATACCATATCTCCTTAGTTTTACACAGAAGTAATAAATAAGTCAAAATGTATTTTGTCATGTATCACCAGGTTGAAATAATATTTTGTCTATATTCATCTTTTTACATTATTTACAGGCGCGTATCGAAGGGGGGGGCGATCGCCCCCAACCCTCAAGAACTTTGGGTTAAAAATCGACAATATATTATTAAATTAGGACTTTTTTCGATAATCAAGTTATTATTATTCTCAAATATAAAATCCTAACTGTAATAAATATAATAATAATAATTTGGTAACATTGTAATACTCTTTGAATAATTACAAAAATAGAATCACTTATCAAATACTAGTCTATGTTTATAAATATGCTCGGGTTTTAACTTAATTTACTTAAGTTAATTTGTCTTTTATTGTAAATAAAAAATAAAATTTTAATTTTTAATTTGAAAATGTGACACGTTTCCTCGGCATACCCTCGTAAACGTCTAAAAGTTTTAACAACAGATAGCGCTAGTGAAGCTTAGTCCCGAACATATGATTTTCAATACGTAATTTTGCAAGCGTAATATTCGCAGTTGACTCCGGAATTGTTCGTGTTGTAAGAATAACTACTTATATTAATTAATAAACAATTTTTATAATAATAGCTTATTATAAAATTAATAATATTCTCTAGCCATAAGTGTTATCGAAATTGGAATAATTATTTATTAAAAAGTCTAATTTGCTACGAATCTTAATCACGTTACCGATTTCTAACGCAAGCGTAGAAAGAACTCTTTCTGTTCTATGTTTTTACATACACGTGCGCGCACACACACACATATTATATATACATATATATATAGAATGCATTGATCGCCCCCCCCCCCAAAGCAAGTCGCTGGATACACGCCTGTATATACAATGTTTTAAATTTTAAGAATTCATAGTTATCATAATCATAGAAAATGGTTTTTGTAGTTAACAACATTAAAAATGTCTTTTTAATCGCCAATAGTTTTTCTGGTAACTATTTAGACATAACCAGAGGAGACATAAAAAAATAGCAGTACTCCAAAACATAGAAAAATACAGTCAGGGTGTCTAGTAAAATAGCTTGAAGAAATTCCCTGAGTTTTCCCTGACTTTTCCTCTTTTAAATGTCTATAGAAAGCCCAGTTTACATTGGGCCCATCCATTGATATCTGAAGGATCTTGGATAAATCCAGACTTTGAACACCTTTTAAGAACGAATTGAGTACCTCTTTTGCTTTTGTGTCTGTAAGGAACACAGAACCAAAATATCGAGCTTTCACTTCATCCGTCTCTGCATCCCAATACCTAACACTCAAATCCATTTGGGCTCTTTGTGATATTTTGTTTAAACTTTCATCAAAGCCAATTACATAGTTAGAATTTAAATTTAATGATGTCAGTAACAGGTCTTTAAAATAATTTGATAAACCGAATACAACACTATAGGAAATTTTATGTTTCCGCAATCTCATGTTCTGTGCAATGGTGCTATCAGGGAACATCCTTGGAAAGAGGCACACACTACCTTCTGCATTGCGTAAAGAAGTGTTGCAATACTAAATTCACGCACCATATAATCTCTGCTTCGGTCATTTCATCTTTCAGTTTATATTTATTTAAAGGAAGGAGGGGAGGTAATGACGCGATTGCCCGCTACGGCAATGAACACCGGATCCTTCCATGTTGAAATAAACAGTGTAAAAATAATCACCGTCAAATAAAACTCATACTATCACGAGTCTAGACAAATAGCTGGCTACGAATGTTTACACAGCGTTCTGTGTGGTCAGAAACAGACTGAGTTATCTGTTATCCCCACCTGTCCATATGATAACAGAACCACTGCGCACCCCAAGGCCACGGTCCAGGGTAAAACTTCCCAGCTGTACCAACTCGACACGTTTAATATTTATTGACATAAGTCCTGAAGTCATAGCAACAGGCTTATCAAATAAATAATGGGCATCTAAATAAAGAAGTGTTATCTCCTGACTGCCCTGCCCCTAAACCGCTGGCTTACAATACCAAATATTCGAGAGCAATGGCCACTAGTTTTGTTCCTAATCAAAATAAATATTTTCCCGATTTTTAAAAAATTTTCCCTGAATTTTCCAGAACCTTAAAATTGCCTGACTTTTCCAGGTTTTCCCTGTCACTAGACACCCTGACAGTAGTTAGTATGACTGACAAAACAGACCCAGAAGGAGAGTAAAGTATGTATAAGTACAAGAGGATTAGCCTGACATAAAAATAGACTACAAGGGGTTAAAAACTTCTGAACTCATTCCTTCTTGTGCCTGTAAGCATTTGCAAGGAATTACATGTTGTAAAGTCAGTTATATTTGTTTAAATATTTACAGACAACTAATTTTTACATTAACACTTACACAGTTTCTGGTGATATTACTATGCTACTGTTTGCAGGATGACAACTAAGATCCCAGCAGGATCCAAACATTCCCTACTTGAAAAGGCATATTTTTAATAGTTATTTTAAAAAGGGTTAATAGATTGGACTCTTAAAGTTAAACCTTCTAATTTTTATATACAAAATATACTTTCCTAAAGATTCATATTTAATTCCTGGCATTAAATTTACTTTCCTCTAGAAGCATATTTTAATTCTGGAGTTAAAATTACATTATTCCTCTCTTAAAAGACTTTATAAACCAAATGTTTTATTAGAATATAAATTAACATTAAACGTTTCCTAAAGATTCATATTTAATTCCTGGCATTAAATTTACTTTCCTCTAGAAGCATATTTTAATTCTGGAGTTAAAATTACATTATTCCTCTCTTAAAAGACTTTATAAACCAAATGTTTTATTAGAATATAAATTAACATTAAACGTTTTAGCATGTCAGAGTTTGATAGGTTTTAATAATGAATTTCTTTATATGGAACTATGATGAAGTTTGGGAAGGGAATAGATGCAATCTTAATAATAAAATAAGTTTGTTCATAAATCAGCAATAAATCTCTTAGATTAATGATTGCAGAGGATATTGCACATTATACCTAAACATAAAGCTATGAGCCAGAAAAATAACCTAAAAGCTTTTGAAATCCAATAATATTCCTGTAGCTTATATAACAATACAAAAAGATATAACAATAACTATTAAATATTAATTTCTATATACAAAAATTGTTCATGCTTTCAAAGAATAATTTTAGTAAACTATTAAAACAGATTAACCATATACTTCATTACTGCCCAAAGATGTGTATACGATCATCAACTACGTTTAAACAGATGGATTCCGATCAGAGAATTTCAATTTAAACTTTAATTAAAATGAATTTTGTTTAGTAATGAATTTGATTTAAACATAATAGTTTAACTCTCCTAGTAGCTATTAAAAAACTTTGTCTATATTTCATCACAAATACTTGTATCACAGATAAACATTTACTCTTCACTTTCTGTAGAAGGAACAGTTTGTTCATCATTAATAGATAATGAATTAAAATGTTGTGTGGCAATATCAATTGTTTGCTCTGATTGTAATCTTATTCCAGCGATTCCTTTTTTTGGTATTGTTGCTAGGTCACGTTTGATTCGTCGGCGCCGAGCAGGTTCATATCTCCTAAATTGAAGCATTGCATCAAAGTCAGCAATGTAGAGAAATCCTGCAATGAGCAGTTCACATGTTCTGTCTCCAGCTTTATACGAAACTTCAAGTTCTCTGCTTGTCCGTTCGTCATATTGCCACCAACCTATGCAAAACATACTCCATTTTTAAAACAAACCTTTATTATTTTTAGGTGTTAATAGTATTTAAATTATAATAGATTAAAACAAAAAAAGTAGTTAGGGAAATAGATAAAAGTCCATAAACAACAAATCCAGTTACCATTTTATGTGTGTAATGATAATTTTGTTAGATTTAAATTAATGTTTTTTAAGTGGTTAAATAAAAATGTATGACAATTTTATACTTTAATTGTAATTTATATCCCTATTAACAATAATAAACAAAAAGACATATCCTATTTTCAATACACTTTTGAAGTTTGAAATATACAATAAGAACAAGTTATAAATTCAACTCATAAAACACAAGAAATATATACAATTTACAATTATAAAAACTTATTTCTCAAACTCGTTTCAATGAAATTATGTCATCTTCAGTGATGCTATCAAAGACAAAACTTTTCAAAAAATTTAACATAACCTATAATATTTTCAACTGATAATATTATAACCAACTTTATAACAAGGTAAAAAAATTCTTAAAAAAAACACCCATTGCAATGCAAGAGGCGTTTCTCTATACATTGGTGTTTACTTAGAAAAATTTCTAAGTCTACTTTATCTGTAACAGCTTAAATTATGAATTTCCTTCGTGTGTTTTAAGAGTTTAACATTTAATCTTTAGAAGTTATAGAATATCTAACTTTTTGTACAACCTAAATCTATGGATTTACTTTAATGAATAGTACAAGGTTATCAAAGTGAATTTGTTTGTAGGGCATAAGATCTGACTAATCAAGAGAAAGTAGGTGCAATAGGACATTTGAAATTAAAATAACTGAAATGAGATATGAATTTACACTATACATACTGCAAGTACAATTATTTTAAAAGAGGATTTTTTATAGGTATTTGATAAGTTATAGGTAAGTTTGAACATAATTATGTAGATTCAGAATTACTGAAATGGTTTAAACCTTGCTGAAGTTTAACATGTTTATTATATTGATTTAATAACCTTACCGTCTATCACAAAGAGGTTCATATTACCTTGTGTAATAACTTAAATAATATTTAGAAAAGTAGATTTTAAAGTGGAATGCCATAATATACCAACTAGAGTTTTAACAAACTCAATCATTATAAGAATAGAAGGAAAGGTGATTAAATATTTATCCTTTAAAATATTTCGCGTGCTGTATAATTTCTCCTCTCTACTGGATTTTATTTCATTTCCTACTAACCCTATTAGTTACTCAATATCTAAGCGAAAAAATTGTTTCTACTACTAGAGCGTCAGTAATCCGGATCGTGGTTTCAGTGTCCACAGCACTTAGGGTGAAGAGCGCGTTGCTCGACGTCACTACAATAATTATCTAAACTATGTGTTATCTTGAATTATAAATGCAAAAATAAATCATTTCAGAAAAAATACGTCATAAAATTTAAAACGCAACGTACAGTATATTTAACCATAATTTATTTTTTTAGATTTGTGTGTTCTATAAATTTTGTACGATTGTGTGTAATTATTTGTACGCTTATTAATAATGTAGACTGTAACCAATCAGCAAAATAATAACTTTCATTATTCAACTTAATTTTTAGCTATTTGACATATAATATGCTTATGTTCAAAAAACAATAAACAGTTTTTTTACTCAATAGGTTTGTACCGGCAATTTTTCGGCTTTCTGTGCTATCTATTAGTATTTACATTATACGCTCCTTCGCCATCTGACGTCAATTTTCTAATATTTCCTGGTTTAAGGTAGTTTATGATTATTTGAAAATCCTGATAAATCACAGAAGTCCGGATGGGTCCCAGTCCCAATTAATTCAGATTTTCGATGATCTACTGTATTACGCTTCTATAAAAAAATTTAACATATCATCAAATACAACTATCTGGTTAAATACACCATCTGGTTGTACCTTTGTCTACATTTATTTAGGTTTAATTAATCTACACTTCATGCTTTTAATTCGTGTTTTACAAATTTGTGAAATCAATATTTATATGATATGTTACAAGATACAATTTAGACACTCACCCAACTGTCTAACGTAAAACATACAGCTTTCAAACTTTTCTTTTACCAAAAAATGTATTTCCTGCCTAAAATTTCAAGAATTGTTGTATGTGTTTAAATGAATATCAGTTGTTAGTGTTAAATTTCTGACTTTAGCCTAATATAATTTATCATGTTTTCTCTATTTTTAATATTTTATACAAATTCTTACTGAATATTGTAAATTATAAACCCCTCTTATGGAAAAAGAAGAAAGTGTATAAATAGTAACAAACAAAAATAAAAATCCAACACCATACATAGAAAGGATAATAGAAAATTCGCTTTATATTTTGTTACATAATATTGTTATTCTGACATATGTATATGCATATTTATAATAATTGTAATTATAAAATAGAAAGAAACTAAAATAATTTATTTTTGTTGGCTTAGGTACGAATTGACGTATAAAAAAATTGTATTACTTATTTATATAATATTATCACAATCAGGTTTAAAAACTATTATTATTGAAGATAGGTGACGTTAAAGTAAAGGAGCAAAAGGAATAATACAGGTTTCAGAATTACCATATTTTATTATTTCTAATTTTGAGGTTTTAGGATTTACTTCGTGTTGTTCAAATTTGCAGAGCATTATGAATATATATTTTAAACCTATCTTGCCAAGCTTATCATAAAAATTGTCAATAATTAACACACTTTAGTCTCTTTAATCAAACTATTTTTATATTCAAATTAGTAGCTATAATGGAGGCACTTCAAAATGTATTCTTAATATTTATTTATAAAAATGTTATTTTTGTGTACACTACAAAAACTCAAAACTATCTGCAGCGATTAAGCCCAAATATCATTTTAATCTATCTTTTGCAACAGTAACACAAGCTTTTTCAGAGAAAAAGCCTTTTATTAATGGTCCGCTATGTACCAGCAACTGCACCATTTGCAGCAAGCAAGTGAGCACTCGCCATACTAGCTAATGACAAACACAGTCACATATGAAAACACCTATTCCCAATTAGACTGTTTATTAACAAAAAAAAAAAAAAAACGTACCTACTAGTATCCCTTTCAGATTATTATACTATCTGAATCAAATATTCCTTTTAATTGAGGTACTTTTGTGTGATCATGTTGTAATTGAGCTGCAGCTTCGGCCAAATTGTAAGCAGAGGTTATTTGGAAATGCCAGCACTAACTGCTTCATTTGATATGGATTTGCACCGTGAACAGAGCTACATCACTGGTGACCTCCAGTCAAGCATTCCCTAATTAATGCGTAAACATAAAGGCATTTATGATCGCATAATGCAAATGAAAAATGACGAAGTTGGGGGGGAAACTTCTTCTTGGATGCATTAGGAGAAACTAAGAAAACATTTCTTATCAGATTGATTCTGGGATTGGTTCGATCAGAAAATGACACAGCCTTAGCCTCTGAAGTATTGCAAAATTAATCTTCTATGAAACACATGCTTTGTTTTGTTCCTCATTCATACAACCATAATGTGTCATAGCAAAGCTTGGCAAGTTACAGCTAGTATACATATAAAGGACAGAAACATATCTGTTTTGGAATGTTCAAAACAAACACAGAACAAATATTTAAAAATAAAAAGATATTAGTCAATGAAACAGATGTGTTTCATAGACATTCTCCAACTACTTAACTTACAAACAAAAAAAAGAGGAAGACACAAAACTTTTAACAATAATACGATTATAATTTTCAAACAGCTTTATATAGTTACAATACATAATTGTTTTATTGAATAGCTAATATTATACAAGTTTCTAATTGCATTATAAAATGAATAATAAATGTATCATAGAAAACGTGCTTTAGTATTTTTTATCTGATTCCAGCAATTCCTTTCTTTGTAATATTGGAAACAAGTTCACGTTTGATCCTTCTCTTTCTTCGAGGATGGTTCTTATTGTACTGAATCAGTGCCTGGAAGTCAATGATGTATAAAGTCCCACAGATAATAGTCTCGAAAGATTGTTCCCCCATTTTGTACATTTGTTCCAAATCTTGGCTCATCCGTTCTTCATACTGCCACCATCCTGTCACCATTCATCCACCCCCAAATTAATGTTATTCTTACCTTATAAAATATTACAGTACATAACAGGCATTACCCGTTTGTTTAAATAATATTTTTAAATGGAGAATCATAAGAAACTTTTCTCATGGAGAAAACTGTTTTAATATTACTTGGTTGTCATTGAGTTCTATAAATTTAAATATATTTTAATACTGTATCAATACTTTAAACTAGAAAGTTTGTGCCAGACTGAACGTTGTAACAGAGTTGCTACACTGAGTTATTACTTTGATATTTATCAACAATGGGGAGAAATATGTTAATAAAATTTAGATTTTGGTTTGCTTCATGCTAAATTTGTCTCAATTGTGTTGTGATCTTGATCTATAATATAAATATGTATAGAATTAAATTTGATTTTCCTTAAATGTTGCTTTCACTGTTAAGAATAATTCTTTTTTAGATGATTGGATTGATTCTTGAAAGATTATGCACTTAAGTACCAAAATATATATTGCTGAAATTAAAAATATTTTTTTAGTGTTTATAGTGGTGATCTGATTGAAAATCCCAAAATTCTAACTGATCTTTAAAGTGGAAGCGTAAGGTTTAAAAGAATTTACTGCCTCAACTTATGTATTTTGTACAACATATTCACATCTGACTCCAAGAGTTGGCACTTTCCACACCCAAACAACGAATGAAATCATCAAAGAACTCCTTGTCAAAAACATTATTCTAAATAATAAGCAAACCATGATCTAATTAAAGTACCAATAACAATAAAACTGTTTTACACAGAATTAAAATTAAATAAATACCATTTTAAAATTAATTTTATATATTGAAAGAAATTTAGACGTCCAAGTCAACATGTAAAAATTTGAAAATATTAACATCTTTAAAGTAAACATTTCTCATAAAAAACTTATGGAAACATTAAATAATAATTTTTAATCAAAAGGGGAGCAATTCATTCAAATCTGCCAATTTGGCTTGTTTGTTGATAACAAAAACATTACCTACTCAAAACTGATTGTTTTATATTCTATTTAATAATACACTAGACATCTGTTTGAGGTTACACCATAAAATTCTTGATTTAGTACTCTTTCTAAATTTTATTGTTCTTGAACACAGATATTCTACCTGCCTATTTGGTCGTCAAACAAATTATTATATATTTGAAACGTGTTAACAATTTGTTCATGCCGTTTTGGTTGCAAACAATTTAAGAGTGTAAATTAATAACAAAAAATAAAGTACACTTAGTAATAGTGTTTGTATAGTTTTATGAAGTGGAATTTTAGATATTGGAAAAGATAATGTTTTGAAATATACAATGTGTATATATTTTAATTTACCACAAAAAATGACTTCTGTGAATAAAATAAATTTACCTTTAGATAAAATGAAATTAACCATTGTGTTTGTTTAACACAATATAAAATACAACTGAGTAATAAAAAGAAAAAAATGTAAGTAATTACAATCAGGAATGGTAAAGTAAATCTAATTTAGATATTACACTAAATATATCTTTGAACTTTATAAATATTTACTTTCTGAAAATATAATTTATGTATATTTATTAAAAACTAACTGAGATATAATGTTTTCATCAGCACTAAGCAAATTCCATCGCTGTCTAGGTTAACCACTAGGACACATTGTTGAGTAAAATTTACTTAATGCACTACTATTGGTATGACTTGGCAAATTCAAGTATGACAGTCTTGTGAGTCAAGTACAACACTTGCTCAGGTGTGTTGTAATACAAATACTACAAGTATTACTTAGTGTATTTGATTTTTTGTAATTATTATACACTCTAAATTGTTTACAACCAAAACAGTATGAATAAATAGTTAACCCATTTCAAATAGATTATAATTTAAAACTTTCAGGAACAATAATGTTCACAAAAATTACTAAATCAGGAATTTTGTGGTGTAACCTGAGTACCAGGTTTTCTAAGACGTGAAAAAATAGGTGATTCGTTTTTGTTTGTTTATGTAATACGGTTTTACATACTACAGAACAAAAAACGTACCAAAACACAAAATATATTAAATGGACAAAACAAATATAAATCTTAAGACACTTTTTGTCTACATTATAGCAAACCTGCCTTTAGAACTGCTGTTATCTGTCTCAAAGCTGAACAGTCTACCTAGACTCAATGAAGACTACTAGAGAGATCAAAAATATTAAATCTTACAAAGTTTTATAAATTTACTTAAATTATAAATTCGGGAAGTTTCAGTTCATAAAACTCAAATCTAAAGGTTTTGTCGATTAACACTGACAACAAATTTCACAAGTAAAATATATATTTGATTTAGTTCCATTTTCCAACTCACCATTTCTTCCTTCATAAAACCACTGGTATCCATCTTCAAATGTTTCATCTTCTCTCTCTGTTATACCAGGAACAGTTACTAAATCTGGTCTTTCTAAGTAATCTGTAGGAATTTCCTGACGACACATTGCACATCTTTTGCTCTGGTTGGCAATGCCTTTTAGACAGAGGAAACAGAAGATGTGTCCACATGGCAATCGTGCAGGATGAACACATACTTGTAGACATACAGCACATTCCACAGAAGAAGGATCTGTTGAAACTTCAGGTACAATGGTTTCAGGGTGCTCTTTTAAAATGTTAATAACTAAAAACAAAATTATATTACTATTTACTAATTTATTTTGATAAAGAAAGCAAAAAAAGAAATAAATTAATAAAGATTGAGAAAGAAGACAGATATATAAAACCTTAGTTTATGTAACTTCATTTACTGGATTTTCTTTATAATTATGGGTTTTTATTAGTAATTATGATAAATTAAAATTAAAAAACCAGAGTAGGTAAACATTTTCTCAAATGAACAAACAATTGCTTTTCTGAAAATGCATGTGAAAAAACATGAATGCCAGAGTTATACAGTATGTCATACAAATAGATTTGGTTGTAATTTTATACAACATTACCTAATTAGACGTCTACTTTCACGGAATAATAGTTTTTGCCAGGTGGCGTCATATGATCTCTATTCTAGCCTTACATGTCTACATTTCTTTGGTTAAATGTATAAAATTACAACCAAATCTATCCTAATTGGATACTTTATTATATTTATGTCTAGACGTAATACAGTACGCTGTTGCTACTGTTGGTGCAAAAACATAGTTCCAACTAAAATGTGATGAAAAATTAACCTTCTGTGGCAATAAAAAAAATTTTAATACTTCTTGAGGCAGATTGCTAGTTTCAAGGTAAAAAAATCAAAGCAAAACATTGATTTTTATAAGGTCACCATGGCGTGGGGAGGGCAATAATTTTTTCCAAAATTGTAATTATTTAGGACGTCATTTTTTTTGTAATCATTATGTGCTTCTGCAACGGCCGGTAAAGTTTTTCAGCCGAAATCGCGAACATGGCTAAAGTAAACAATTACAATCAAATCTATCCTGGCAAAAAGTATTACTCCGCGGAAGTAGACGTCTAATTAGGTAATGTATAAAATTACGGTAATTATTAAGATCAGTGACTACCCCTCCGATTAGTTTCCGACTAGTTTACACTAGTCAGGAAACTCCTAAACCTGGTAAGAGGGAAGGGGCTATTTGACTAGATCAGGAAGGTAAGTACAATATACCTTAAGGTAGCAATGCTTCGGGCAGTTTAAACCCGCTCCCAAATTAATAAAAAAATTATTAAAAAAAAATCGCTCAGATCGGCGAAATTTTTTTCCTGATCAATTTGACCTTGCTGAACACAAATCTGAAGTTATTTTAAACTGCAAACACATATGTACATAAAAACATAACCTAACCTGACTTTGGTGCTTACTAGTGCTCTGATCAGCAACATTTTTTTCCTGATAGATTTGACCTTGCTGAACACAAATCTGAAGTTATTTTTAACGGCAAACACATATTAACCTAAGAAATCCAGGTCAGGTCAGGTTAGGTTATTTTTTAAAAATGTGTTTGCAGTAAAAAAAACTTCATATTTGTGTTCAACAAGGTCAAATTGATCAGGAAAAAAAATTTCGCCGATCAGAGCGGTAGTCGCTGATCTTAACCCTAGAGTGAACGGGCAAATAAAAGTTACATAAGTAGACGGGCTGGGTCTCACAGACCCAAAACGTAAAAAATCAGTAAAAACTTTCTAACAATTGTAATTGAGTCAAACATATTTTTATACTAATTCTAGGAATGTTTTCAGTATTTCAACACTAAATTCACAAAATTATATTGCTAAAAAAAATTCATAACTATTTATTTACTTATTTAAACATTTTACTCAAAAGAATTGCAATAATTTTATCAAAGTTACACTAAGAAGCTAAAAGTTGATCAAAAATACTGTGGTTGTTTTACACGCACTATTTAAGAGTAGTTCTAACATTAAAACAATAACAATTACTTAAAATTGAAAAAAACAAGTTTCTATAGAGTTCCAAAGTTTTACTTTTTCCAGCATTGGCTACACAACATTTCAGCGTGACCTAGACATAACCAAACTTTACACTCTTTACAAAAGTACTTTGTTTTGTTGTCTTTACACAAGGAACATCTACCACGCTTACAGTAAGTTTGTTTTGCCATTTTGTCTTTTTATCTTTACCAAAGAAATAATTTTGGGCTCTAGGTATACCTGCTGGTGTTGAACGTGAGTCACCCAGAACCTTCAGGTATGTGTAGGTCATCACATTCCAACCAACTGAATTATTCTCAAGTTCATCATTGTCTACTAGTTCAATATCACTATTTGTGTCATGATCACTTACAATTGAAAGTCAGGGTCTGCGTCTGAGTCACTTACTTCACTTTCAGATAATTCCTCTCATAAAATACGCTAAATTTCACTCGGTGTTTCCACTCTTCTGCTACTCATAATGATAAAAAAAAGCACTACACTATACACTTCTTGAAACACGTTAATACACTAACAGACGTTAAGTAAATAACAAAAAAAGTAACATAAAACAATAATTGGTGAGTATTGAAAAAAAGTCACTCAAGTGAACGGGCCGGGTCCAACTGACCCACACTATACTTTATTGCGTGACAAATGATGACTAAGAGTCAAGTTCTCAAAAACAATGACACTATCACTATCTGTGGACTATTTTGGGAAGGTACAGAGGAAACCAGCTATCTACAATACAACTGACTTTATAAATAACCTAATATACAAACGCTTGGGTCTCACAGACCCAGCCCGTTCACTGTAGGGTTAATAATTACGAAAATTACAACCAAATCTATCCTGACTGGACACTTTAAAGGTATATAGTAATGTATAAAATTACAACCAAATTTATATTAACTGGAGACTTTATAGATATATTTAAATATATGTATACGTAGTACGGCGCGCCGTTGATACACAAACGTAGTACTTCTTACAACTCCGCACTACATTTTTTTACCAAACTTCAATTTGATAAAAATTGTATTCATTTCCCTGAGCGAGTGTTTTTGTTATTTTTTTCATATCTCTGATGACTTTCTGCGTCGTTCAGTATAAGTTTTGCTAAAATAGTACATGTGGGCACGGGAAATAAATACAAAAAAAATATACAGCTTCAGGACAGGTTTTACACACATTTCTAAATAGGTTCCTAAAATAATTATTGGTTAAAATACAGTACTCCGGCACTATACGATATTTTGGGAAATTGTTCAAAACCATCAAATTGGACGATATCCACAAGAATTTTTTTTAAATTGAAGTAGGAAAGTTACTTTTTTTCAATTTAAAGTAGGGTACTAAATTCAGCGCGGATGTAGAAGTTGTGAATAGGCGCGGAGTGATACTTACGTCACAGTGCTGCGCATAAGGTTGTACGCATTGTCCGCGGTACGTCACGCAACCTTACGTGTGTAGATATTTGAGAAACAACTTCTACAGTTAGGATAGATTGGTTTTAAATTTATAAAATACTGTATACTTATATTAAAATATACCGAAAAAGTGTAAAGTCAGGTTAGGTTTGGTTTTAATTTTATACATTGAAATTCAGTTGTAAAATCACGAAGCATTTGCATAACTCTGCGCCTATTCACAACTTCGCGTAATTTTTATACATATATTTAAATATACTTATAAAGTCCCCAGTTAGGATAGATTTGGTTTTAAATTTATACAATACTGTATACCTATAATAAAATATACCTAAAAAGTGTCAAGTCAGGTTAGATTTGGTTTTAATTTTATACATTGAAATACAGTTGTATCACGAAGCATTTGTATCACTCCGCGCCTATTCACAACTTCTACATCCGAGCTGAATTTTTTTCGCTACTTTAAATTGAAAAAAAAGTAACTTTCCGAGGTCAATTTTAAAAAAATTCTTGTAGATATCGTCCTATTTAATGATGTTAAACCATTTCCCAAAATATCGTATAGCGCCGATCTTCTGTATTTTTACCTAATTATTTACCCATATTTTTTCTACATCTTGTGATAATATAATTTTCATTTACATCTAGAAATTTCATATACTTAATGTGAAGTATCAATAAATGTTATACATTTTAAGGGCAGAAACTAGTTTTTAAACAAAACTAGCAGATGATACAGATCAAAAAGCTAGTCATTTCTTATTATTTTTAAAACATTTCAACAGAGGCTCAGTTATTTAACAGATTACGAAATTTGTCCATGAAAGTAATACCCAAAGGCTAAATGGTAAAGTAAAACACACCTGTCAATGGAACAATTAGTTAATTACCTTCAACAATTGATTCCAAAGATGAGGATGAGGAATCGGAAATTTCAACTTTTACAATTTCATTTTCAGACTTTCGTTTTCTTCTACGCAATCTTTTTCCAATACCGACTATAGGTGACCTGCCTTCCGCCATTTTGTTGATAAACAGCCTCTGTTACTCTTAACTAAGGATGAGCATCGATAGTCAATGTATTTAGATCGATGCCAATGTTTATTTAATCGATGTGTTTTACATCGTTTGGTTCTTAATTACATGTAGATAATTTCACTGGTATACCTAAACACTGGGTTTTGCAGACAATTTTTAACCATAGATTATTATTGTTGCAACCAGCTAACCTTTGCTTACTCCCGATTCTAGTGTACTACCACTTCTGAAAACATTTTATTTTTGAAAACTTTTATAGATCAATAGCTTCCGCATCCAATTTAACTTCGCATAATTCAAAATTATTTATTATTTAATACCGGGGCTAATGTATCATGGAATTTATCTAACATTGATCATCTCAAGCAAGTCATCTTATACATTTCACAAAATTGTTATTTGCCTAAAAGTATTATCTCCGTCCGACAAACACAAAATGTATGACGGAAGCAAATATATATTTACGTTATAACGCTGACTACCATAATCAAATATATAGATTTAAATGTGAGAGGTGCACTACCAGAAGGGCCTAAACATATCTTTAAAAATTTTCTCATATATGCTAACCATACATTAGAATATTACTAACATATGGATCATAGCTTCATATATTGCGAAATTCATATATCACGATCTGCATTCTAATTCTATGGTTTAGCACACTGTTGATAACTTAATTTTTAACCCTCAAGGATGCGCGCTGTTGTAAAAAGTACAACAATTTTAATATTTTGATTCTTGTTGAAGCCTGTTGGTAGTTATTTGTTCAAATCACCGTTCTATTGGCCCCCCCCACTACTCTTATCAGTTGTCATCAATGTCTTTATTCTATCACCTCAGTGTGCGATTAGCTCTGGTGGAATTTTATTGGAGAAAAATCTAACACTGATTGGCACTATACGTAAGAACAAACGGGAAATTCCACCAGAATTTCTGCCTAATAAAACCAATCAGCCAGGTACTTTCTTGTTTGGGTTCCAGAATGATCGAACCATAATCTCATTTACGAAAAAAAAATAAAGCTGTAATATTGATTTCGACTATGCACGACTCAGATGATGTTGACGAACAAACAAATAAGCCAGAAATTATATTGCAGTACAACAGAACGAAATGTGGAGTTGATAGTAATGACCAGCTTTGTGCTACATATAGCGTTACCCGGAGGACAAGAAGATGGCCAGTTGCATTATTTTTTGCTCTGATAAATATTGCTGGGGTCAACTCACAAGTAATTTTTTCATTGGTAAGACCAAACGATGCCCCGAAATTTCGCAGAATTTTTTGAAAGAGTTAGGAAATGGTCTGATGAAAGAAGAGCTTATTAACAGATCAAAAATACCTTTACTTCCGATTGACATTAGAGCGTTTTTACAAAAGAAGTATGAAACTCTGCAACCTCAACAATCAGGACCAACACCAAAAAAGGCAAGGGGTACATGTGTACAGTGTGGAAGAAAAAAAAAACTCTTCAACAACAAAGATTTGTATTAGTTGCAAATGCTTCATTTGCGGATCTCACAGCGCTACCACTATTACTTGTTTCAAATGTGCGAATAAAATTCAATCTGAGGAGTCTGAGTAAATGTTTGAGTTCTGTTTGAAATAAAAACTTTTTATTCATTTTTATCCTGATGACGTCACATGAAACATTTAATTTTGACTTATTTTGTTAAACCATACAACCATTCAACAGAAATTTTAGAAAACCTTTAATAACTCGATTGAAAGTTAAGGAAAATGTAGAAAACCAAGATGTATAAAATACATCTACTTACGTTAGATAAAAAGACGCGCATGCATGAAGGTTAATTATGAAGTACTGAAAAATGGAAAACCTTTTTAGAGCTGTTAAAATTACTTTTCTTGTTAATTGTAATAAGAGGATGAAATAGATTCATAAGAATAAAAGAAAAAAGAAGACTGACTTGATTTTTAAACTCAACGAATTCAAAAAGGTAATAGTTGTGTGCCTAATATGTCAAAAACTGATTCTTTATATCCTGAATTCTCAGTATCCTTATATTTATTATTTTTATAAGTCTGAATCATTTAGTTTATGGCTGGTGCTCATGTCAAGTACTCTTCTATTTTTTACACGATTGAATTTCGAAACCCATTTCATTTGCCTTATTTTGATAAAACTTTGGAAACCCATTTCTTCAACACTCTTGACTGAGATAGATACAATGTGTCTTGCTACATGTCACTTAACTTCAGTCCAAATCAGCTCTATCGGATTCAGTTCTGAATGGTATGATGGGAGACATAAAAGATTGTCTTTCTCCTTCTAAAAGCTGGTTGTCCACAAATATTTTAGTATTTGGTTTGTAGAGTTTTATAAAACAAAAGAGTTTTGGCATTAGCATATCTTGTGAGTAAGGTATCCCTTGACTTTTCAACCGTTCAATCATTTCATTTTTTTGTTGCTTGAGGAAGGTACTTTGGCCTCAGTGTGTTGATACGGTGCATTATTTATGACCAATACGCTTCTTGCTGGAATATTTAGTTACAGTGTTTCTTTAATCCACTTCTCATAGGTAACTTTCTTCATATGATGGTGGTAATCACCTATACTCTGGTCAACCTTCTATATTGTCAGCGCATTCGGTATACAACCATTCTCTCCCCCCCCATTTATCATAATTACACGATCTGCTTTAGAGATTAAAGTGTGAAAGCCTTTTCCTGAACAATTTGTCCCAGTTTTTCTAGTGACATGTGAAGATACCACATAGGATTCTTCCTTATAAACAATAAGAAGTCATTCTTCCTCTATATCATTTTATATGTTGAAGCCAAAAATATCCTCTGCTCTGTTATGTCTATTCTCTAACCATTAGGATTTTCTAATGCTCTATCTTTTTCCACAGGAATCTAAGCCTTTTCAAGATATGTTTCATGCTTGTCACACTTCCTCTGAAGCCTGATTATTTTCTAACATAGTTCTTAATAATTTTTCTGTCGGTAATTTTTTCTGTTCCACATGGAAGACCTCTTCAGTAGCCAATTATCAAAATCTTCCAATTTTGTAATGAATTTGCATTGCTTTCTGTTTTTCTGGAGTCGTCAAAGATTTTAGTTCATCATCTGTTCAGTTTCAATTTATTGAGTTCTTTATTAGTTTCTGATACCAATCGTAGTTTTACTCCAATAGCAAAAGCCGTTCTTTTCCCATGCTTTTGTGATTTGGATGAGCTATCACTTGGCAAAAAAACCACTACTTACTCAAATTTTTCATCAGACACGTCTCGCTCTAATTCAGTGCATTGTTCAATGCTGTGAGCCACGGACAAGACTGTGGCTCAAGTGGGTTGTATTGGTGTTCTGTAATGTATTATTGTTTGTGTATCTTAAAGTTTTCTGTTGTGTTTAGTTTGTTACTTTTTTAAACTAAAACTAGGAGATATACAAACTACACAAAAACCATCCACAATACATTCTAAACAACAATCATATACTAAATTTGAACACATAATTACCAACTACTCTATGAACAGTAACACACCACAGACTTACACCAACATTAACACACCTGAGGAACAGTCTTGTCTTTGAACAGTGCACTGCTATAGTATAAAAAGCGTTTGCTGAAAAATATCAGTAAGTAGTGGTTTATTGCCATGTAATACTAACATTCAATATACAGGAAACCAACATAAGTAATTACAACAATACCTTCCCAATCATCCACCAATCACAAAATAGAAAACAAATAGATTTATAGCAAATTATTATTTTTTTAATTGGCTATAATACCTACTAACTATAAGGATGAAAATAAAACAATAGTCACACTTTAAAATGAAAAAAAATCACCAACATAATAAACAAAAAAACATTTTGTTTATACATATACAAAAAAATAGCCTATACAGTGGATATAATAAAGAAATCACCAAATTAAAAAAATAACAATATTAATATAACTTCAACAAGATTGTCAACAAAATAGGCCTATTACATAAAATGTTATACACTTTGTAATTACATTTATAAAATTGAAAGTTCAAATTATATTATGACAAACTATAAAGAAATTGAAAGAAAGAAAGTACACCTAAAATTATATTAAAATCAAACATATAGAATTCTAATACTACTACTACACATAAAATTATGTAATCATAATATGATCTCAAGTGCAGAAAATATTCACTTTATAAAAAATACACAAATCTTAAAAATGTAATCTGAGAACATTTGCATGTTTGTAAACCATCTTCATTCGTTTAAATATAAATTAACAAATCATAATTAAATTTAAAGATTTATAAGTTATTTATCTTAATAGAAAAACTAATCTCCTAAATGCAGAGTAACTTCTAACTGTAATAATTGGGGCTAGAACACATTAAATTCACCATTAAACCACACAGGGTAAAGGAGAAAAGAACTGTTCATGAGAAGAAGACTTGAAGATAGAGTAATATAGATAATTAAATTCAGACCAATCTTCTACTATTTCTAGCTTTGTCAATCTACATCTGATGCGTTTCAAATTCTATCTTCAAACCTGGCCTCAGTGAAATAAAAGTTCTGAAGTTTTATGACAGTAGTACAAGCTAGAGATGACTCAAAATGCACCCGCTTAGTGCAGATTGACAAGGCTCGAATTGTATTAAATTTAATTACGTAAATCCTATTACTTACACAATTACAATTTTAACTTACATACTGTTAATTTTTTTTAAAACAAAAATGAACAATATTGTTGCTAAAAAGTGTGCATAACAGTGAATCTGTAGGTATATACATATATTTACATATGAATTTTTTTTATATACATATATTGAAAACTTAATGTAAAATATAAGAAGTTAAAAAAGGTATTAAAAATTGTATGATTAGGCCATTATTACTTTTAACAATTGGATACTTTCCATTTACTCATTGCTGAACTACAATAAATTAATTTTTGAACTATATATCTGGCCAGCTCATATTTTACTGTCTTAAAAACCCATTTTACAATGACCAGGACATATTTTGTCTTATAAACATATTTAATGGTTATCAAAATTATTTCTTGATAAAAAATACAATTTGTCTTTTGCACATACATCACAATATTTTATATAGGAAAAAAACCCATATTTGATAAATCGAGTACTTTGAGTAGGATGAACATTTTAAGGTGAAAATGGTCTTAAAATAGAATATGTGCCTCATTAATAGTATGACAGACATCAAAATGATATTTGATTTTGAGCAATTAAACTCCAATGAGGGATAGATATTTTAGGACTTTTAACACAAAACAATCGAATATGCTGAAAATTTTCAGCAGACGTTCTTGGCCGTCTTAGTGGGTTTTTGTATATCTACACTTCCTGTGTGTTTACACCATAAGTTAGTCTAAAATTACATTGAACATGCACAATTTATTTTACGGATAAGTGCCTTATACTTAAAAGGCATTGATGGCTCTTTTGAGAGATCCCTTTCTGTGATATGGAGTGACTAGCCAGCTCCCCGCCATTTGGCCCCTTGTGATTTGTTTTTGTGGGTTTTTTTAAATCTTGCATTTTAGTCAATCATTTAAGGACCCTAAAATACCTGAAAGCTAACATCCAGAAAGAAATTGCCAACATTGTCACTGGAATACTGAAAAGTATCATGACAAATGCCAGAAATCGACTTATTTACTGTACACCTACAAATTATTTTCAAAATCTGTGTAAAACAAAACTTTGAATATATACCTACATAATAATAATAAACGTATGGGTTTTATTGTATTTTGAAAAAAGGAAGTTATATTCCAGCATTCTGTACATAGCAATTGTAACTCTTTCAGTTGTATAAAGTTATGAATACATTTTATTATAAACTGCAAAAACCTCCTTTTGTTCATGAATGATAGATTTTCCTAAAAGTAGCAGGTAAACAGCACATTGGTTTGTAAAGCCTTAGTTGGCTGGTTAAACAAAAATATTTCATCTCATAAACCAGTTGATCCTTTTATTTAAATTGTCTTTTAATAGTATTGGATTAATTACACTAATTCAACAGATCTGTTTTTGAAAATAATGTTACACAATATTAAACAAAAAAACTTTTTTTTTTAAATTCATCTAATTCATAACTGACAAAATACTTTGGTTTGAACTACTGCACAGAGGGTTTATCTTATTAATTCTTAGTAGTAGAAGATTTAGATTGTTAAAATGGTTAAACATCACTATAAATTGCTTAACCACCTGTTAGTTTTTTTAATTAACTTTAGGTTTGTTATTTTGCATACATTTATTTTAAAATCATTCCGACACAATCAAAAAATTAAATTTTTCATGATGCGTAAAGAAGATTTTCAAAGTGTCTTAACCACTCAACCTACTAGCCCGAGTTGACTCAGAAAATGCGTTTGTTCTTTAAACTACTAACCCAAGTTAACTCTGAATGTTTCTATCTTCTTGTATGATGTGTTTCATAATGCGATAGAGATAGATAATGTATAATGTGCAGGCATAGAGAAGGCTCTATGTCACGTCCCAGACTAATAGCCGTGATTACCTGACAATTGCTTACAATATTATGAAGAGACCCTACATTTTTTTACATCCAAGGATTTTGTCATTGACCCTTATTTACAGTAGTCAGTTTATTCTTTCATTAGTTCACAAAGGTTAGTTTGTTTTATGCTTGTAGTTTCTACCGGATAGTGTGCCAGGTTTCCAAATTTGTTTTGTCTTCTTCAAGCCTATACGTCCGAGCTCAACCCCAACACCCTTTAGGCTGACAGGACGCTTCTTTTCAGAGGACTACCACAAACTGCCAAAAAACATATCCAACAAAACAATGTGTAATTTGTGCTTGACCACCAGATACAAACACCAGTGGTTAATACTACAAAAATAGATTCATTCATTGTACTTTATAACAAAATGTGTCACTTTATTTGAAAAATGATAACCCTCTTTTTAAAATTTGTTTATTTTTTATTTCAACAATTTTCCCTCACTTTAATACTTATGGAGTTCTTTTACTTTGATTGCTGGTTCTATTAACGTAGAACTGTCAGATTAACAACTTACTACAATCTCGGCGGAGCGTAGGTCTATTTAAAAAAAGTATAGGTTTCTTTCAGATATGGACTCTACCTAATACTCCTCTACTCCCAATACCAGAAGATTATACACTCACTCTATCTATAAACTGAATTTTTAAATATTCACTGGTAAAGAATGTTCATATTTGCTGCTATGAACTAGTTATTTGTAATTAATTTTGCGCTGTGTTAAATGCTTTTTGCAACTAAAAATGCTTAGCCTATATAGGGTGATTCACAAAGATATTCAGAAACTTTGGGAGCTCCTTCTACATGTAAAAATAATGAAAAGAGTTCATATTTACATGGGCCAGGAAATGTTTTATTAGGAAAATATTTTGCCC
This sequence comes from Prosapia bicincta, assembly GCA_036971475.1. Classification (NCBI taxonomy): domain Eukaryota; kingdom Metazoa; phylum Arthropoda; class Insecta; order Hemiptera; family Cercopidae; genus Prosapia; species Prosapia bicincta. The sequence continues at coordinate 101,260,737 of JBAIZL010000005.1, read as the reverse complement.
AGATTTCACCTCACCATGTAAAACGAGGTCTTCCAGAAATTCTGGAATTCATAATGCATTGAAGCCGGCGGAGAAACTTTTGAAAATTTACTGTAATTTGGTTGAATAGGTTTATATTAATGTTTTCCGGTTAATTTTACTTTGTGCTGTAGTGAATAAAAATTCATATAATCAAACATCTATTTGCTTTGCGTGCTCTTTATTTACACAGTTTGGTTCAGAATAAAATTTTGTACAAGTTTTATTAAAATTTCTGACCTTTTTCTTGTTTTAATGACAAATTTATTGTTGCCTAAAGATGAAAATAATCTGTTTTTCTCTCCATTTTTTGCGTTTGACACTGGTTTTCTAAAAAACTAATCAACTTATAGTTCTGGGATCTGTTTTATTCAATTTATCAGGTCAAAGCCATAAGTAACAATTGTATTAGCCCCTTAGTCTACCTCATCAGATTTTCAGGAAGACCTCGTTTTACGTGGTGAGTTGAAATCCACGTGAAATCTTTCGATAGCCGTAACTTGCTAGCTAAGCATTTCTGGACCCATGTTTATGTGGATTTTTAAAATTATTTTTAATGTAGAATGAGGTCTCAAAGTTTCTGCATATCTTCGTAAATCATCCTATATAAACTTTCTAAAATTCAGAATTAAAAAAAAAATGCATAGTAATAGTTTATTAACACCACAGGAATATTTCAAGTTCATGATCATTAAAAAGTACATCCCTTTATAGGTCAACTAAAAACTAGATAATAAAAAGTAAAGATGTTATCAATAATATATTTATTCTAATCTTGAATTAGAGTAGTGTATGAGAATACTACACTACTACTATTATGTACAGGCCAACACTTTGGTCATTTAAAAAAAGTAACAATAAAATGATGTAAAATTAAACTGTTTGAGTAAATTTAAAAGAATTCACAAGGAAATGTTTAAATACAAAAGAGAAAACAACCAAAAATTAAGTAGTTTTTTTAAAAAATCATCATCAACTAAATATAGTTCTTTGATTTTTGTCTTTTGAAAGAGCCAACAGTAATTATCACACACTATATTCACTTTGTGTAAGTTCCTATGTTACACTTGAGTGCTGTGTGGCTTCTGCTGTTGCGTTATCAACGGCTGTGCCCATTCTACAAAGTCATCAATCAACACTGGCCAAGCTCCTTCTTCATCATAGTTAGTCATCTCATCATTTATAGCCAGGGCAAAATCCAGCAATAAATTCCAAGTATCTTTTGGTATTGATCTCTTATGATGTTCCTAAAAGAAATAGTTTTGAAATTGATAATATTTATTAGGAATATACCGTGGTTGAATTTAATAATAAATACACTAAAATTTCTTAACCACAAACTTTCTTTATTTTACCCTTATGGTCATTTCAGTTACCAAGTAACCATCCTCAGAGTGATAACATACATCTTCTGAGGATGGTTACTTGGTAACTGAAATGTACTTAAGGGTAAAATAAAGAAAGTTTGTGGCTAAGAGGTTTTAGTGTATTTATTATTTGAAATTGATATTTGAAAGTGGTAGTAAATTTTTTAAAAAATGTCTAACTAACGTTTTGGCTCTATGAATAATAATAAAAATAAATTGTTCTAAGAAAAGGGTATATCTAATATATTCACATTATAATAATTTAAATTGACTTAATTTTGTAAATTTTAATTTAAATTGGCAATTACTTTAAAATGGGAACGACGTACTTAATTTGCAAACACATTATTTAAATGGTTTATCTAAACTTCTAATAGCCACATAATTTATATAAAATTTAATAATTCAAGAAAGGAAAATGATTTACTTAAATTCATAGAGAAATGTAAGATTTAAGTATAATATATATGGGAAGTCAATACTGTACTAGTTGATTCATGTGATGAACTAGTTTTTAACTAAAAACTCTTGTACATATGTTACACTTGCCCATAGTAGCCCTTATTTTTAAGATTGTTGAGGACGGCCATTTTGGGAGATGAGTCTAATTGTCATCTCATCCCGAAACGGCTTTCAATAATCTTAAAAGTAAGTGCTATTATAGCCAACTGTAAGATATGTACAAGTGATTATGTATTTATCTGCCATATCTAGCTATGTCAAATTACCATCTTGTTAACATGTCTTGGAGATCTTTCACCTGTTACAACTTAACCGGGTGGTTAAACTAGTCTAAAATTTAAGCTTATATAGCAAACTAGTCATTGATGTCAATCCAGATTAGCTCCACCGGCCTTATATGTTGAATCTAGCTTTAAATTTTCTGCCTGTTTAATACTAGTAAATAAATTTCATTTGGTATTTTCCACTTTTATCACATATATTACTCTCATTAGTTATGTTATTATTTAGTATGTTTTCTGAATTTTTTAATGTACTCATAGCCACATTTGTTTTGTATTTTTCCAAATAAATTTTTAATTTTGTACTTTTCCTTTGTTGTAAATTAATATTTAACCCATACCGGTTTATCATTTTTTATTTTTGAAATTGTTTAAATTCTCTTTTATTCAACTTCCTAATTTTTTTACTAAATTTTCATTATAATCATTATTTTCTATTATTTTAAAAATTAAATTATAACAAAATCTTTCTTATATTCCTTTTTTGACAAAGCTATGTTGTATAATCTCTCATACATGGAATATAATGCTGCAAACTCATGTTTCATTGGGTGATTTTATTCAATAATAATGATATTATCTGTAAATGTTTTTACAAAAAATTATCAGCTTTCCTTATCAGAAAATTTAAATTACATTTGTCTTTCTTTTTCAATAATAAATTTTAAATTATGTATCTAACAAATATTCCCTAATATTTCTGTATATTTTTTCATGTTTCTCATAATTACTAGTGAGTCTGGAGATTCATATATCTGATGTATTCGAGAAAATGGTGACCATCCAATATCATTTTCCTTTCATATGTTGGACAAACACTTCACTTAACAAACTGGTTTTCCATACCTAGCCCGTTATTGGGTTTATATATTTCATTGTGAAATTTGAATTGGTTTTGGTCTAGTATCTTAATACACTAATTATCTCTAATAAATTTCATATTATTCTCCATTTTATATTTTTTATCCTTTAATAATTGTTCTAGATTATCCAAAATTACTTCTGTTGGTATTGATGGATATAATTTTTCAATATCAATTGATATAAAGTAATTTTTTCTATTTTTATATCTTTAAACCTCTTTGCCACTTCTTTATAGATGCCATACGGGCAAAAACTTTAAAACTAGATTCAAAGAAGACACATGTTCATATAAATATGAGAAAACTTACTCAAATTTCAGAGCACACGTCATAAATGAAGGCCATATCCCAATGGAAATGGAGAAAACTATGACGCCAATAATCTAAGAAAATTATTAAATGCACTTCAAAATTTACAGCATAAAAACACAACTAAATGGTACAAAAATGATTAACAAACACTAAACTATCTACTGTTTTACTCGGAAGTCTAAAATTAGAATAGAGCAAAAAATAGAAAATAGATCACGTAGGCAGAGTTAATTTGGCTGGACTACTATGACGAGTTCGCTATATAAGCTCAAGTTTGTATGAGGTGAATCTACGTGTTCAAAGTTCTGACAGATAAACATACTCAGTATAATTTTATTCAAACCTAGTGGTAATCTAATATACACAAATGTTTTTTTATAACTTCATTTTCATATCACTTTTGAGCTGCTATCAAATTAAGTTTTGCTACTCAAGCAATTGTTATTGCGTAATTACATTAAGCAACATTGGTTATACCATTAATTTAATATACTTAAACCTTCGTAGCACCCTTAACAACATTATTTATTATTCTGACAGCTTTCTATAAATCATTCTATTTAATGTACTTAATTTACCTAATGTATACAAGTTATTTTTTTAATAATTAATTTTTACATTTTCATCAAAATTAATTCTTTATTTTACTTCTCCTAAAAACATTCCTAAGGGGCTACAGTACATTCCTAGGTAATTTTAAATATTTTATTTACTGAAGACCTTTACATATTAAACTTAAACATAGACTAAAAAAGTCAGATACTAATTTGAAAACATATAATGTATAATGTATTTTACAATGTGTATGTTATAGTAAAAGTGATTAATTCGGATTTTATGTACCAGTGATTATCATAAACTTGACAAATATTATAAAATACCGAATTAGTTAATAAAATCTCTAATTCGTAACAGGGAATTTAATAAATTCAGATTATCAGTAGAGTAATGATTTCTTAATTCAAAAAAAATAAATACTTTCAAATAATACAATGACGTAGAATACAACTTATAACAATCTTCTAATTCAAATAAAAGTGGCCCTTTTGTACTTTACTTTCAGTAAATATCTTAAAAAATCTGCCCAGCAAGAAATTAGAAATACTAGTAAAATCACGTGCATCTGACAACAACAGAGACTGCCAATAGCAATCTACAAGCCCAAGTTGCTTTTCAATGGCATACGCCATGACAGGCAGCCATGTAGCTAAGCAAACTGAACACATTTTTGATAAGTTTTGAACTTTTATTACATATTCCATTACGAGATAGCGATTTTAAAAACTAACAAACTAATGTGATAAATATTCAATCACTTTTCACATTTAGTGGTAATTATGAATAATCACTGGTAATAATACATAATCACCAGTTTATTACACTTACTGTAACACATATACCTTTTAAAGATTTATTATTATTATATAACATATCTTGTAAATAGATTTGTATATTTTGAGTGTTTTGCAAAATTTAAGTTTGAAAATTAATTACATCATAAAAATTATAATCATAGCAAAATAACTTCTAAAGTTTATTTTTAATTATTAAAATTTCTGGGTTTTGACGAACTTGCCCTTCTGTCTCATAACCTTAGATGTATCTTTCTTTTGTAGCCCTTTGGTTTCCTCTACTTAATCCAATGTTGACATATAACAATATTTAAACAACACTGTAGTTTGGGTGATGGTTTAGGCCTTCTATGGTAGTTCATAAGGGAAAACTGTTTTTCAACTTTATGCGGGAAGAGCTAGATATAAAATATAGCCTACTACTGCCTTCAGTGAAGTGTCTGTTTTGATGTTTCAGTAAGAAAGAGCCTTGCTTAAATATAAATAATATTTTTATATTTTTACATATTTGGCAATGAAAAAGTTTGTAAGTTGATCAATGAGCTGCAATTCTGTACACTATTCCCATACTTTATAGGTTCTTCATATTCTACACTTTTATATTTGGTATTTATTTGTAACCTATTAAAATATTGCTTTTCTATATATTCGAAATAATATTAATACAAGTAACAACAGTGTTAACATATTCTTTGGTTTTAGTTCATTGGCTTTAATTTAAAATTCCATTAAAAGTTTAGGATGATTGTTACTCGATTGTTATTTAAAAATTATCATAATTATATCAATTTATTCTTCCCCAACTATATTTACACTGCTACTTATTTAACTACCATTATTTAACTAATTTTTTGTGTTGCAACTTTTATTTTTTCCTTAATATTTTTTTTTTACTTTGACTTATTCTTTTATAACCATTCTTAATTAATTATTATAGCTTTATTTACCTCTTATAAATTTTTCGTGTGATCAATATTATTTTTTGATATTTTAGTAGAATACCAGTGGCCCAAATTTAATTCAATCTGTTTGACCTTTGTTCACTTTCGGAGTAACACAAACTAGCACAGAAGTAAGTTTAATCATTGATTAATTGATATCAAAATGTGAATCGTTGTTGTATTTATTTGTTTTTTCTAAGAGTTCATATTTTAGGCTAGTAAAGTAAAAAAAGTACTTTTATTTTAATTCTTGAATTTTGTAGTCCACTACATTCGGTGAATCTTATTAATCACTTAAACAATAGTGTATTAATATCCAAACTTTAAATTTTGTAAATTTGTTAAAACTTACTTTATTTTAAATCAACCTAATTCCAAATTAAACTGTTAAGAACTGAAATGTAGCACGTGAAAGTAGAACTGAAATTTTGTGCTATACACATAGATACACTAAAATATATATATATATGAAGTTAATATATTACTAATTTTGAGTAATTTTATCCACCATTAAGTGCAATAATTTTACCTTGAGTGATAAGGCACCTTTCGGTCTTTGACCATTGTCGAATCACTCGACAATGGTCTTTGACCATTGTCGATTATTGAGTGATTCGACAATGGTCAAAGACCGAAAGGTGCCTTATCACTCAAGGTAAAATTATTGCACTTAATGGTGGATAAAATTACTCAAAATTAGTAATATATTAACTTCATAAAGTCAGTGCAACGGAAAAACAATGGATAATATTAAATATCAAGAATTTAATACCTACCAAGGTAAACAGAGTGATTCGACAATGGTCAAAGACCGAAAGGTGCCTTATCACTCAAGGTAAAATTATTGCACTTAATGGTGGATAAAATTACTCAAAATTAGTAATATATTAACTTCATAAAGTCAGTGCAACGGAAAAACAATGGATAATATTAAATATATATATATATATATATATATATATATATATATATATATATATAAATTATACCTGAAGGAACTGACACCACAGATCCAGAAATCGAAACCTTCCATGTAATACAATATTCCAATACGTGATGGCCATGTCTAAGTCTAATCCTTTTTGGCCAGGATTCTTTGCATAATTGAATGTAAAATGGTAGAAATCTTTAAAGCGTAGCTGATCTTTCAGTTCAGTTTCTAAAGATGACAGCCTAGATTTCAACTTTTCAATGCTATCCACACTGTAAAAGCAAATTAAAACTGAACATAAACCACTTTTATGAGATTTTATCCTATTTAATTTTAAAATTAAACTGTACACAACTGGTGTTACAATTACTTGTTTGGAACATAGTATTTATGCTATTGGAGAATGCAAATTTATAAATAAAAACACTTGTAAATATGTCACAGTTGCCTATATCAGGACTTACTTTTATAATTGTTGAGGACGGCCATTTCAGGAGACGAGTCTCATTGTTAACTCGGACCGTCACTGACCTCATGGTTTTTGTAGGTTAGGGTGGGAGTGAAATATTACAAAAACATAACCTACAAAAACCACGAGTTATGGTCTGAGACAATGGGACACATCTTCTGAAACGGCCATCCTCAACAATTATAAAGTAAGTGATACTATAGGCAAGTGTAACATATTTAAAAGTGCTTTTAGTTAAACACTAGTAGCTCACGTGAAGATGGATTCAACTAATAACCAGGTTTATATTTTCTAAAATTTTTCTACAAAATGAAATCAAATTACTAAGAAATATGATAAAGGAACACATTATTTAACCTTATAATTTAAGTCAGTATTAATTACATTCCATAATGTAACTTTCTAAAATGTCAATATGAGTAATCTGTTTTATTACAACTTAATTAGAATAGCTTATATAAACAAAATGTTATCTCTACTACATAGGATGTCCAATTTAGTCTACAAATGATTTGATAGGTCAAAATAAACCAAGAACGTCTTATAAAGTGTAGTTCTATCTTTCTCCATTTTCTGTCAGTTAGTGTGTTCTAAAAAATATTTTATATTTAAATGTGTATTAAAGTATAAACTTCAATGTTTGTCCAATTGTTAGGCAAACCAAATTCTGTTTTTTCTCTAACAGTCATCACGTTCCATTTCAAAATAATAGGCGTCTACAGATAAAATAAGAAGAGTTTACAATTTTAACTAAAAACACTTGTAGATATGTTACAACTTGCCTATAGTAGCATTTACTTATATTTGTTGAGGACAGCCATTTCGGGAGATGTGTCCCATTGCAAACTCAGACTGAAACTGATCTCAAGGTTTGCGTAGGTTGGAGTGGGGGTGGGATATTAGGTTGGGGATGTGTGCGTATTTTGGTTAGTATTAGGAGTTATGATGTCAAAAAGTGTATGTGAGTTATAATGTAATTGGGTGTTGAATATGTGTGTAGGGTGCAGTTTGAAATGCTTGTATATTTAGTATTGTTCGGTTGTGTATCGTTGGTTATTTGTTGTTGTGTTTATGAAGAATTTGTGGCTTGCATGTTATGTTTGTGTAGTCATGGTTTGTGGAAATGATATATTCGGCGAAGTTTGACTGGGTGTTTTTGTTTGTTAGTGATCAAGCTTCGACCTACACACATACTCAACAACTAATTACATTATAACTCAAATACAATTTTCAACACTATAACTCCCGATACTCACAAAAATACATCCAAATCCCCAACCTAATATCCCACCTCCACCCCAACTTACAAAAACTTTGAGATCAGTTACGGTCTTAGTTGACAATGGGACACATCTCCTGAAATGGCCCTCCTCAACAAATATAAGTAAGTGCGATTTTAGGCAAATTTTAACTTATTTACAAGTGTTTTTAGTGAAAACTAGTAGCTCACATGAAGATTGAATCAACACACACACACACACACACACACACACACACACACACACACACACACACACACACACACACACACACACATATATATATATTTAAAATTTTAAAATAGACATATTTATTAAAAAAATGTATAAGAATAGTAAGGCATTAATATGGGAACTAAAAATAACTGGAAGGAACTGGGTACATATGTTCCTATTGTAGTTACACTTGTGTCCCATTAAATGTGTGTTCAATAACCCTTATAGCAAGGAGAGTTGTAGTGAGCAACTCTAACAGGTTTTGAGCAATGAGTTTTTCATTCTCTTCGAATTATCAATATATGGTTGAGAACAGTGAGCAGCACTCCGATTTTCACCACAACAATCTAGCTCACACAGCCATTTTTGTGTGCAAATTTTTGGAAAACTTCCGCATGACACTAGTTCTTCCACTTTACTTACTGGATCTCCTGCCTTCTGACTTTTTTTTCAAACAAATGAAAAAGGGGATAAAAGAGAATGTTTTTGAAGATATCGTAGATTTGGAACAAAAATCAAAAGGTTGTGCTGAGCTGCAAAGATAACAAGTAACATAAAATTCACAAGTTTCCTACTTAAGTCAACAAAGAAAAATTGTATTGTAGTTTTTTTATTTTATAATTACAACTAATATAATATGTATATACATATGACAGAATAACAAAATCAAATGGCACAAGAGGAAGCGAATTTCTCTGCAATTTTCCATTTTTCTTTATATGTATAGTGTTGGACTATTATTTTTGTTTGTTACTATTTATACGTTTTTTTGTCGCTTGCATTTTGTTGTAGTTACTTTTTGCTTTCCTTTTGCATTGTTCGTTTGCGAAGCAAGGTGTACTGTTAATCCAGTTTATTTTATTCTTTTCATTCATTTTTAATCCTGTAGCATTATTTGATATTGTGTGGTAACCATGGGAACAATTTAAGGTTGTACAATGGAGATTTCAACGACAACCAGACGGGAGCAAAAGAAAAATTCATATATGTACTTATTTCAGAAATACACTTCTAGCTATGGGGAAGTTGGCTCAGTGCCAAAAAGCGCTACACTTAGATAATGAAGATACTCAGTTCAAATCCGACCCAGAACCGAAATTTTCATAATTTAATTATTGAATAAATATTTGAAAAACTGTGTTAACATCAATTGTCATCCACTACAGGTTAAAAAAATATATTTGAATGTGATTGAATGAATAAAAATGTGTTTTATTAACGATTGAAAATTTGTACAAGATGCATTTGTACTTTCTATGCATAAATATTGAAAATGATTTTTTTCAAAATATTAGATTGGTAAAGTTTATTAACTTTTTGTAAAGTTTATTTAGTATCTTTCTCTGATTGGAAGTAAAACAGAAATCTGGCATCATATTTAACCCCTTCTACTGATAAGTACCTATTTTCTTTATTACGTCCATTTAATATTGAAGCAATAAGTATTATTTCCTTTAATAGCTTTATACAATATTTTTTTTTCACTTCTAAAAAGCTGATAGATACTTTTCTTTATTTTTCTACAATTAAGGAAGAAATTGTTAAACTGAAGTAAAAATAGACAATCAACTGCTATGGAAATTTGACTTTGTTTTATGCCGCAATGGTTACTATTATTTAGATTATATTAACTTCACAAAATGAACTGGCTTTGGAAATTTATTACCAGTTGTGCAGAGTATATGGTGAAGGTATAATGATTATGCAAATGGTTCACTGTTGGCAACAATGTTTAGTAGAGGCAGATAAAATACTCATCATGATGATAAATAAGTGAGATAATTAACAACAAACAGCTTCCTCTAGAAGAAATTATATTTTTAGGGCCACTAAAAACTGATATGAGTCAATTCATTGTTCAAAGTACCACATATTTGAAGCCATTCAACTCTCAAAGGCGTGTGGAAGGCGGATGCTATATTTATGATGGTTATACATTTAGAAGTAGAAAGGTTTAGCACCAACACAATATTTTTTTTGCAAATATTTAGAAGATGTCAGTAACATTTTCAAGAATTGTTACTGATAATGAAACTGATTCACCATCCAACTTCAGAAAAAAATGCTAGAGTACAACGTGGCTAAAAAATGCGCAAAAGCTCATTAAAATGACAATCGGCAGGATAAGCGATAACTTCAGCTTTTTAGAACTGTAACTGCCCAGTCCGTTTTTTTCCCAATCAAAGTTGTTCTATTCAGAAAAAAAACATAAAGACTTTTGTTGTGAATGGTTCTTTTTTTTCATGACAATTTCTAATCACTTTGGCTTCTGCAAACTTTGAGTCTTTTGCTAAATTTTGATGGCAGATTTTTTATCATCCGTTTTACTTCTCAGAACATTCTCTCAGTAACATCCATCTGTTCCCATATCTTAAATGAGATATGATTTTAGTTTTATTGACTTGAAATTTACGATTCAAATGTACATAAAATATTACTTTATACACTTTGTTTAGTAAAATGGAAACTGAGAAAAAAAATATGGGAGAAAAACACCCATTTTCTTTGTTTATTTGAGAATATCTTTATTACTTTTTTTTATTGATTTTAAGAGCAGATTTTTTAAACTATTTTAACACAGGGAAGCCCCTAGTTTTTAAAATTAATTATGAAAGATTTATACTTTATACTTAATGTTTACTTTTGTTTATTTACATTTGTTGATTCCATCTTCTCGTGAGCTACTAGTAATCACTAAACACTTTTAAATGTTTTAAACTTGCCTATGGTAGCACTTGCTTGTTGAGAACGGCCGTTTCGGGAGATGTGTCCCTTTGTCAACTCAGACTGTAACTGATCTCAAGGTTTACATAGGTTAGGGTGGGGTGGGATATTTTGGAGGTGTGGGTGTATTATGTGTGTATTAGGGGTTATGATGTCAAAAAGTGCTTGTGAGTTGTAATGTAATTGTGTATTGAGTATGTGTGTAGGGTGTAGTTTGAAGTGACTGTATATTTCGTATTGTTCGGTTGTGTAGCGTCGGTTATTTCTGTGTTGTTTATGAAGAATTTGTAGACAACTTAAAGCAACTGTGGCTTAAATGTTTATATTAATTAAAACAACCTCTCACCACAAATTCAACAAATTTTATTTTAACCTAAAGGTTAAAATAAAATTTGTTGAATTTATGGTGAGAGGTTGTTTTAATTAATATAAAGAATTTGTAGGTTAGGCTACAATTTGAAGTGCTACTATAGGCAAGTTTGAAACATTTAAAAGTATTTAGTTTTTGTTTATTTCTTTTTTTTCTACTTCTTGATATACATACCCAAGTTCTGTCATTCCTGTCATGAATTCTTCTCTTGTAAACTCACATTGTGCAGCTGCTCGAAACTTCCATGCTATTATTAGAACTAATTTAGATTCTGGACTTAAATTCAAATCATCTAAAAATTTCATTATTCCCTCAGCAGTAATTTTTTCTGATTCTACTGGATCTAAAACAAAAAAACATTTTGAATAAAATGAAAAGATTTTTTCTTGTTTAACATAAATCTGCTTACATATTTATAATTAAATAAAAAATGTTAAATTCATGACAATGTAAACTCAGATAAACATCTCTCTAATGAAACTGATTATTCAGAAGAAAAATAAGTATTTGTTAATTGGATTGGAGGTGTACTTGTCACAGAATTCCTCTCCCATGTAACAAAAATAACATCCTAGACGATTTTGTTATAATATTAAATATTTATTTAAATACAAATTTTGTATATGATTGTGCCACAGCCTGGCCCAACATAGACATATTGGATTTTATAGTGGACCTAATTATATATTACTAGATAAAATACAGTAAATTATATTACCTCAACAGTTCATTTTTCTGTCAGGTTTCCTTCAAGAACATTATAATTGAAATTGTAATTGTAAAAAAAGCAAACTTGACATCTGAGATACAAAGCTTCAATCCATCTGGATAGAGAGGAAGACTCTGTTTCCATCTTTCAATCGTTATGGATCAAATTTCATCAATCATGCACGACTGTGATCCTCAACATATTATATTTTTTGAGAGGTGGATATTGAATTTTTTAAAAATAATTTTTAAATCTATTTTTGGGCATGATCTTCACCAAACAAAAATTGACAAACTATCCATTAAAAAGGATCTTTAATATAAAGAGATATTGAATCTTAGCAACTGGTTGATTTTTATCAATTTTATCAATACTGTAACTTATCCTTGGTAACAATTAAAACAAAAAAGGTATATTATGTTTGTTTGATAATAGCATATGAAATTAATATGTTTGTTTTTAAATACTGAATGTTTTTTAAAAATTATACATACATAAATCCTTTTAACATTTTATTTAAATCCAAATGAGCATTTTGATTGCAAAGCAATTATCTTTAGAGAAAATTACTACAAGACTTGTAGTAATAAAAATATACATTAGGATTTAAATAAAAAGTGTTTGTGGTTCAGAGATATTATTTATTTATAGTAAAAAATTACATCACATGTGCTCCAAGCAATTACTGAATGTTTTGTCTGTAAGTGTTGCAATTATGAGATGATTTCAAAGCACTGTCAGACAATCACTTCACAAATAATATACTGTGGTTTAGGCAGTAATTGACACACTTGACATGGAATCCATCTTTCAAGAATTTATTTTTTTGGAATATCACTGATATTTTAAGGTATTATATTGGTTCATAGAAACTCTAAATATAGCAATCATTTTAGTTATTAAAACTGACCATTTAGTTGTTAAAGCTAACCTATTAATTGTTATTTACTTTAGATTAGTAAATTAATTAATCTTTAGGCACACCTAGAGCTGCCAAATCATTAAGATAAATTCATAATGGCTGGTTTTCCCTCTTAAAAAATAGACTTATACAAATTCTACCATATTTACAAAATAGAGTGTTATACATTATAACAAAACATATTTAATAGTAAGGGATTAAAAACCACAAACCACAAATACCCCAGTATTAATACCTACAGCTGCAAGTTTTTCTACTGGTTTCATACATCATTAATTATTTCCATTTATTCCTTGATGGGCTTTCCTGTATTTTTGAGCTACAAATAGTTCCTGAGGTGGTTACACATAATCCCTATACAAGGATTTGTTTTAATGTTACATATAAGTTAAGATCTAAGGGTCTATAAGCTTTGAGCTGAGGGTCTTGGCGCTGCCTTGTTAAGAGTACAGACTACGGCTTTCTGCTACAGGGCGAGTAGTTTCATTCATTATAAATAAGGAAACTGTATAGAGTTAATCAGTATGTATTGCCAAGTCTTTGAGGATGGTTACTTTGTAACCAAAATGTACATAAAATTGGATTTAAAATATATTTGTGGTTAGAGGTTTGTTGTGTGTATTATTTATTTATAGTCCCTGTATCCACAAGGTTTGAGGACTGCTGCTCAAGACCAAAAGAATATCATAGACCTATCTGAATGCTAAGTATGACTCCAAAGAAACCAGTTTCATAAATTTAAACAGAGAAATTGTATCAGTCAAAAACTTATCAAAACTCAGACTGATTAAAGAGAACTGGTTTTGTATTCTAAAATGGCCATAAAAATAACAGAGCTTGATCATTAAGAACTCTTGCTAATTTAAAAGGCCAAAATATTTAAAAAAATATTAAATTGAATTCTTAATTGGGACTTTGAACTACGTAAAACCACACACAAACTTTTTTTTACTGATAATTCATATTTTTATGCATACAAAATTCTTTTACAAAAGATTATCAAAACTCTTTTACAAAAACCAATATGATTACGTTGACATAAGAAAATGAAGGAAATATAATACCTTTAATAAAACTTAAATTAAAAAAAAACCTCAAACAAAATCTTCAAACATTTACATGCTAAATATAGATATCATCAAGTTAATAAAAGGCTTGTAATTTTTGGATTGTATGTCTTGAGACTTTTGTTATTAATTATAATGTATACTTATTGATACCGATACTGATATTTTCCAACATATGTGTTTCAAGCTAGATCAGTTCATTGTTCAATGCTGTGAGTTACAGTATTTTGTGATGTGTTGTTATCCATAAAGCAGTTGATAATTATATATTGCAATACAGTGAGTGATTGTGTGTATTCCATTGTTTAGAATGGGTTGTGGTTGATTTTTGTGGTGATTGTATATTTTGAAGTTTTTTGTTGTTTAGTTTTTTGCTTTCCTTGATGAAATGCAAAATTTTTAAATTTGTGTCAATGTTGATGCATGTGTGTAGCGTTTTCTGTATCTGTATAGGGAAATTTGATTTTGCCTGACCAAAGTTCATTACATAAAGTTCAACTCATATAGAATTGTTGTTTGTAATATCCAATAATTCAGCAATTTGTTTCGGTTGTGACAAAACTTTATCCAACTAGTTTTTAAGTAAAATAATTGTTATATGTAGTTTTGAAAACTTTTAATGTTTAGCGCCTAATATGGTTAACCGAAAGTTAAATGAAATGTTACAGTTTGGTAATTTAAAATAAAATCTATCCTAACCAGCTGTTGGTATAGTTAGGTTAATTCTAGTTTTTTTTGTACTTTTAGGCACTATTGATACTAAAATAATTTGTCTCGTGTATAGAATAAAATTTTAGTAATATACAGTTATACTCTTTGTGAGTAATATATAAGAAAAAAAATGGAACAGATCTGTATTTGGTCAAATATTACAATAATAAAACTTATATTAGTTGATGGCATCTTCGCGTGAGCTACTAGTTTTCACTAAAACACTTGTAAATATTTTACAACTTGCCTATAGTAGCACTTAATTATATTTGTTGAGGATGGCCGTTTCGGAAGATGTGTCCCATTGTCAACTCAGAGTTATGGTCTGTGTACCGAGATTAATGGTACACATCTCCCGAAACGGCCATCCTCAACAAATATAAGTAAGTGCTACTATAGGCAAGTTGTAAAATATTTACAAGTGTTTTATTAAAACTTAGTTTTGATGCCCAAATAATTATAAATCTTGAAAAAAATATCTTCAATTTACAATGCACACTTTTACACACACATACACAAACTATGGTTACTATATCAAAGTTAATTTTCTTTAGCAAAAAAGGGTCAGATTCAATTTGTTGTTTGATTTTACATATGTTGCTAAAAACTACAATCTGAACAAGAATCAAGTGATTTTTAGTGTCAGAAATAATAAAAAATAGTTAAAATTTGACATAATTTTAATTCTTGAATTTTGTAGTCCATTACATTCGGTGAATCTTATTAATCACTTAAAGAATAGTTTATGACTATCCGAACTTTTTATTTAGTAAATTTGTTAAAACTTACTGAGACAGAACGTTTTCGATCGCTATGTGCCGATCTTCATCAGTGTCTTCCTTTTTGTGATATCGTGTTCGATTGTGTTCGCGAGAATTAAATGGAGTTGGTATAACCTATAATTTAAAAAGTCTTTATTTTTGTATAGGTTTTTGATACTTTGTTTAATGTAAATTATTTCTGCTTTTTGTTTGGTAATGGTAGCTGCTTTAGTATTGTTGTTTATATTTATTTTCGCGTATGTAGGAGTTAAGTTGTGAGTTAGGCATAATTTATTGAATTGTATGTGAGCATGTATTTTCCTAACCTTAAAAACCGTATTCCTGTATTCTTGGACTGCAGCTTGTCTTGCTGTGTTGAATTCCTGAGTTTTGTAGTCCATTACATTCGGTGAATCTTATTAATCACTTAAACAATAGTTTATGACTATCCGAACTTTTTATTTAGTAAATTTGTTAAAACTTACTGAGACAGAATGTTTTCGATCGCTATGTGCCGATCTTCATCAGTATCTTCCTGATAATTTTAATGTTTCAACAGACAAAACAGTACAAACTCAAAGTTTTTTTTTTAACAGAGTCTATTTTATACTAAAGTAAAATATCCCTATTGATAAAGATATCTACATGTTGGAATATCTATAAGTATAAATTATTACTTTTGGTATCACTTGGGAAAAAACCACTACTTAATGATAGTTTTCAGCAGAGGCGTTTTTCACTAGATCAGTGCACTGTTCAATGCTGTGAGTCACAGACAAGATTGTTGCTCAGGTGTGTTGTATTGTTGAAAGTCTGTGGTGTATTATTACAGTGAAAATATTGGAAACAACCCCAATACCACAAAAATAACAAGTAATACAAGTTACTTGAGATTAAACCCTTATGTACATTTCGACGACCATGGCATCATCATCAGAGGGTAACAAAATACAATCCAGCAAACAAGAAGTTACAAACTAGAGTGTCAATCGTTCTCTACGGTCGCTATATATAGTTTCTTAAAAGACCCTCTGACGATGATGAAATGGTCATTGAAATGTACATAAAGGTTTAATCTTAAGTAACTTGTATTATTTGTTATTTTTGTGGTGTTTGAGTTATTTACAATGTAATATATTGTACCTGTATGCTCTTGATATTGTATATTGTTGTATTATTTTTGATAGAGTACAGTAATACCTCAACTTATGCTACCCTGTCTTACGGTATTCCCAAGTTACATGGTTTTAAATCATGCTGTCAGAGTTATGCAGAAACTGGCCTGTTCTGGAAGAAAATGCTTAAGAGAACTTCTATACCCCATGAATAGAAAGTATTTTCAGGTTTTAAGGCCCCCAAAGACCGATTTACAATGATGGTTGGCGCAAATACAACTGGTGACTGTAAGTTGCAACCTCTCATACTTTATCACTCAGAAAATCCAAAGGCATTAAAAAAAATATCTAAAGCTAGCCTGCCCGTAATTTGGAAGTCAAATCGGAAGGCTTGGGTGACAGCTTTTTTTGAAGACTGGTTTGGTCATCATTTCATACCTCAAGTCGGATGTTATTGTCGATCTAAACAAATTCCTTTTAAAAAAATTCCTCTTAATTGACATTGCCCCTGGCTATCCTCCTACTACTTTAACTAATTTTGACACAAGCGTAAAAGTGATATTTTTGCCACCAAACAACTAGTTTGCTTCAATTGATGGATCAGAGAGTCATCAAATCATTTAAAGCTTATTACACAGTAAGATCATTTGCACACTGCTTGAAGCTATGAGACAGAGCAACGAGCTCTCTGTTAAAGATTTTAGGAAACAATTCAATGTTTTGAATGCTTTGAGAATCATTGGACTATTTTGGAATGAAATTTCACAAAAAAACTTTGAATGGTGTTTGGAAAAAGGAGTGTATATTTTTTTCGCCACTGAAACTCAAGCGGAATTCATGCCAGAGTCAGATGAAATTGCTAATGTGATTGAAGAAGTTGTCGGTTTTGCCAGACAACTAAATTTAGAAGTGGATAATGAGGACGTTCAAGAACTGTTGGATTTACACAACCAGGAGCTGACAAACTCATTGATGACTTCATAGAAATGCGTGAGCAAGAGCAAGACCTTAAAAACGCAGATTCTTTAGACCTAGTTTACGTAGAACATAAATAGATGGTTAGAATCTTTACAAAATACCTTAGTTTAATTGAGCAAGTTTTGGAATTCACAGACTACAATGAAAATCATATTTCTGCCACAAACAATTAGCGAATAACGAGGAAATTCTGTGTGAGAAGAAAAAATCTTCAATTCCTCAAATGAATTTACTAGATTTTATGAAGTAATCTATGTCAAAATTCTTTTTACTTACTTCTTTGCAATATGTATGTTTATAATATAATATTTTGTTCTATTATATATTTAAGAATGTAATATGTATTACAATCTATGTCATACTAATCTTTCTTCTAAATTATTAGATGATTTAGTCTTTGGTCCCATTTAAACATGATTCCTATGTGATCGTATGTAAAATTATACCCCGACTTACAGGGTTATCGCTCAGTCCCTCCTGAAGTTGTGAATTATATATTCAAATATAGTATTTGATTGTGGGTGTGTTTTGTTGTTTAGAATGTGTTGTGAATGGTTTTTGTTGTGTTTGTATATCTCTTAGTTTTCTGTTGTTAGTTTCTTGCTTTTTTCGATGTAGTGAAGGATTTTTAGATTAGTGTCTATATTGGTGTATGTGTATAGTATTTTCTGTATGTGTATGGAAAAGTTTGATTTGGGTTGTATGTTTTTTATGTGATCCTTGTATCGTGTGTTAAAGTTTCTCCCTGTTTGATCTATGTAAAACCTGGGATAGTCTTTGCATGTGATCTTGTATACTCCTGCCCTGTCGTGTTTGTTATGGTGTGTTTTTGTACAGTGTGTTTTTTAGTAGTGTTCAATGCTTTAAAAGCTATGTTGTATTTGAGTTTGCGGAATGAGGAAGCTATTTTTTGTGATTTGTTGTCATTATATGATAATGTTATGCATTTTTGTGTTATTGTGTGTGTTGTTTTTTGTGCATTTTTTGTCTATCAGTGTGGGCTTCTATAGGCTATGTATGTTATTATGCTGAGTTAATTTTTATTTTGTCTTCAATGTTCAAGTTTATATTATTGTGTAATTTGTTTATGTATTTGTGGAAGGTGTTTATCTGTCTTATGTTGCTTTCGAATGGGATTAAGATGTCATCTATGTGTCTGTACCAGTATATTATTTTATTGGTGTATTTGTTGTGGTTAATGTTATATTTCTGTTCAAGGTTGTGTAGGAATATTTCTGAAAATATGCTTGAAAAGGGAGATCCCATAGGTAGACCTTTGTTTTGGGCGTAGTATTTGTTGTTGTGTGAGAAGTAATTTTGAGAAGTGATTGTTTCTGTTATTGTTTAATTTCTTTGGTTATGTTGTCTGGTTGTTCTCTACTAACATTTGTTTAAATATGTTTATAGTTTCTTTGATTGATATGTTGGTGTACAAATTGGTTATGTCAAATTAAGCTAGTGTGGAGTTATGCCGTATGTGTGTTTTTTTATTTTTTGTGTAAGATCTATTTTGTTTTTTTAGGCTGGTGTGGTTATGAAATATGATATTACATGACAAACAAGTATTTACTTATCTTATACTGAACATAACAGTTAGCAAAACTCTGTAGAATTAAGTTTGATAGATGATATTTTTTCCTTATAATAATTTCTGTAATGATTATAACCATACCTACTTAAACTATATACTTTGTATCCATATAGTACTGCAGTAAAACATGGTGCTCTGTTTATCAAGAAACATTGAGTTTACATAGTTTTGGGTGTATTTGTATGTTTTTATGTTTAAAATTTTCAAATTGTTAATATTGTTTATGGTTTCCAAACACTTAATATTACTTGATTCTTTAGAACGTACTTTTTAATAAAAAAATGTAGAAAGATGAAAACTGGAGAAGACTTGTATTTAGTCAAGTAATACAAAAAAGAGAAGTTATTAAATTAAAATATAGCTACAAAGTATTCACTATGACAGATTTTTTAAAATAATAAAGTTGACTAATATAAGACATATACAGATCATATATGTATAAGTGAAAAATAGTATTCTTGTATTATATCGTTGTTCAACATTGAAGCCACTTTTACTTGTCAACAAGTCACCTTATGTGACACAAATTTATTTATTAATTTTTTTTATTAATCAAATCTATCCTAACTGTCTTTTAGCCTTTTATAGTCTTTTGTCTATATTGTAATTAAAGTTTTGTTTTTTCAAAGTTTTTAGGGCATCAGCATCAAGAATTACAATTTTTTCCATCTTCCTGAGAACTTCCTACATAACCAGGTACCATATATAGTTTTTGTAATATTGATGATAACCTATAATTACTTGTTTATAGTTAATCTTTTGGTATTTTATAAAAAAATGTCAGATATTAATTCCTGAATAAACAAAACTTCAGGTATCTAGATTATAACCTTATTCTAGGTTATGTATGTTTTGTTAAAACCACTTAATACAAATAGGGGTTTAGTCACTTAATATGATCATAAATACCTCTATATTTTGTAAATAGTTGCTCCAATTTTTTCCTGTCTACAGTTACTTTTGGTTCTTTGTAATAAACATCAGGATTTTGGAAATAGTTATCTGATGCTAACTCAAGCTTCCAGTCATTTTGAGAAAGACAAAATATTGCTGTTGACTCTCCTGTTTGTGTAAAGGCAATAAATTTTTTAACTTTATCTCGCTGAGAGAGCTTTAATTTATGCTGAAACATTTCATTAAAAAAATAACTGATTTGTTATACGAAAAGCTAGGTTCATAGGTTATTAGAAATTGTTTTACGTTTTGCACTTAGACGAATGTAAGAGTTATTACTCCTGATAAATGGAAGAACATCAACACATCAAAATAAACATTTACTGTAGTAATTGCTTACCATTTTCATAAATCACTGGTCAAAATGACCGTTGACTTCACAAAATTCCTGACATAAAACTTTATTATGACAAAAGTGTTATGAATGCTATGCGCATGGTAACTTTGTAACCTGCAAATTGCAAAGTGAAATCATCTGTAGATGACATATGTAGCTTCTTTCGTTTAACAGCTGGTTTAACGTAATTCTTTTATGTATGGATATACAGACGAAGAATTTAATATACAGAAATAAAAGTCTTGTATTATTTACTATTATTAATAATAAACTTTTACTATAGTTATGCTTATAAATAATTTTTTTAAATTGTGTATTAAAAGTAATGACTATCAGGTTAAGAGTTTTAGATTATCATCAACCAATCTAAATGTCCGTGTAAGATTTGCTCCTAGTCCTACAGGTAATTTGAGGTTAATTGTAGACAATAAGTTTGTTGAATACAGATTTTCTAATTTCGAATTGTTTAGTAAAAATATTATACATTTAGGAATATTTAAATAAGCGCCATATAATTACATTAAGATTTTAGTCTAGAAGTAAAACTATTGTTTAATTTAATACTATTGGTTAATGAATTGAATTATGCTCAAATTCAATTAGTTTTGAATTTGAAGTTACAAATTTAAAAATTGTACTTTTATTGTTTAAGAAATAATTAAAATAAGTTATTGAAGTTACATTAATTAAGTCAAGTTATTTAATATACACAATTTTGGATCATAGGAAAAGTTTCTACAAAAGTTATATTGTACAAACAATACAATTGTAATTGTATTGTTATTTCTACAACAGGTTATTTACACCTTGGAGGTTTAAGAACAGCTCTCTATAATTACCTTTTTGCTAAATCACATGGAGGGACTTTTATTTTACGGATTGAAGATACCGACCAGTCAAGAATTGTTCCAGGTGCTTTGGAACAGTTGGAGAGAGACTTAGAGTGGACTGGGATTATTGCTGACGAAGGACCATCAAAGAATGGTAATTTTGGTCCTTATGTGCAATCTGAGAGGCTTGATCTATATAAGTAAGTAGCAGCTCAATTTATTATTTGATTATATGATAAGTATTTTATCTATAAATTTTAACATGTAATAATACTTGAATGGCATGTTTATAGTAATACTTACTTTTTGTCTAAATCGGGATAGACGTTTTGGAAGATGTATCATATATAAACTTGCAAAATCATATAGTACTATCTAGAGTTTAAGGTAGACAAGTAATATAAAAAAATAAAATCAATACCTACTGAGGTAAAAAAAAAGTTATTTTATTACCTTTTATTTTATAATTACAATTAATATGTATAAACAGAAAGACGGCTTCCCTATGGGTTCCCCCATCTCGGGCATCCTAGCAGAAATATTCCTATATCATATCGAACAACAGTACATTCTACAGAACAACAATCACACACATAAAATAATTTATTACCATAGACATGTAGATGACATTTTTAATATTATACAACTACAAACCAAACAACTACACAATTACATTAATACCATTCACCAAAACCTCATATTTACCCTCGAATTAGGAGAAAACCTAGACCTTACCATGCCAAACACAACACCTGACACAATTTCAATATATACAGAAAACCAACAACTATCGATATTGTCATACATAATACATCTAATCACCCCATACAACACAAACATGTTGCATTTAATCATATGTTACACCGCCTAATCAATATACCTATATTACAGAAAGACTACGACGAAGAACTCAATACCATAAAATACATCGCTCAACGAAACGGCTACCAACATATACTCATAGACAACATACTCAGGAAAACTAAACATAAACACCATCAAACGGCCACGCAGACAAACCACACAAAAAACAACAAATACATATCTCTCATCTATCACAACAAAATCACACACAAAATAGCTTCCACATTCAAAAAACTCCATTGCCAAATATCCTTCAAAACAACAATCACTTTAAGACATTCAATCTTTTCAAAAACAAACACAAATTCAAACTATCAGGTTTTTACAAATTAACATGTACCGATTGTCCCAGCTATTACATTGGCCAAACCAGCAGGTCATTCTATACACACTTCGAAGAACATTATCAAAAGAAAACAAACAAACCCAAAATCCAGCTATGCAAACACCGTAAAAACACGCAACACACACACATGGATATACATACTAATTTAAATGTTCTACACACATTAAAGCAAAGTAAAAAACTAACAACCTTAGAAAAATACAAGATATACAAACACTACACAACAGATAAAGAAAACATAATAAATTACAGCTTTTATTAAATAAAAAGCCATAATTACAACAACCTTTTCCATTACACGACACACAACCAAAATAACCCACCCCATTCCACAGTTATAAAACCATCCCTTTACAGGCTTTATACCTAACCGATGTCACCAGTAGAAAGTTAGTTTCGTAAAAGGAACGAATGTTTTGAAAAGGGTCAGCAAATAAGCAATTATATATTCACATAGCTAAGTACTTTTTAAATATAGTTTAATCAGTGAATTCAAGATGATTACATCAAGCAACTTCAATTTTTTAATGGTTTATCATACAATCTTCTATCCCAAACCTAAAAAACCATAACTTTTCACCTTTTTCTGTTCAGTTCTCCTGACAGGCTGACCCCATTCTCTTAATTTACTTTTTTTCTGTACTTGTTTCCTAGTTCACTTATTTGTTTCCATTGTCATCTTAACCCGTTCAGACTTGTGGTTCTTCCTCTTCTTTGGCCAATCAGTAACATTATTAGCATTCCTCTGTTCATCTGCCTGCAAATTTTTAAAATTTTTTTAAAACTGCACCAAGCAATTGGTGTTCAAGGATGGTTTTTCACTTTTTTGAGGACTTTACATATAGTAAATTTAGCTTTCCCTTCAATCTGCTTCTCGTTACAAACATGTATATTCTACATCTCATGTTATAAACTAAAAATGTTAA
This sequence comes from Prosapia bicincta, assembly GCA_036971475.1. NCBI lineage: Eukaryota > Metazoa > Arthropoda > Insecta > Hemiptera > Cercopidae > Prosapia > Prosapia bicincta. The sequence continues at coordinate 101,237,061 of JBAIZL010000005.1, read as the reverse complement.
ACTACTTTGAACTGTCTCTAAAACAGAAATTTATTAGGTCTTCTGTTTAAATCATACAAATAGTCCTTACACTAAAATTTACAAAAATAAAATATACTATTAAATTTTATCTTTTCTGGGTGTAAAATATCTAAATGTGTGAATATTTGTGAAGGGGTTAGTGATGATGTTTCTGATATGTGTTTGTGTTGAAAACTACATTTTATTTCTATTTAAGATAAGGGCTAATCAAGAAAATGTATACAAAAAATAGGAGCTTACAAAAAGAATGGTCTAATCAATCTACTCCTTTAAGGCTTCTGCATTAAGTCTGTTGATCCATCCTAATAAATGTTTTAGGACATATTTTGCAATTGTTGGGTTATACATCTTGAAGTTTTTTTAACACTATCAATATACTTTAAAACTGCATATATAACTCGACTTAAAAGTCCATAACTGAATATACTTTAAAAAAATATTTATTTACTCAATTAGTAGCATTTTTTCCTAACTAAATTTATAAATAAATGTTAAAAAATATTTAAAGTACAAGTCATTTTAAAATGATTTAAAAAATATAATGTTCTAAATAATTTTAAAAAAGATAGTTTTACTTTTTTATAGTTAAGTGTATGCTATAGATTTTAACAATCTTATTTAGTATGAGAAGGGTTGAATATTTTACAATATCGGTATTCCATAAATCTTATATTTTCTGTTACAGAGCTGAAGTAGAAAAATTGGTGAATAATGGATCAGCTTATTATTGCTTTTGTACTGAACGGAGGCTAGATTTATTGCGCCGTGAGGCTTTGCGAACCAGACAAGTTCCAAAGTATGACAATAGATGTCGTCACTTAAAGCCACCTGAAGTTTGGGAAAAATTAGATAAAGGGGTTAAAAATTGTGTTCGATTTAAGGTTAGTTTATTTTAAGTAAGACAAATGCTTGTTTTTAGATGTTATAACTGTATATCTTCTTGATTTTAAATTTTCATCTAAGAGGCTAAATTCTCTACCACTTTGCTATTTTTCCAAATGGTAGATTGTCATGCTAATGTGTAAATCATTAAAAAAAAACTCAAGTAAATTGATTTCATTCTGTTAACATCATGTATTTGAGTTAATTATGATCTACCTTAATGAACCTATTATGCTCCATAATAAGTTGCAAAATTAATACAAAATGAATAGCATTTCATCCACCACTATCAAGTTTATTACAAACGACTAAAGGAAAATTGTACTTCAATGGTAGCCTTTTAAACTAGAAATATCCTACACAAATTATTATGAAACCCCAATAACTTTGTTTATACTAGAACAAAATAAATCTGGCCATTAATATATTTATATATTACAAACTAAAAGCAATATCAAGATTAGGGCTAAAGAACAATTTTCCCATATAAATTTCCGAAGGCAAAACATTTGGGGGAAAACAGATTTTAAAAAATGCCACTTGATTATATATTTCTTTAATAGAGCTGAATATTTATTTTCAAAACATGTTATAAACAATGAAGTGTTTCATAATATACTATATCATTTTATAAATCTCCAGAAACTGATTATAACGAGTAGTGTAATTATTACAGTTATGGTTTCAAAATCTTACCCATTGCTGCATAGCTACTCCATTCCAGTAGTGACATCAGATAGTACAATTCTGTACTATATTTCATTGATACATAGAGTTTAACCTTCATTGCCTTAGTTGGAGGTTGTGGCAACCAGCTAGAGCATTGAAGTGTTTTATAAGTTTTTATTATAGTAAAATTTATAAAAAATTTTTTTTATAGGTAAGAAACAGTGTTCCACTTAGATGTGACTATGTAAGCATTTAAAATGGTGCAAGGAGATAAAATTTTGTTAGACAAATATTAAGCAAGCTGCTTACCCCTAAACCAAGCTAATGTAATGATAAACCCAAAAGGTTCTAGTATTTGAGCAAATTTGTTACAAAAATATTACTTGCATAATCCTCACAATTTTTTTTTAGTAAAATGTTTTGATTGGAGTGGGGGAACATGTGAATAAAAAATAAAATTGCAGAATTTTTAATTAATTGAATTTAATAACATTTTAATTTTAACTGGCATATCTCATTTTATTCTTAATATTTTTATTTCAAATTTAGAGGTAATAAACTAGGAGCAATTTTAAAGAACATAATACCTGCCTGAACTCTTAATTTTAATAAAAAACAAGATTAATAACAGATGTTTTAAACTTTTCCCCCCAATTCCTCAAGTTTGTTTAAAAATTAAAAAATTAAAACGGAGTAATGTTAGGTTTTGTCAATGAAGTGATGGTTTAAAATGTGTTAGCACAGTAAGCTGCTATAGTTTTCACTTGTTTTTTCTTCAAAGCAACTACTTAAAAAGTTCTTACAAATTTTTGAATTTTGCATTTTAACACATTAAAGTTATATACTTAATTAAGTTTAGTGGAATGAAGGTTCTAGATCTCCTAAATACAGTGACTGAAAAGTTACAACATTAATATAGAACGCAAGTAGTGCACAACCCTAGGCTTTTTATTAACAAACTTATTGTTCAAAGTTACAATTTTTTAAAATCTTAATTTTGAAAATGCAATACAAAGTTATCACAAGTAGTATAAAGTAATATAAATGAAAATTATGTAATATGTGTTTGTCAATAATTATATGCATAATAGTGACAGCCAAGGGTGTATTAATAATAAACACGAAAAAAGTATTTGTTTTTTTGTCACTCTTTATCAGTTGTAGACTAAACCATTATTTAATAACAGTAAAATGTTTTCATTTTCAACATTATTAATTTCACTTTAACTTGTCCTGACTCTAAACAGGACCATGTATCATAACAATTTAGTTCAGACCCTATACATGAAGATATCATTTTGGAGACAAATCTTTTTTTTACATGAGCAAAAACAATATTTCTATTATATCCTAGCATTTCCTTTGAAATAATTAAGATGTAATCTATCATCTTGTTTAATCCAGCCATATTCTTTTACGTCATAATACATAATATTTGCCAAAGTTGCTTGATTCCATTTATGGATTTTCACATACACCTTAATATATGTTGTTTTTAACCTGTTTTAAAGAAAGATATTATCTGTTTATGTATTTTTTTTTTAATTGCCAAACAATAACAGTGAATACACAATATCTATCAGCTTGAAATTTGTTTATAGGTGAATACACAATATCTATCAGCTTGAAATTTGTTTATAGAACCATAAAGCCAAAGTAAAAAATATACCTCAATATCTATAGCTTATTTAATTGATAGATTTGCAAGCCACGAGGGACTTTGTAAAACCTTCACCTTAATTTTTTTCACTGTTGAATATGATTATTTCTTCCAATTAAACAATTTAGTGTCACAGCCACTTACAACAAAGCCAAACAATTTTAAGAGTCATATGGAAGACATTCAAATTATATTTGCCACAAAATCTTTTGTTATATTACCAAAAAAGTTATTAAAATCCTTTACATTTAACCTATTCTAATGGAATTAATTATTTTTAATAGAACCTATAGAAATCAATTATTTGAAATAGAACTCAATATTTATATTCACTGAATATAAACCATTGTTTAGATGTGAATTATTTTGTTACCTTGAATTTATTAAGATAAAGAAGAATAAAACAGAAGACCGTTCTAATGACTTTAAACAGTTAAAATAACAATTTGGGTAGTAACAAATTATCTTTAAGATTTTTGAAAAACACCCTCTTGATTTATATCCACCACCCCAAAAAACTTGTATATATCTGGGAATCTCTTTTAGCTATACTCACTAATGCAACTCTTGAGTTACTGTGTTTGAGCAAAACTTATATCAAGCATACTTGAATTTTATGTAAATGTTCAAATACAAATAAGTAAAAGCTCTTAAACTACAAAAACGTTTTAATAATGTCTTGACCTTTTGATTGCAAAGCAATCATCTCTAATAGTGATCAGTCTTTTAGTAATTTCTTCTGAAGATGATTAATTTGCAATAGAGATGTACATCAGGACGTAAATAAAAAGTTTTTTTTGTTTAAGAGGTTTTATTTATTTATAATTAAAAATAGACCACAGTTGCTCCAAGTTATTATATAAATGTTGTTCTAACTTTTCAGTCATTGCACTTGAAGACCTTGAAATTTAACTAGATTCTGTAGTAACTAGCATTTACTCAATTAAAAAAAGTGGTGAGAATATTTGAAACGAACATTTGGTACCAAATTTGGTTGGTTTATAGAAAATTATGGGTAGTGGTTATATTTTGGGGGGTAAGCCCCTTACTTAAATAGTTAGATTTGGAGATTGGGTGCACATTAACCTCTTTTGCTGATACAGAATGCAGTTGAATTTGACAGTTCCTCATGTACTACACAATAAAAATTGTGACTTTTTCATGTCATGATGGGCGAGTGGTTGGGTTTGTGGGTGTGGTAAAAAACTTTTGAGTTTTTTTAAAAATTATCATATGTGTAAAATCATTTGAAAGGCAGTTTTATCATTTTCAGCTTCAATCAGGACCAGAAACATTTAAGGATATGGTCTATGGGGATATTTCCATAGATGTTTCATCTATTGAAGGAGACCCTGTCATATTAAAGACAGATGGTTTCCCTACTTACCATCTAGCAAATGTTGTTGATGACCATCACATGAGAATATCACATGTTCTTCGTGGGGTTGAATGGCAAGGTTCTACTACTAAACACATTTATTTGTACAAGTAAGTGATATTTGAAGACAAGTAAAAAACTAACAAAAAGAACTTTACTGCAAATTATTTATTTACTGATTATTTAATTTACTTATACTGCAACCTACATACGAGGTCTGTTAAAAAAATACGCGGACTGTTTGAATTACGCGGCTCAAGTTAGTTTCAGGAGAATCCGCTTGGTGTCGCTAGGTTCATGTAAATCAGCTGATTAAAACACGGTATTTCAGTCGCAGATATCTTCATTTGTTGATCAGTTACACGCAGTTTAGTAAAGAGTGTTTTTTCTGTTTATCGGATTTTAAAAAGGACAGCCTGAAGGAGCAACGAATTGCTGTGAAATTTTGTGTAAAACTAGGGAAATCTGCAACAGAAACATTTGCCATGCTTAACACGGCCTACGGAGATGTTGCCATGAAGCGTACTGCATGTTTCAAGTGGCATGAACGTTTCAAGGGTGGCCGACAGCCTGGTGCGCGAAAATCGACGTCTGACCATTAGGGAGCTTTCCGAAGTGTGTGGGATATCAGTTGGATCTTGTTACGAGATTTTGACCGAAAAATTGAAGATGCACCGCGTCGCTGCGAAATTTGTGCCACCCCTGATGACAGACGACCAAAAAGCCAATCGCGTCCGGGTTTGTCGGGAACTGCTTGATCGTTCAAATGAAGATGAGAACTTTTTGTCAAGAATTATAACCGGTGATGAATCATGGGTGTCTGGTTACGACATTGAAACGAAGGTCCAGTCATCCCAATGGGTGAGCCAAACGTCCCCAAGACCCAAAAAAGCTCGCCAAGTTCGGTCGAATGTCAAGGTGATGCTGACAGTTTTTTTTGATGCTGTAAGTGTTGTTCACTACGAGTACCTTCCTGAAGGCTCTACAGTCAACCAGATTACCTACATTGAAGTACTGAAACGTCTGAGGGACGCTGTCCGATGCAAAAGGCCATAACTGTGGAGAAGTGATAACTGGTTTTTCCATCACGACAACGCTCCAGCTCACTCAGCACTCAGAACTCTTGAGTTTTTGGCCAAACACTCGATCACTGTTCTTCCCCCCCCTACTCATCTGACCTTGCTCCTTGTGACTTTTTCTTATTCCTAAAACTCAAAAAACCCCTTAAAGAAAGAAGATTTGAAACGATTTCGGAGATTAAGGCAAATGCGACGAAGGAGCTGAACGCCATCACAAAAGAAGCATACCAGGAGTGTTTTAACAAGTGGAAACACCGTTGGGATAAGTGTTTATTGTCGGAACCTGCATTGTACAACCTTAAATTGTTGCCATGGCTACCACATAGTATAAATAATGCTCAAGGATTAAAAATAAATGGAAAGAATAAAAGAAACAAACTGGATTATCGGTATCAAATCTTGCTTCACAAAAAATAGACAATACAAAAAGATAGCAAAAAGAAACTACAACCCAATGCAAGTGATGAATAAAATAAGAGTATAAATAGTATAAAAAAAAAAATAGTCCAACACCATTTATAAAAAGGAAATGGAAAATTGCAAGGAAATTTGCTTTCTATTTTGCCACTTAATATTGCTATTCTGACATGTATATACATAAAATACAATATTTTTAGTTCATTTAAGTAGGAATAGACGGTAAAAAAAATTTCTCTATTACTTTTCTATTTATGTTCAAGAAATGCATTTAAATAATATTAATAATAATAATACAGTACAGTCTCGCTAATCCGGTCTCCGATGATCCGGACGTCCGGCTAATCCGGACGGCCCAAAATTTTTGTTTAGTTATAGTATTTTACAGTGCACAATCAGCCTGCCGTCCACAAAAATATTTATTTTTATACGTCTATATTTGTTATTTTTCAAAGAGGTTTTCCTACTCTAATAGACAAATAATATAATTTATTCATTAAAATATGAATTTACCATATTATTTGTTTCTTTTGTCTATTAAAGTAGGAAAAACGTCTTTGAAAAAATATATTCACATTAGATCTCCCAACACTACAACGCACGTGACATTAGAGACATCTAGCGATAAACGAAAGATAAAGGACCGCTGACTAAACGGATAGACGATAGACAGTCTTTCCTTCTGGCGTCAGGTCAGTTGTGTTGTCGGACGGATGCCACCTTTACTGCTTCTCGCAAGATTTCTGCTCGGTTGTCATTTAATTGTAGTGCGATATTGATCTGTTTTTTTTATTTACGTCTCGTTCAGTGTTCAGTGAAAATGGCGACTAAACGTAAGTCAGTGACAGTGACAATAGAAATAAAAACTCCAAGCTTTATTTCGTATTGATGGAGGTGTATTTATTTCGTACCTACTAAAATTGCAAAAGAGTTAGGCGTGGGAAAACAAACTGTTTCCGATTGGAGAAAAAGCGACAGGAAATTGAAGATTTTTTTGCAAAAATGGTTAATAAAGACAGTTTAGGCGGCAGAAGCACTTTAAAAAAACCAAAAAATGAAACCTTAGATGATGCTTTGTATGTTTGGTTTTGCCAACAACGGGAACAGGGTGTTCCATTATCGAGTGTAAATTTGCAAACGATCGCGCTGAAACTGAATGTAAAGTTAAAAGGAGGCCCTAATTTTACTGCCAGTGTGGGTTGGCTGTCACGGGTGGAAGGAACGACACGGCATCCGTCAACTCGGAATAAGTGGTGAAATTTTGTCAGGGGACAGTGATGCCAGTGAAAAATTCAAAGACAAATTTGGCAAGTTTCTCAGAGATGAAAACTTACAACCTTGTCAGGTGTTCAACGCTGACAAAAGTGGATTAAATTATAAAATGTTCCCAAAAAAAACTTTAGCTTCCAAATTAGATTCAGTAGCAAAAGGCCATAAAGTTAAGAAAGAACGTATGACTTTGCTGCCCTGCAGTAATGCTTCTGGTGATCTAAAATTTCCACTTTTGGTGATAGGGAAATCCGCAAAGCCTAGGGTTTTTAAAAATGTAAATTTAAGTGTTCTACAGGCCCAATACAAGTTCCAAAAATCAGCGTGGATGAACAGTCAAATTTTTAAGGACTGAAGTTCTTTGAAAACTTTGTTCCAACAACAGAAAAGTTTTTAAAAGAAAAAAAACTCCCTCGAAAAGCGGTTTTACTAATTTATAATGCCCCATGCCACCCAAATGAATAATTGCGTCATGGTGACATTTTTGTTAAATTTCTTCCTCCTAACGTCACGGCTCTCATTCAGCCGATGGACCAGGGCGTTATAGAGGCGATAAAACGGCGATATAGGAAAAAGTTAATTTTATCGTTTTTGTAACAACAAGAAGCAGATCCAGCTACACAATTTATTGAAATTTTAAAAAAAGTGACTATAAAGGATGTCATTTATATGGCTGCAGAATCGTGGGAGGTAATTCAACCGTCTACACTCCAAAACAGCTGCAAAAATTGTGGCCTGAAATGCCACAGGAAAGTGAAAAACCGACAGTCAACCCACTAATGACGACGCGGAATTTGTTCAGATTTTTCAACAATTGGAGGGTTGGGCCGAGTTGATTATCAGTGATTATGACATTGGTTATCAAATGCTCAATCGTCACGGTGTGCACTGCAAACGCAGAAAATGACAGCTCGGAAGAGGAAGACTACATAGACGAACCGGTCAGCCCAACTCATGTTGGGGCGGCTGCAATGCTGGAGGGGTTGATGACCTACTTTGAGAAACAAACTGATACTCAACTGCGGAGCTACTGACCTTGAAACGCCTAAGAGATCGTACTGTGAAACGACGTCATTCATCGTTAAAACAAAAGAATATTACGGACTTTTTTCACTAAGTTTTTTAAAGTTTATTTTTGTTTCAGTTTCATTTTTGTTTGAGTTTTTGTGCGTTTATACAGTATAGTGTAAATAACTTTATGTGAATACATTTATTCAACAAGAAAGATGCTTTGATATTTATTCATGTCATACCTTTTCTGTTACAATTACAGGATTTTTTGCTAAATAAGCTATGAAATACTGTACTGTATAACTATATTTAGGCCTCAATTTCACTAACACTACTATTTCAATATGTTTCCCCGCCCACAACACATATTGTATGCATTTGTTTGACTTTTTCCGTCTAATCCAGACTTTCGTTGATCCGGACAGGGTCCGGTCCCATCAAGTCCGGATTAGTGAGACTGTACTGTAGTAATTAGTTTACAAAAACTAAAGCATTTATAATATGTATATCCCTTCCTTATTTATATTTGGTTAGTTGTGGGGTATGCCAAACACTTTTATTGCACAACTGCTAGATTACCAGGACAAGGAGAACACACAAAAAGGCTTTGTATATGTTTATATCCTTTTTATCAAACACTTCAGTTTTTATGATTGTGTTAATGGTGTTACACTTCACATACAATATCAGTATAAATAAATATCATAAATATCAATAACAATAAGGGTTGTTAAAAGAATACAAGAAGCAAAAGTTACTAAAGATTGTAGGTTGATTTCGTTCAATATAGAAAATCTATACCCATCAGTACAAATTGAAGAAACAATAAAAATTATCAAGGAAAAATTACAAGAACAGAGCAAAAATAAGGATTTGAATAACGAAATTGTCAAATCATTGAGGATAATTTTAAACCAAAATCAATTTAAGTTTAACAATGAATTATATAAACCAAAAGACGGCCTAGGGATGGGTAACCCATTATCTGGAATATTAAGCGAGTTTTTCATACAAGAATTAGAAGAAAGAATAATAACAAAAATACTAGAGAAATTCGATTGTTTAGAATATATGAGATATGTGGATGATTCGCTATTAATAATTAAAGACTCTGAAGGAAAGAAAGGAGATTCTATATTAAAAGAAATCAACAATATACATCATAATTTAAAATTCACGATGGAAAAAGAGAACAATGGTAGTTTAAATTTCCTAGATTTAAAACTAAAAAGAAGAGGGGAAACAACAGAATTTGGAATTTTCAGAAAATATACATACACTGATAACGTTATTAACGCATAAATTAGTGGCATTTAGGCATTTTTTTAATAGACTATTAAATATACCTTTAAAGAAAAAAAATACAAAGAAGAACTGAATATTATATTTCAAATTGCTGAAAATAATGGATACACAAAGAAGCAATAAGAAAGCTATTTAGAAAAATTAGGGTAAGAAAAAATCAAATATAAAGTCCCACAAAGGAAATCTAGAGAAAGAAATGGGCTAAATTTACATATACAGGAAAAGAGGTTTATAAATTTAAAAAAATTTTCAAGTAATATAATACAGTAAACTCCTGATTATCCGTGGACGGTTTAACCGCTTTGCGGATTACCCGGGGTCTGTCATTGTTTTACAAATATCCAATTTTTATTCCAATCAGATTCATGTGTTTAAATTTCCAAACGGTGAATTACGACATAAATACATATAAGGCTTAATATAAGTTAAGATGAAGGGAATAGATATGTAAATATGTACGTACTAAGTTTTACATTGAATGGGAATTGTCCTGACTCGGGCCAGCGAAATAAAAGGGGCGAGCAGACTACTGTATATAAGAGACAATGATAAAATGCTTGAATGCCCGAAAACCTAATGTGTATCATAAGATTGTAAACAAATGTCACCTAATCTCAGCTATAAATAGTCTAGGATGTGACATATGCATTATCCATGTCTGTCATATATATTATCGATCTTTATGGCTTTGTGACACAAGTAGACACTGTGCGACAAAATGGTTCAAGAAACTTAGATTGCACATTAAAGCTAAACCAATGCTCACAAAAAAAAGTCGAAAGTGACAGATTTTTTTTGTATTATGTGTAAAGGAAATTGTATATGTACATACATACTTGCTTTTGACATATACTTATGTACGTATTGTAAATAGTAGACATATAAATGTACATGTTATAATCCGTCAAATAGATCGACATTTTAAATTATTTGCTGTAGGCCTATTTATTTTGTCCTCTGAAGGTTATTTGTAAATTGCATTAACCGGGGTCATTATTTGTGTAAGTTATGGTATAATAATCGATTATCGATCGTTTTGCGTATTCTTTGTTCATAGCTGATTATCTGTGGAATTTGGTTATCCATCTTTGCGGGGCCACACTATTCCACGGATAATCGGGAGTTTACTGTATAGAAGTTGGAATGAAAACTAACAACACATTAAAGAATAAATTAAAGTGTAATATAGAAAGTTTAAATAAGTTTAGTAAAAACGGAGTTTATAAAATGCAATGTAATTGCAAAGCAACATACATAGGACAAACAGGATGAAAATTTGAAACCAGATATAAAGAGCATATTAGGTCGTTCAAGTATGAGAAAAATGATTCGAATTATGCTACACAATCGATGGAAGAGGGCCATACACCGGAAGAAATGAAAAATACAATGAAAATTTTACATGATGTTAATAAAGAAAGATGTTTAAATGTTGTAGAAAATTTAGAAATTTATAAAACTAAGTTAAAAAAAACGAAAATGTAATAAACAGGCAAATGAATACACAGTCGAATGTTATATTTAAAAGTTTAAAATTATGAAGTAGGTGGACGCAAGAAGCAAGAGTAGGCATGCACCAACAGGAAGTGAGGTCTGGAAGTGAGATCTGGAAGTGGTGGGGGGCGTAGCTAACGGTATATAAAGGTGAGCTCAAAAGTTGGGCGACCAGTAATATTGAAGTTTTGAAAATGGAGTTAATCCGAAACGTGTCAACAGAAGAGAATATTGAAAAGTTAGGAATGGCAGAAAAATGTACTCAAACATATAATATTATGTATACTTTTCTTTGTGCTGTCTCCTGCTGAAGATTGGTGAGCCATGGCAATATTAATTTGACCACTGATCTCTTACCATGTATTTTACCTTCTATTATAAGTCAAAGTAATTAGTATCTTTTGTCTCTTATCACATGACTCATATATTACTTTTTTCTTTCTTTGATATTATTGAGCATTTTTTTTTTTACTTATTCATCAGAGTACCTCATCATTGGAGACCTTTTGTACCCATAAATATATATGTAAATCCATAGATGTACCCATCTATCTATATATAAATAAATATATACCATTTCAGCCATTTTCAGTCATCATGTTTCTGGTATATGTTAAACACTCTAATTTGAATAAGCAATAAACTTAGGCATACTGGATTTATAAAACTCATAATTATTAGCAGTTAACCCATTGCAGATCTAATTACATGTGTGCTGCAGCCACTAGCAGGTACGAAATTATTCCTAGTGTCAATTTAGTTGTATTTCACTACAAAAATATTCTCACTTATTAGACTCTAAATTTATTCTATATATAGGTGCAATTTTTTATCCTTTTTTTTACCTTAGTTATTTTATTATATGTTAATTGATTATGTGTATTCATAATTAGTAAAAACAAATTATTAGTTACTTGCAGTTTGAAGTTTGCTTTAGATTCTAGCATCCCACTATTATTGTTCATTTCATAGAACACTAAGAATTCATTAATTATAAAAATATTTATAGAACTGACTAACACTGAGTAAAATCCCTGACTTACACTGAGTGAGCTTCTCACTCCAGTTGACGTAAAAACTGCTGAAGCGGTCAATTATGTTTAGATATCTGACAGAAAGTTAATGGCCCATTAATATCTTTCTTTATTTATGCTGTAAGTATTGAGAGTTGATAAATATCCCTTATAAAGGACAGATGTCTAGGCTTTTATCTTCTGAAAAAATATATTGCTTAAATTACACTACCAAGTCATTTTTATGACTTAATGTTATGCATTAATAATTCTTCAATAAATTTCACAGTAGCTTATAACTTGAGGATTTTATAATTTTATGTCTATAGGGCATTTGGCTGGGAGCCTCCAGTATTTGCTCATCTCCCATTACTAATGAATGCTAATGGCACCAAATTATCAAAACGACAAGGTGATATCACTATAAGTCACTATCAGAAGACTGGCGTAGATCCTCGAGCTCTTGTCAATTTTATTACATTCAGTGGTGGAGGATTCCATCGGGAAACACATGAGAGAAAAGAGCTTATTACACATTCTATCAATGAACTTGCAAGAAAAGTAATTTTTATCACAAATTTATTTTTTATTTTTAAGTTTAATTTTACAAATTTTGTAAAATTTTAGATAAAACTAATTTGGTAACAAGAAACGTTTATATTTTAGAGAACATTACTGTTTTAATGATATAAAATTTCTTTTGTAGGAAATACATATTACTTCTCATTGCATTTATTCTCATGCAAAAATATTTGTTTAAATAACTTAAATTAGGAGTAAGAACACTATGAAATTTAGCAAAAGCAATTACCAAATGTAATACTTTTACTTTTAGAAATATTAGAAAGGATACAGTATTAGAAATGGTTTGTAGATTATGCATTATTTAAAGAATATGTAAAAGGAGCTCATTGGTAAATAAAAGTGGTAGTTAACATTGTTTATAATTTTTTACAGTAATAAAAGAGAGATTGCATGATTTTTTTTGTATATATCATAACTTTTATTGCAAAAATTCTTTTCTTGGGGGAGAGGTCCAACATTGTATAAAACAGAATTAAAAGTTCATTAAAGTACGAACAAAATGTTAAAGAATTTAATCACCATGGTAAAATTAAAAAAAGATTTTCCTACTGTGACCATATTTAACTTGAATTATGTACAGTTTTTAACTAATTAGTTGTTTCAACTTATTACTTGTAGTATTGTGAACTAGGAAGCATTTTTTTAAAACATATAGTTTCTTTAAAGTCTATTTTCTGCATTATTTTTTCCCATCATGTATTTAAGCTTTATCAGTTATATACTTTGAAATTTATAAACTTGTCTAAGTGCAATGGGTTCATTGCAATTAAAATCAATCACGACTCAGCGGACACAAGTTATTTCATCGTGTCAATTGAGTTGTAAATAGCTACAAAAATATTCTCACTTATAAAGCACTAAATATAAAATATTTTAGCCGGGCACAATTTTCTAATAATTATTTTGTATCTTAGTTTATTAATTGTCAGTAGATTAATATTTGTAATCGTAAGTAGTAAAAAGAAATTAAAAGTGACTTACCGTTTGAAGTTTTGTGATGGAAGCTTCTAGGCGTTCACTATTATTGTTCCCTCTGGGTGTATACAAAAATGCACTAACTAAAAAAAACAACATATATTTACACTAAGTAGTAATTACATTTAGAATTTCACTAAATTCTGCAGACGATTTCAGATTTCCCATGTTCACACAGTTCAACACAAAACAGCTACTAACTGTCACCAGGTAACAACTATACTGAGGAAAATTTACTTGACATAAAACCCGATGTTAGGTCTATCATGTCTAGAATGACTGACAAAAGGACACCATATGGGCTATAAATGTCTATTGTTGCACCATAGGTGCAAGTTTCTAGAGGTGATAAATATCCCTTAGACAGCACAGCTATCTAGTCTTGTACAAAACACATAAAAAATAAACTCAACAATATCTGTTTTGATAAACTTAGAGTTAGTGATGGAATGAAGGAAAGGACCAACAACGATAATCATGACAGAAATTGACATCTGTATGATCTGTACCACTAATGTGTCATGATGTATATCTTTCACATATAACGTATGATGCAAAAGTTTAAGCAAGTTTGATTATTGTATTGTAAATAACAGCAGGTATCATAATAGGTAATAGTAAAGTTGTGGTAAATCATGAATCAGTAAGATTTTAGTTGTACATGCAATTTTGTTATGATTATTTACATAAAAAAATGAATATTTGAAAACTAAATTCCTTATGATATTACCTTCCGAAAAGCAAAGCTCAGTTTAACATTATAAAGAACTATACTTCTTTAACTATACATTATAAGAAACCTAATCTAATGTTGTTCATATTTTAAGAAAACTATTTGGTCAAACACAAATTCAGTAACATTTTATAATATTAATCACTATTTACATTAGTTTATAACTATTCGAACTTTAATTTATTTTGTAAATTTGTAAAAATTTACACAACACAACACCAACAACAAAGATAAACTACAAGCACCAGGTGTATACAAATTAAACTGTATAAACTGCAACAAATTTTACATTGGGCAAACAGTTTGTAGCTTCCAACAAAGAGTTAAGAAACACAAAATCACCCAAACAGAACACTGACTCAGCATTTGCAACTTACCTAAAAGAAACAAGACACAAATACACAGACATTAACCATAACTTAAACATCTTACACATCAACAATAAAGAACCACATCTCAACACACTAGAACAATATGAAATTTAGAAACACAAAATACAAACATATTAAACTAACAAACCCAATACAAATCTCACATACTCTTTGACACTATCGAAAACCTGCTTTTAAAACTGTCACTGCTAAACCTAACAATCTTTCAGTAACTTTTTACAAATGTACAAAATAAATTAATGTTCGGATAGTGATAAAATAACGTAAACGTGATTAATTAAGTTTCACCGAACATAACGGACTACAAAATTCAAGAGATTTTATAATAGATATTTATAACGACTAATCAGAAAGTAAGGTCCAATTCCTAACAAAAATTAACACAGGTAGTTTAAATTATTTTTTTATTTGATTCCTTTCAGCTTTCTTTGTTTTTTCATAGTTGCTATTTATATTTACACATGTTTCAAGATTTTAAATAGCAAAATATGTGAAAATCACTTGTCACCCAAGCTGGACTGTACTTTGGATCCTCAGTCGGTTCTCATCCAAAAGATCTGAACAGCGTTTAAATTCAATCGGCAGAACAGGGTTTGGTATTGTCGTGCAGAAGCAAAACTCCAGATGTCAGGAGACACATATCTTATTCTAAATTGCATGCCATGTTTAGTCAAAATTGCACATTAAGCAGATGCATCTGTTATTGTATCTTGCAGCTTAAACTTGTTTAATAAAACTAGCATTTATTCCAAAACATGCTTGTATTATTAATGTGTTGAAATTGTCTTAATGGCGTATGGCTTATTGTTATTGGTGTTTCCATATGATGTAATTCTATTGACTGATATTTTTATTCTGGGGTAAGGGGAATAAAACCTATGTCTCATTCCTGCTGACAATGTTATATGAAAGTGAATCATTTTTCTTATAATAATTTCAAAAAGTCAAAATCTTTAGCAATTCTTTTTCTTTAACGTTCATCAGTAAGTATCCTGGAAACCTAAAATTAGCACAATTTGCGAAATTGTAAATTTTCATACATAATTTTTGCAAATTTGTTCAGCTCACAATTAGAAACTAAAATTTAACACTGTGAATCACCAGTCTTTACAAATCTTTCCTTCCACAGCATTGACCAAATTTTCTGTAATCGCTGATAGTTGGCCTGACCGCAGTTCATCATCAAAAATTTTCTGTTTTTTCTTAGAAACACCTAATTTTTACTTTCCAGTCACATTATATTGGAGGTTACCTCATTTATCTGCCGATAAATTTCTAGTGCTGAAAGATTCCTTGTTGTCAAAAACAGAATCACTGAACCTATTTCACAATCGCTGGGCTGCTCAATTGATTTAAACATTTTGAAATGGTATTGTAAACAGCACAAGGCAACAGTATCAATATAAATGGAGTATTTAACACTCAGGGCTTAACCAGAGGTTGTGCAGATCTAGCTTTCAATGTTTGCACAACATTTCATTAGCTACTGGAATTTGGAACATCTTTCTAAATAACCCGTGTATGACAGTTTAGTATATTATTTTAATATTAAAATGAATAATCATATTGGAATTAAATCTGATGTCTATTTAATTAAGTAATTAAATATTAAAATTGAGTAAAATGATTTTACAGTTTGATCTAAAACTACTAACTTCAAGTTCATGCAGAGTGAATATAGAACGGCTAGATGATTTCAATCAGTCAGTACTTATGCAGCAAATGAAAAATCCTGTAGATTTGTCACGCCTGGTCTCTCAACTTCGTCAATTAGTACAAGATACATTAAAAGATAGGTTAGTTGGACATCTTGGGTGTGTGTGTGTGTGTATATATATATATAGGCATTTTTGGACTAGATAGGAGACTGACAGACTTACCTAATGGCAATAGTGCAAAACTGCAATCTCTTGGAAATAACCACATATAAAAACTTAACACACTATTGAAATATTTCGACCAAAAAATATTTTGATCTTCATCGGTCATTTTTGATGAAAAATTGGCTCCTATCTAGTCCAAAAATTCCTAAATAAGCTTTCAGCTCTACTAGAACTAACCTAAATATATATATATATATATATATATATATATATATATATATATATATATATATATATATATATATATATATATAGATTTTTTGGACTAGGAGACTGACAGACTTACCTTGGTAAGAGTCCACTCTGTAGTCTTGAAATAGAAACACATAAAAGCACTTAAACAATGATATATTTCAACCACACAGTGGTCTTTGTCAATCGAAGAGAAAACACAAAAAGAAATATGAGAAAATGAAATAAAATAATTGTAATCACAGATTGTGTAGAGTAGAAATCAGATGTCACAGATGCACAGATTAAAGATATATATATATATTGTTTCCATGAACATATGAGTGATTATAGTTTATATAAGTCTGTCAGGGGAAAAGAGATAAGGCTATTTGGGGGGGGGGGGAAATGAATGGATTTATCTGATGTTGAGGTTAGGGGATTCTCTGGACTTGGTATACCACTGGTATGATAGTTCCCACCTTCTCAGTTCTGAGGGATTGCAATCAGGGGGGAGTGATTTAATTATTTTGTTGGTATAGCAGTCATCAAAAGTTGTGATGTTGTGACTCGCAGCATGTTGAGCTGTTGGTCTATCCATATTCATAATTTTAACATCATGTCTGTGGGCATTCATTCTGATATTCAGACCATCCGTGGTCAGGCCTATGTACTGTGCTGAGCAAAGTTTACATTGTAGCTGGTATGTGACATTTTTCGATGTACAATTATGATGACCCTGTATTTTGAAGACCATTTTTGTTGTTTGGCTGTTGAAACTATTTGCTGAGGGGTGTATTGGACACGTCTTGCATCTAGGTCTATTACATGGGAAGGAGCCATGAGGAAGTTTGTGTGGTTTCTCTGCATCAGGGTCTGGTAGTTTAGGATGTACTAGGATGTTTTTCAAGTTGGGAGGTTGCTTGTACCAAATTTGCGGTGGATCGGTGAAAAGATTTTTGGTGTGGACGGAAGCTTGAAGAATTTTGAAGCCATCTCTCAATATCTTGTTGAGTTTATGTAGACCAGGATGGTAGTCTGTTATTAAAGACAGTTTATTTTGTTCTGTTTGTGGTTTATGGTGAACCGAGGATTGTGCTGAATGAATTTGGTTTTCAATGAGTTTTTTTGGGTATCCTCTTCTCTGGAAGGCTGTTGATATCTTTCTATTAAAATCTTCCAATTCCCTATCATTCGAACAGATTCTCTTACCCCTGATTGCTTGACTGTATGGAATGGATTGTTTTATGTTTATTGGGTGGTTGCTGTCGAAATGGAGATATTGTAGGTGGTTTGTCGGTTTGATGTGAATTCCTGTGTTGATATTTCCATTCTGGAGTGTTACCTCTACATCCAAAAAGGTGATGGCTGATGTAGATTTCTCCCAGGTAAATTGAATTATCCCAGGCAATAGCCATGAATTATTTTGCCACAAATCCGGACTTTTTCTTCTTACTGCTTCATGCAAACGGCGTTGAACTTGTAGATAGTACACTTTATTGATCATCTGACCTTGTGGCAAGAATTCATGATGCACTATGCCATTTAAATCAAATAACACAGTAAGCATAACCTTGACTTCGACCGCACTTGCTGAGCCTTTTTTGGTCTTGGAGAGCCAGAATGCTTCCACTGGGACGATTGAGCCTTCGTTTCGACATCATATCAGTAAACCCATGTTTCGTCGCCTGTTATAATACATTTCAATAATTCTGCATCGTCGCTGACTTCATTTAGTGATTCCTGAGCAACTTCCATTTGCCACTGTTTTTGTTCAAAATTCAACAATTTTGGGACAAATTTTGCTGCCACACGTTTCATACCCAAAATGTTTGCAAAAATGTCATAGCATGAGCCAATCGATATGCCAACATCATCAGCGACTTCTCTGATTGTGATTCAGCGATCATTCATAACCATTTTTTCCACGTTTTCATTGGTTGTTGATGTGCTGGGGCATCCGAGGTGTTCGTCATCGTCAGTGTCTTACGCGGTCATCTTCGAAACGCTTATACCACGCAAATACTTGTTTTCTTCATAGCTGACTCACAATAGGCCTTTGTTAACATTTCGCACTCTTTGTTACACTTTATTTCATTTTTTATGCAAAACTTAATACAAATTCTTTGATCCATTTTTTTTACAATCGAAAATCGGAGAGCTCATGAAAACACGTCTAACCTTAGCGGCTGCCACAGATAAAGTAAACAATGAATATAGCTGAAAATTGTGTCATACTTCAGGGGCATATACGTGTTTTATACTATAAGTACATTGTGTGGATAAATTATGCGTTGTTGTGGAATAAATTTTATAGTAAAAGAAGCAATTTTTGCTTAAAGTGTTAGAGAAGAAGCAACAGTTTGCAATCTATTGTTATTCAATTCCTTCTTTTAGCTCACACTCTCCTTATATATATATCTTGTACAAATTTCCAATCGTTAATAAAATACATTTTTATTAATCCAATCAAGTTCAAATATATTTTTTTAAACCTGTAGTGGTTGGCAATTGATGTTAATACACACACTATTTCACTTGTCAGTACCCTTCACGCTACTGAGTGTAGTGGTACTGGAGAATGTACAAGACTGCCTTGCCATGCCATGCCATGCCGTATGCTGCTACTAACCATCGGAAAAGGCCTGATGAGGCAAGGCAAAAACGTCTCGCAGCGCCGTGCCATATCTGGTGTTTGACCGGCCTTTGGATGTACCCATCACTTTCTTGGTACTTCAACCTATATTTTTTATAATATAGATTTTGTCTATGCATGATATTGAAATTCAATTTGTGCAATATAATTTTTCAATGAATCTAGCAAATTATTAGTTTTTTCAAGAATAAATTCTGTATGTTTTTTATCTTTCCAAAGAATCTTTGGTCACTAATAAATTTCAATGTAATGGGTTGTACAGATATGATTAATGACCCAGAAAGTAATAGGTATTAGATATGTTAATGGGTCTTGTCAGAAAGAGTCTATTTTAAGAACTGTTTTACTTTTTCTAGTATTTATTTAATACTGGAATAGTTTCAACAATTTAAATTAATTTTCATTTATCAATTACTGTTGAAGTATTCGTAATTTTAACAGCAAAGTCATGATAAATGAAATTAATTATTAGGAAAAAACAAATATATAATTAGCTCCGGGCATATAAACATTAATAAAAACTTTGGTTCTTTGGAGTGTAGATATAAAAATAAAAAATTTTGACTGCAAAATTACTGTTGCAAATCTATCTGTTTGTAAGGTCATCGAAGCAAACTGGGACACTCTAGTTAATAACTTCTTGTTTGCTAGATTGTAATTTTGTATTAAGACCCTTTGATGATGATGCCATGGTCATTGAAATGTACATAAGAGTTTAATCTTAAGTAACCTGTATTATCTGTTATTTTTCATTATTTTTGTGGTATTGGTGTTATTTCTAATATTTTCATTTGTACCACTGTGCTCTTGATATTGTATATTGTTTTGTGACATTGGATTTACTGTTAATTACAAAATATATTGATACAAAATTTTTTTTAATTATAAGAAAAGCTTTTTTTAAATATATTTTCATTCAAGTTGTAACATAAATATGATTTTAAACAAAAATATTAATTTTGTTTATACAGAATAGATGGTACTTTAGAATTAGATGATGAACATATACAAAATGTGTTATTATGGAGCCAAAAAAGAATATGTCGGCTGACAGATCTCGTGGGACCTAATCTGACTTTTCTTTGGGTTAGACCTTCATTTGAACAGTTTGACCTTGGGAGAGCAGGTGGGTATATTCGAATTACATAGTTTAATCATATCTGTGATGTTATTTCAACTGCTTACTGTTGTTCATTTGATAGCTGATTTTACATTTAAGTCATTTGTAACAATAATCTTTATATTTGTTTTAGTTTTGGCCAATCTTTCAATACCTCTTAATTTAGTGTGTTGTACAAAAAAAAATATTCATGTAGAATAAGGTGTGTAAAGGAACAGTAGGTAATTATTTTCTTAGCAGTAACTGTACAAACTATATAATTGTTTAACAATGAGAAGATTAAGTCAAGTTATCTACCATTGGTAAAAAAATCATGTTCAGTCGCTTTTCAATATGTAGAATAACAGGTTTAGCTGCTTAATAGCAGGTAAACCAATAAATTTAATTTCCTAACAATTGTTGGCGTAACAAGTTTAGTTACTAATATTGGTTGCTCTATCAGTAGCAATAAATGTTTCTGCTCCGTAATAGATAAATGAATCAAGTTATTCCTAGAAATTGGTTGAAAAACAAAATTTTCCCCAGTAAATATATAGAACTATTTATTAAATTTTGGTACTTGATTCTTTAATATTAAAGAAAACCTATGTATTATTATTGGCTTCCACTAACACATTCACTGTGGAAGCACTGAATCATGCTTGGTCTTCAGTGCAGCAGTCAACTTAAGGGGTTTTTGTTAAGATGCAAAAATATTTTTCTTGACATTGGCGCTCATTTCTATTGTAAAATTTCCCGTTAAGTATCATTTTGATCTTAGCTTTCATATTATGAAGGGCGTTTCTAGGAGTTGTAAAACTGATAAAAAACATTCTAAACATGACAGAAGCCTAAACACTTTGTGTATTTAAATATGTTTAAAGAAATAATTATCTCCTAAAATTAAAGCTAATATTTTGTAATTAGTTCTGTAATTAAAATTTGTAAAACTAGGTTTTTGTAGGGGTTTAGAAGATGAATAGTTGATTCAACTCAGCACATTGACTACGGACATGTCAGTTACAAAATTTGCACAAAGAACACAAAGTGCTACTGGAAGTTTTCTTGTCACAGCTGTCAAATAAGTAGAATATGTATTGCATATAAGTGTTTAAGGTTCATCTGTTGACAAATCAGTATGTTTATTGTCTACATTAATTCTCAGAACTTCTGGCTTAGATGCTAATTAAAACATATTAATTTATTAACTACTAGCGTTAAACCACATAATGGTAAATATTGTGTCCTATAGATAAATTAAAATAATTTTTTTGGTTTAATCCTACTTTGCTACTTCAAAACTGCTAGTTTGGTTTTGTTTTACACATAAACACAATGACCGATTAGGAACCGAAAAGTGCCAAAATATGCGGCAAAACTAGCACAAATTCGCAGATATCATATAAACTTTCTCTGGCAGTTGCTAACCTCACATTGAAGGAATAAATTAACAGAAATTAGGGGATGTGATTGCCTGTCATCGGCAACATATCGGTTTTTGTTTGCTGATCTGCATTGTCCGCAGTGAATGTTTTGAAAAACTTTTGTATTCATCAGCCTTCCACGATTTTAAAAACTATTTATTAAATAAATAAACAATGATCAAAAGATAATGACATATTTATAATTGGCCAGGAGCATTGTTCAATTTTTCCGTGCACTATTTGAGCTAGTGGCAGTATTATACATGGATTAGTTATTAATTCAACTTAATTAAAATAGGATTTTCCAGATATTAGAAATCAAACTATACGTTTAAAATTTTAAAAATATAGAGGCATTTCATAATGTAAAATAAAACTTTAAGAGACACATACAATTATGACTCACTAGCTGACAAAATTATAAAAAAGTCTTTGGCAAATGACAAAAACCTTTTAATGCAGAGTTTAAAGAAACTTGGTAGTAGAGGCGGGTAAACGTTATCCCCCCAATCATAATTATAGGATTGGAATACCTAACCGCCCCCAGTTGTTGATAGGTTGATAGTTGTTGTGACGTAGGTGTTAAGTACTGCTCATGTGATGGCAGCCATGTGAGGTAGGTGAATGATGTCAAGGGCCTTCTTGTTGTGGTAGAAATAATGATGTTGATAAATGTTGGAGAAAAAATAAAGTAGTATGGTTGGGGTTCGATCTGTGAAAGTTTGTATTCATAGTCTGGAACGCTATCGACTGAGCTATGACGTAGGTAGTTGTAGTGGAGTGTTGGATGTGGGTACAAGAAGGTCTTTGTCATAGACGAGTGTTTTACACTATAGGACTGTTTTCTTTAGGGTCTATCCAGACCCTCACCCTCACTTTGGTTGTCGGTAACAGTGCAGCAAGAGCACAGGCTTTTTGGGAGACCGTAGGAAGTCGATAATCTGTTGGCAAGGAAAGCTCTTGCATTCTCAACAATAGCAATTTCGCTATTGGTAAGTGGACGTTGTGACATCACTGCCATTGGAGGATTTAATAAAACGGGAAATTATCGATATTAATTTTAATTAGCACAATTAAATGACATAAAATCCTCCGCAGGTGTGGACAGTGTGTTCAAACAAATATACGAATTACTAACAAATATAAAAAGGAACATTAAATAAATCATTTACCTGTTAAGAGGCGATACAATGACTTAGTGTTACCTCTCACTGGTTCCCTCGGGAAGCTAGCATTCCGCGGATGTAGTCCGTTGGTGGCCAGGAAGATGTGTTCTCTCTCGACTTGCTAATCTCAGTCTCTCTCAATGACTCTCTTGTTACATTTTATAACTATACTGCAAAGCACTGAAGACTTATGTTCTCTGTATGAGCATATTGGCTTATATACTGTACACCTATTACTTCCTCTCCCCGCTACCGTGTCCATTATGTCATATAGTGAAAATTGTCCAAATCATGAAGTATTTCCTCCCCACCCGGTATTCACAACCCAGTTGATTGTGTCATATAGTGGAAAGTTTCCAAATCATTGACGTATTCCTCCCTCTCTAAACAGGTATTTATATAAATCCTGTGCACAGGTTCCTCCAGTCTCATTCTGTCTGCAAGTAGGTAACTTTGATTGTTATCCTATCTCTGTTTTTAATCTGACTTTTTCCTAAAACACTTAATATTATGGCTGTCTAAATTTTTTTCTAATGCGCAAACCTATGTAAAGAAATTCCGTTTATACGGAATTATAATTGTTCTAAAATTCAATACACCCCCTGAAGGTGTAGGATAAATCGAATGGGTTGGACAGGGACTTCGAGAGTCGGTTGAATCTGTGACTAGGAGAACAAAGACGAAGATCGACTGGGTTTTACCATGACTAGCATAAACTTTAAGAATCGTGCACCTTGGTATATAGCCTTCAGACCTGATTCAGAAATAATGTCACATTCTGTGAGGGAAATTTGGCAAAATAGTCCAGAGTAACGCTGAGGGTTTTATCTCAGGTAATACCTTCCAGGTATCGTGTACCAGGGTTAGAGTACCTGTAGGCTGAGGGCGAAACAGATATACGATAACTTTGACAAAGAGTGTCACAGCAGAACGGTATTATTGTAATTAAAAATAAAGATGCTTCATGTTTGCCTTGTGCTCTTGTGGTTGGCATTGCTCGAGCACAAAACGACAAAGAATATAAAGCTATAATACAGAACAAAGGTAAATGTCAGATGCTTAGGGCACAGCAACTAATGGCTGATGCTAATGTAGAAATTACGGAGTCAGGTGCGGGTGTAAATGAGTTACAGCCGTTTCAAAATCATTTGACTGGCGTTTCAAAATCAACACACACAACCGGGAAATGCGTCAATACGACTACCTTGATAGTGCTCATGTTCACAGGGTAAATTTATGCATTTCTCAACAGTACTGTTGGAAATGCGTAAATGGCGAACATTTCCGTAATTGTATACCATGAACTTGTGTTTTTAAAGAGAGTCCAGTTGAGGGGTTCATGGCCTACATAATGGATGTGCGTAAAACTTATAAAAAGGTGTGTGTTATCTGTCGTAACGGACAGGCATTTGATTTCCAATTCCTTTTGAATTACGTTCTGGAAGAAACTCAGTTTACACATGAAGTGATAATATGTGGAACTAGGATTATTTTGATGGTTAAAGTCAAGTTTATCGATTCTCTAAATTATATGCCAATGGCATTGTCTAAACTTCCTGAAGCGTTCGACCTACATCCCGAAAAAATAAGGGTTGCTGTCCTCTCTTTTTCAACACAGTTGCAAATGAAAATTATGTATGCCTTATTCCTGCAAAGGAATACTACTGTCCTGACTCAATGTTCGAAAAAAACAATACAAAATTATTACAGTGGTACGATGAGCAGGTTTGCAACAGTTATGTATTCAATTTCCAAAATTCGAATATTGCCGTGCTAATAATGATATATTAGCTCAAGCCTGTATAAAGTTTCGTGCTTCATTCTTGCAGGAATGAGATGTAGATCCATTTCTCAAGGCTGTCACTATCGCTCTCACGTGTAGCCTAGTGTTCAGAAGAAATTTTATCAAACCAAACACAATAGGCATATTGCCAAAGAATGGATACAGACTCGTCGATAATCAGTCCGCTATTGCTCTACAGTGGCTCATATGAGTTGAAGACCAGAACGGATATCGACTGGAGCACTCTGGTAGAGATCATGAAATTAAAGTAGATGGTGTAAAGGTCGACGGACTATGCAACCAATCGAAGACCGTATATGAATTTCATGGCGGTTGTCCTATGAGCGTGTGTGTGAAACCTAGGTTGAATAGATCTCAGTCTTGGCCTAATCGTCTATAAGACTGAATATGTGTGTACAGATGGATTAAAAGTAAAATTGAACGACAAAAACTGACCGGCTGGAAGGATAGGCCTTGGAATGCTTCACATTCCTGGGGACTCTTTCAAAAACAAGAACGACTTCAGACTGTACCTCTTGGGTGTTGATGGAAACTTTGTAGTTGGTTTAAAAGTACCAAAAGTAAGTTCTAGATGGTCAGCTTTAAAATGAACATTAGATGTGCTATTGATAATGAGCTTCATAAGCCGGCTTGTAGAAATTTCAAAAGAGGCAGTGTTACTTTGAAAGGTATAAATTATCTTTACCAAGCTGATTTAATTGACCTTTTACCAGCAGACCTTTACAGTGTGGCAGCGGGGGAAACCAGCAGACCTTGAAAGTTGCTTTGACAACCAGATGTTTTGGCCAGCTGTGAGACCTTGATACCCCTGCGCTGCGAGGATTTGAAACTGTGGGGAGAAGAGAATATATTAATAACAAACCTGTAGATCTCTTACAGTAGCTCAGAGATGGTGCCTGCTTTCAATATTAAACACTACACTGATGAGGGAGTTGGTCAGGTCTGTCTTGCCAGGCTTGGCTGATGATTTATTTAGGTAAGTGACGAGTATTTCTGTTTGTCATAATTTATTTAAAAATACTTCATATGTTTACTTACTATTGATTATTTTTCCTTTCAAACACATTGATTTTTTTAATTTTACCAAGTATTAGTTTATATTGATATTGTTTTCGTATTTTATGAACTTTGGGAGAGCTCAAACATTTGTACCTATTATGTTTACTTCCTTTTGATTATTTTCATTTCAAACACATAGCTTTTTAAATTTTACTCATTTTTAGTTTATATTATTATTGTTTTCGTATTGTATAACCTTTGGGAGAGCTCGAACGTTTGTACCTATTAGATATGTTATGTTTTAAACATATATCGAAATAATCAATTTTTGATAATATAGTGCAAGGTAGTTTGTTCTTTTTCAGCATTTCATTTTATTATAACAGTAGAGTTGGTTTTTTATAACCTATTTTGCTCCAATATTTTCATAAACATTGTATTTATTTAATCATTAAATTGACGTACTCAAAATATTTTTTTTTTTTTTATTATACTGTGAAGTAGTTTTTTAGTATCACTTCTTAGAGTTTTGTTGCAATTTTATAGTACTCTATGCCTTTTGTGATTGATTTTCATGTTACTAAATTGTGTTATTTGTATTTCAGAGAGATGCAGAGGCTTAGGGGGCAGGCTACGTCAGCGAGGTTTCCCTTAGTAACTGTGTTCGAGGTATCTTATATCTCTTGCACTGTTGACGGTAGGTTTATCATCCCCCTACCGTCACAGAGCAGGTCATCACTGGTCCTGATGTCATCCCTGCCACCCGTTGTCCAGCAGCCACCTCAGCCAATGACACAACAACCTCTACCACATCGATCCCAGTCACCTCAACCAAATCAACCAGTAACACCATCAACACCGTCCACCTCAGCTGCACCGTCAGATGAGGTGGTTCCTCAGGACTTGGATATTATGGAGTACATAATATGCAAACTACAGGGCAGAATGGCACCTCAGTCGCATTCTGAGCTGCTGCCAACAACACTTGAGGACCTTGGACGAAGAAATGTGAAGTCTAGAAGGAATAACACTTCTCGTAATAAGGTAAGATTCAATATTGTTTCTATGTGAAAATGAAATTAGTGAGCAATATTTTAAGCCTTGCAGAGACACTTGTTTTAAAATATTAGTCTCTACATTCATCTTCACGTAAAACCGATATTGTTTCTTATTTGAGAAGGTGTATATTCCATATATACCCGTATTTCTTTGTTTGTGTGCATTCAACGTTTGAGGGCAGTATATTGTAATGGAATGACCACCACAGAAGGCTGCGTTAGATGGAGCTGGCTTCTCTAGTCCATAAGGCAGCTAGAGAAAATATTTTACACACTCAGTAAGCCAAGGATACATGCGAATGCCAGTCTTTTGTGGCATTAAATTATAAATGCAATAATTACAGTTTGGAACTCACAACAACGTCATCAAAGATTCACTAACAGAATTGACCCACATTGTTCAATTCTGATAGTGAGTAATTGCTGATGTTGCTGAGAACCCAGTGGTAATTATTTCATTTCTGGTTTTATGCCATGTGGTCCTCGCGTTTGCTAACGTACTTACTGTGTGTGTGTATAATATTTGTGTGTGTGTGTGTGTGTGAAAGACTGAATGTACTTGTTATTTTTTTCTATTTTATATTGGAAGTGGTATTTTGTAATGGAATGGCCACTACTGAGGACAGCTATGGTTGAAGCTGTCTTCCTTAGCTTTAGAAAATATTTTAAGCTCACAGTAAGCCAAGGATACAAGCGAATGCTGGTTTTGTGTGACTTTAAAATTAAGTGTGTAATATTTGTATGGTGATACACACAGCAACATGACAAGGATCTACTATCACAATCGACCTACACAATCAAAGATTCGCTACTAGAATTGACCTACATAGTAGTTTAATTTTGACAGTGAGTAATTGCTGATATAGCTCAATTCTAATATTGGACTTTTGAAGATGTTAATGTGATGTCAACTACAAATATTACACTAAATTTTAAAGTCACGCAGACCCAATATTCGCTAACCTACTTGTTGTGTGCGTATTATATTTTTTTAAAATTATTTTTGTATGACTGTGAGTGCGTTTTTTTACTTGTTCTCATAAAATTCTTATTTTTATTTATATTATTGTTTTATTATAAATTATTGTGACTTTATTATTTATAATATATATATATATATATATATATATATATATATATATATATATATAGTTTTCTTGTTAAATAAAATTATTTTTATTCAAATACATGTTTTCCTATTATTTTTTACAACCAAAGCTTTACAAACAACTTCTCGCATCCAACACTCGCCTTCGCCTATGACAAAGACCTTCTTGTACCCACATCCAACACTCCATTACAACTACCAATGTCGTAGCTCAATCGATAGCATTCCAGACTACGAATACAAACTATCACAGATCGAACCCCAACCATACTACTTTATTTTTCTCCAACATTTACTAACATCGTTATTCCTACCAGAACAAGAAGGCCTTTGACGTCATTAACCTATGTCACGTGGCCGCCATCACATGGGCAGGGCTTAACACGTACATCACAAAAACTATTAACCTATCAACAACTGAGGGCGGGGCTTCAATGGTGGGGGGGGGTAACAAATCCTGCTTTCTGAGTGATGGGGGGGGGATAAAGTTTACCCGTCTAATCTTGGTGTTTTTTGGTCTCCAAGAGAATATATATTCATTGCCTGAGAGTATGGAAACTAACATGATTGTGGCAGGTTTGAGATACATCTGATCTAGGCAGGTAGGAGCTGCACAGCAATTTAATCATATTGTTTCCATCAAGATGCAAAACTATTTCATCTTATTACTGGTAATATTGTTGAAAAAAAATAAGCCTCAATATGTTCAGTTTGATCTCAGCTTTCTCACAGTAAAATTTGTTTCCAAGAATTGTTGCCTGAAGTCGACAAATAAGCTAAATAACCCTACTTGTTTGGGTTATTCAAAAACTTCTGAATAAAAAATTACATCCTAAAATTAAAGTTATTATGAACTCATTATTTTTGTATTCCAATTTCATTGAACTAGAGTTTTGTAATGGTTTCGAATACAGTAATGGTTTCAGCTTTCCTCAGATACATTTGAAATTCTCCTATACTTCATAAAGTATAGCTTCATTAAATTTTGCTAAACTCAACACGCTCTAATTCAATCTCATTGTTAAGTGTTTTGATCCTATAACTATTGATAATATTCTCAGGAAGCCAAACAATAGGATTAAAAAAAAAAAAATTTATATTATTTTTGGAAACTAAGGATAAAAACAGATTTAATACTTTACCTTTTAAAATATAAAAAATATTTAATTAAAGGTTTGGAACGAATTTTTAAGAAAGCTAAATTGAAAGTAACATATAAAAGTCTTAACATTTTTAAATTTATTAGGTAATTCTAAAGATAAGAAAAAACTTCAGATAAATTAGGGATTTATAAAATTAATTGTAAAGTTTGCGACCAAATGGATACTGTACAGACTAGCAGAAAAGTTATAATTACATTTACAGAACCGATTAGGGCTTTAAAGTACGAAAAGTCAAACCAAGGTAAAGCAGTTTGGTAGATTATAAATAAGGTACTGTTCATCCAAGTTAAGAAAGCATAGTTTTTGCGCAGGTTGGAGTGGGAGGGGTTTGAGTTTGGCCGTCTAAGTAAAGATAGATGTGAGATCCGTGTGCAAGTGCGTGTGTGCATACTGAGAGTCATTAAAACTCCGTCAGCCTTGCTGTGCATATCCATTACCCTATCATGTAATGTTTGTCTTCTATTTCTAAAATTAAGTTTCTAATTCATAGAATTTTTGTTCAACTATCATTTTGAAATGTTTGATATCATTTGTAATGTTTTCTGTTGCAATTTTGTTTTTAATTTTGCCCAAATTCCATTGGACCCAACTCTGGATGGTAAGGAGGCAGTCTCAATATTGTATGGCCTTAATGCTCAAATGTTCGATCGAACTAAAAATCCTTATACCTTGTCTTGTTTAATTTTACTAGTTTGTACAATTCACATTTTAACATACTTTCTGAACATGGTAATTTTTTTTCCTTAGCCATGGTATCTATACCGACTTTTGGCTGTTTGAATTTAGCATAGCATTAAATAATTTGTTATGAAATGGTGCGTTATCGACAATAAAAACAAAATTGTTTGGAAAGATTTTTTAAAACTTGGCTTTCAATCCATTTTTCATAATTTTCCGAATTCATATCATTGTGATAGTCCTCTGTTTACTGTCCTGATATAAAAATCAAAAAGGCATTTTCAACACCTACTTCACTGCCAATGTGAGCTATTATTACCTCGATACCTTCAAATTTTTTTTTATTGCCTGTTTGGAGACTCATCTGTCCACCTGAAACTTTTCATATGCGTGGAATGAATGTACGACTCATTTGAAAATATGATAGGTCTATTTCCTGGCCTATACTGTTGATGTTTTATTAAATATGATACCCGTTTGAAACTTATGTCATGTTTTTCGATTAAAATCTTCCTGTTGTACTCGGTTTGTTTCCACCTGAATCCCATTCCCCTTAAAATTTTGCGAAAAGTTTTGTGATCAAAATTTAATTCTAATTCAAGATTGTCAACACACTTCGCAACGTTAGTAGTCTATGATAAGTTGTGTTAAAACTATTAACTATGTTAGAATAGCAGATTAAAAAAAAAATTTTTTTCTCCTAGTTGTTTTCCCTCCGTCAGTAATTTCCTTAACGAGAGAACAGATATTCCACAGAGAGTAGCTACATATTCTTAAAATACTGAATGTGACATATCGGGATTTTATTGTGAAATGTTTCTAAATACATTTATAATAATGCATTTAGACTGGCTTTTATATGCCTCACCTTTGCCTAGTAAGCTTGTCATCTTTGGTTGAGGTATATTAGTATTGAAAAATACTGTTCTAATTATAGAAGAAACACTTATTACACAGACACAATGAGTGCAAAAGTGTTACATTTTTATAAAGCTAACCAAAAATTTTTATTTACAGTTTTTAATTCTTAAAAAGACTGATAATTTATGGCAGTATCATCATATTTGTAATTTACCAAAATTGTCTTAAACTTGATACATACAAGGTGTGTTAAAAAAATACCCGGAATTTTCGTTTTTTGAAAAAAATATTTATTCATTTACATCGATATTGTCCCCTTCAAAGTAGTCCCCACTAGATATTATGCACTTATGCCAGCGCTTTTTTGAATTCTGAAAACCTTCTGGAACTCGATCTTTGGGATAGCTTTGAGTTTTTTCAGCGATGCACTTTTAATGTCATCTATGCTTGTGAAACGATGACCCTTTAAGGTTTTTTTTTAATTTTTGGAAAAAGGAAAAAGTCACAAGGGGCCATGACTGGCGAATATGGAGGTTGGGGCATCATTACAGTGTTATTTTTCGCCAAAAAATCACGAACAAGCAACGACGTGTGAGCCGGTGCGTTATCGTGATGCAAAAGCCATGAATTGTTTTGCCACAAATCCGGACGTTTTCTTCGCACTGCTTCACGCAAACGGCGTTGAACTCTTAGATAGTACACTTTATTGATCGTTTGACCTTGTGGCAAGAATTCATGATGCACTTATGCCATTAAAATAAAAAAACACATTAAGCATAACCTTGATGTTCGACCGCACTTGCCGAGCCTTTTTTGGTCTTGGAGAGCCAGAATGCTTCCACTGAGACGATTGAGCCTTCGTTTCGACATCATATCCATAAACCCATGTTTTGTCGCCTGTTATAATTACATTTCAGTAATTCTGCATGGTTGCTGACTTCATTTAGTGATTCCTGAGCAACTTCCATTCGCCGCTGTTTTTGTTCAAAATTCAACAA
Source organism: Prosapia bicincta (assembly GCA_036971475.1). Classification (NCBI taxonomy): domain Eukaryota; kingdom Metazoa; phylum Arthropoda; class Insecta; order Hemiptera; family Cercopidae; genus Prosapia; species Prosapia bicincta. The sequence goes on along the minus strand of JBAIZL010000005.1, from coordinate 101,205,110 downwards.
TTTTGGGACAAATTTTGCTACCACGCGCTTCATATTCAAAATGTTCGCAAAAATGTCATGGCATGAGCCAATCGATATGCCAACATCATCAGCAACTTCTCTAATTGTGATTTGGCGATCATTCATAACCATTGCTTCCACTTTTTCCACGTTTTCATCTGTTGTTGATGTGCTGGGGCGTTCGTCATCGTCAACGTCTTCGTGGCCATCTTGGAAACGCTTATACCACTCGTAAATACTTGTTTTTTTCAAAGCAGACTCACCATAGGCCTTTGTTAACATTTTGCACACTTTGTTACACTTTATTTAATTTTTTACGCAAAACAATACAAATTCTTTAATGCATTTTTGTAACAAATTGAAAATCACTGAGCTCATGAAAACACGCCTAACCTTAGCGGCTGCCACAGATAAAGTAAACAATGAATGCAGCTGAAAATTGTGCCATTCTTCAGGGGCATGTATACCAACTCAATAAAAAAAAATTGACAGTCGGACTCTTCAAACGCACGAAGTTTAAACATTCCTGGTATTTTCTGAACACACCTTGTATGTGTGACATTTCCCTACACAGTATTACAGAAACATATGTACAGAAATTTGGATGGATATATGATTAAACAGGAGACAAATTTAAAAAAAAAATCTTTTCTAATTTCAAATAATTTTATTTTATGTGGTTAGTAGTAGATTTTAATCCAGATTATGTCTATAAAGTTTTCGCTGAACAGTGTTTTAATTTTTATACATATAAATAAGTGTAACAAATTTAGATTCTAGAAAGTGATTGCATACACTGAAACAATTCTGATGTGTGCATTGAATTTTAAGCCACTGTAGAAACAAAAAAAAACAAACGCAATCTCAATTTAGTTACCAACCAGGCAAAAAATGATGAATTTCACTAAGAGAAGTTCAGGCCTTGAAATATTGCATTAATAATTGAATTTCTTTTGGAGTTTTGTGTTCACTAGCAGTTAGAAAACAACAAATTATTTTGTTGCACTTAATACAAAATTAAAGTTGAATTTAAAGCAAAATAATTCACCGTGTCTAATGATTGGTTAAACCTGATTATGGGCGATGATATACTGACACAAAATAGTTGGAAACAAAGATGAAAAAATATAATTTTTAAGCTAATTTTATCTTTTTTATGTAGTAAGAAGTTCTCTAGATAAATTTACTAGATGATAGCCTGTAGTACAAAAGTTTTCTATTGATTTTCAGAAATTATTGTTGAGTTGGTGACCTTGTTGAGTACAGTTGAAGACTTCTCCAAAGACAAGATAAATATGCTACTGAAGCAATTCGCAGAAAAACACTCAATTCCGTACAAAATATTAATGAAGAATATGAGAGCTATACTTAGTGGACTTAAGGTAGATAAAATCTTAGCTTTATTGATTATTTTAGCTATGATAGTACATTATTCTGCTAGTTTTGAAAATATGAAGTGGTTTGAGACATATTAGTAGTTCGGTATTCAAATAGTAGTTTTTTTTGTAATAGTAATAGCAACTATTGGCATTTTACTTGAATGTTGAATTTGAATATAAAAGAAACTGTTCAAGAAATTTTTTATTTCTACCATAGAACTAATGTAAGTAAATTCTCAGAATGAATTTACCTTTTAACATTTTCTCCTTTCGACTAGTTTGCTGAGGAGTTTTTGGAAAAAATTTAAATAACCAAAGCTGATCTAAAGATTAAATATACAATAGTGGAGTTTTCCAATCCAAAGGGGTGCTTGTATTCAATTCAATTGAAATAAGTGGTAAAACATAGAGCCAGAAATGCTGAGGTGTGGTTTTCATCTACTTGGGTCTCAAACATAATTGCGAACTAATGTGTATTAATACCTAGACAACCTGCTGTAGACGGGTCCAATCAGGATGTCATGTGTCGTAGAGAAAACAAGGGGTTGGAAGAGAATACAGAGAGGCATAAATGATTCAGGGAAAGCTAGTGCCATGTAAAAATATGGCTCCATCTTTTGTAGAAATTTTAGCAGTAAGTATTTTGTGAAAGTTTTAGTAAAAATTAGCACTAAATAAAAGAAGACAAAAACACATTAATTATGTTATTGTAAATGGCGCTAAATTGCAAGGTTTTTGAATCTGTACTTAACATTGTATTTAACTAACTTTCTAACACATGAAGTATTTGAAAGTTTTTAAAAAAATTTCTGAGTTCAAGTTTATAATAACCAATAAATATTCTTATCATTAAAATTTTAATGCAAAATTAATTGACATTTAATTTATTTTTATTAGAATTGTTTTTTCTTGTAACAAAGACTTTATAATAATTATTTTTAATTAGGAAGGACCTAGTGTTGCAGAAATGTTTGAAATACTCGGAAAGAGAACATCCTTATCAAGAATGCATAGAGCAGTAGAGTATTTGAAACTAGACCGGGACAAGACATTATCAAGATGTTGTTAATAAAATATCCAGTAAGTGATGTACAATCATAATACAGTATAACTATTGTAATAGCTTTGTATTATTATGATTGTTATTAGTCATTTGTTTCATTTAACACATTGACTGCCAACCAGTTTCTCGATAACATGTCGGGGTGTAAATGTAGCAGGCCTCCACGTGGTGCACCCTGGGTAACGCTAAATCTGCTACGACGAATCTCTGCCAAATCCTTCTAGAAATGACCAAATCGAAAGTATAAAGTAGCCATCGCAAAGTTAGCTCTTCTCAGGGCTTGAACGACAGGCTCCGCGTACTATTCTGGAACGCCGGTGGCCTTAATAACGCAAAGTTCACAGAGTTCAAGACTCTCATTCATAAACTGGACGCAGATGTTTTCATTGTAGTTGAAGCTGGAGCCTCAACGGACTCTCAAGATTTTTTCACACTATAAATTTTACCATTTTTATTTTACCTAGGTCTAGACAAGTGGCCTCAGGGATTGTTGTGTAAATAACAACGCAGCATGCAAATTTGAGGTGCTTCATAGGATGTGCGAAACCGACAAACATGAAGCCGTACTTATAGAAGTCTGGATAAATGGACACTACTACAAAATCATTGGTGTTTTGTCCCTGTGAAAATTCCGACTTACTATATGGAGCCCCCAAGTAGATGGCCCGAGATAAACATTGCACTTAACCTGCCTCATGAGGTGAGCAAGAAAGATCATGTACAAATATTAAAAACAATAACATTTAACATGATTCAATCTCAATACAAAAGCCACATAAAAATATTCACAGATGGCTCGCTCCACCGGGAGAAGAGCTTATCGGGGGCAGGCTACTATAATGAATCGAACGGAGACTGTTTTTACATCCCAGCCAATTCCAATTCCAGCAAGGATACTGAGCTTTTGGCTATAAGTGCAGCCCTGACTAGCTGTGTGCATTTAAAGGGCAATTCAAAAATATGCATCCTATCGGATTCGAAAGCCGCCCTTCAGTCATTGTTAAGTAATTCTACAAATTCATACTCGTTTCGAATATCAGAAATAAGAAAAACCATCCTAGAACTAGTGGACTGCGGGAAGGAATTAACTCTTCAATGGGTACCTGCCCATTGCGGAGTACCCGGAAACGAAAAGGCTGACAAAATTGCGAAAATAGCCTCAACCGTGGGACCTACAGATGAAGGCAAACACTCCCTGCTAAATTGCAAAATTGTAAGCAGGGAAGTTTTCCGAAAACTTTGGTGTGAAAATTGAGAAAAAGAGTCTACTGGTCGACACCTTTACCAGCTCCAACCAGAACCACCAGTTGATGACAAATATAGGGAAGTAGCACGATCAACAGCATCTTTTGCTGCCAGAGCAAGAACCGGCCATCTGGTGACATAGGAGTACCTATTTCGTTTTAATCTCACAGAGACTCCGTTGTGTGCACTCTGCGGTGTGGAGAACGAAACAATTGAACACATCCTGCTGAGCTGCCCTTACCCATTACCTACAAGAGACATCCTCAGACCAACTGTGACAAAGTGGCAAGATATTCTACTTAAGAAGAACCTGTGAGCCATAGCATCATATATATATCGTGGACATCGGGCCATCGGCTATAGTTAAGCTGGACGCCTTCACGAAGAAGTAAGAAGTAAGTAATTGGTGTTTATAACCCACCAACGAACAACTTAAATACAAGTCTCATAGAAATGTCATCCCGACACCGCAACTCCATTATACTAGGGGACTTCAATGCTCACTCCCCCCCGATGGAACTACTCTGACCGCAATGCACCTGGCCACGCTATGGAGACTTTTATTGACAAAACACAACTGATCTATCTACGATCAGAACCCACCTTTCTATCATTTGGTGGAAGCACCAGTACACCTGACATGTGCCTGGTACATGCAAACCTGATAAGCAGATCTGACCTGAAACTGGGGGATGCTGTTGAGGGATGTGGTCATAGGACCTTGCTCTTACAGGTGCGACCAAAAAATAATAATGTCCAAAAACCACATCTTCCATGCTGGAATTTCAAAAGGGCAGACTGGACAGCTTTTGAACAAACATCAAATCAGCTTCTCACTCCTAGCATCATAAATGGCAACCCTGACCAGTCCGTAGCGGCTTTTGAGAAGAACATTTTAGAGATCGCCAAAAAATGCATACCCAGAGGGTACGTCAATAAATATAAGCCTTTTTGGAATGAAAATCTGACAAAACTACAAAGGGAACGTAATAAAGCCAGGAAAAGGGCAGAGACTACCAACAACCTCGAAGACTGTATCCAACTCAGAAAAAAACAAGCCCAATTCAGGAGGGAGATCGTCCAATCGAAAAGAAGCACATATCGTAATTTTGTTGCCAAACTAGATTTTAGAAAGGCCGGCTTGGAAGCTCACAATTTTTTTTCAAGCCTCAATAACGACAAACGTAACTTCACATGGGAACCAATCATTTTCAATGGAAGGACGCTCACCAGCCCAAAAGACGTTGCACAAGCACTCTGCAAGCACTATGCTGCTGTCAACACCCTTGACATAAGAGCAAATGACCGTAAATACATCAAACAGCAATCAGTGGGCCCTCTCAAAGCCGAGCCGACACCTGAAATGGTCAACCCTTTCCTAACACATGAACTGGAAGCAGCCATTCCCACACTAAAAAATGGAAAAGCAGTGGGACCGGACCGAATATTTCCCAAATTTATAAAGCACCTTGGTGAAACAGCAAAGCAGTACCTCCTCAAGCTCATAAACTTGACATGGATGAAATGGGTCCCCCACCAATGGAAAAGAGCTGAAATTATCTCCATCCGTAAGAAAGGCAAACTCCGTATCAACCTCGAGAGCTTCTGGCCGATATCGCTGACCATTGTCTGCTCAAAGGTGGCTTGAAAGATGATCGAGCAAAGACTGAGAAACTTCTTAGAAAAGAAAGGAGCAATAAGCGAAGCCCAAGCAGGTTTTCGCCAAAACCACTCTACTGTTGACCAACTGGTGAAGTTCACTCAAGCTGTGAAGGATGGTTTCCACAGAAGGCAGTCCACCCTGGCCGTACTAATTGATTTTAAAGCTGCATATGATAAAGTGTGGAAGCAATTGCTACTATCAAAACTAGCGAAACTGAGGGTGGTAAACAATATGATAAAGTGGTTAAAAAATTTCCTAACCCTCGGCTGATAAGGACGAGGTTAATGAGTGCTGTCTCCAATTTTAAAGTAAAAAAAACAAGGTTTACCTCAGGGAGCCGTGCTCTGTTGCCTTCTCTTCAACACAATTATTAATGACCTCACCGCCGCCATCGAAAAAACACCTGACACATCATACCTGCGGTATGCTGATGACGTCATTGTGTGGAATACTACTAACAAGACTGACCACCTTAAAGAAACTATGGACCTAGTATTAGAAAACATGGGGCTATGGGCCGACTGCAATAAAATGACAGTTAATCCAGAGAAAACCATGTTTCAGTTATTCACTCTCTCCACCAAGCCCCCAACCATTGAGTTCAATTATAAACAGAGTTACCTACCAGAGTCTAAATTGTATAAATACTTAGGTGTTAATATAGACACTAGACTCTCATGGAAAAATTACATATAAGAGGTTGCTGAGCGCACAAGCAAGCGAACAAATCTGTTAAAAAGACTAACTGGTACAAAGTGGGGTTGCACGCAGGACGTTCTTGCCACTGCTTATAAGACCTATGTCAGACCCTCCATGGAATACGCTTCAGAAGTTACGTCACTGGCCAGTCAACCGAATCTGCGAAAGTTAGATAAAATCCAGAACAGTGCCCTCAGAATCATCACCGGCGCAGCTTTCTCAACGCCCATTTGTGCAATGGAAATGCAAACCTGCATAGAACCATTGCAAAAAAGGCGCAAAAAACTAACCCTTAAATTTTGGAACGCTCAAGAAGAGTAAATCACCGATACTGGACTAATTATAGAAAGGCTGCACAGAGACTAAAAACCCAGCTAAGCCCACTACAACACGCTGAAGAACTTAGAAGAAGGTTTAACATCGGTGAATCAAACCCAACCCCGCTCAAAACTTTCAACAAGCCAACTATTGCCATGCCTCTCAAAAGTTTGTTGTTACTAAACTTTAAAACCCCCAAGCATCTTGCACTCCCAGAAGAACTAAAGATTTCTGCCCTTGAGATAATCCACACTTTATATCCTGAACCAGACTGGCTGCACACCTACACTGATGGATCTAAACTCAATCCTACTGGAGCTGGCGCTGGAGCTTTCTCCAAGCTATTTGAAATCAGCCAGGGCGTTGGGGCAAACGCAAGTAATTTTGATGGGGAAGTAACAACAGTGCAACTGGCCGCAGAGGCTCTTGCTGCGCATCACCCAGCAACGAACCACCAACGAGCTGTTTTCTTTATAGACTCCCAAGCCACCATAATTGCAATAGCCGACAACTCTTCAACAGACTGTTCGAACATATTCCACTGCTGAGAAGCAATCTCACATCTTTTGCAAAATGAATGGTCAATTAGCCTTCAGTGGATCCCAAGTCACATCGGCATCACAGGTAACGAAAGAGCAGACGACCTTGCAAAAAATGCAGATTCAACAACCATAAGCTGAAACCAGCCTCACCTCTGCCAAAGACCTTATTGATGCAATCCTTAAACGCTCCATTAAACAAGAGCATGAGGAAGCATGCAGGGGGAAACAGTGGGCATCACTTAGCAGTCGCGGTCCTTTGGTGCGCACAAGCGATAGAGCAACTGTCGTGGCTGACTTTCGACTTCTGACAGGACACGACTATCTCCAGGCCCACCTATACCGTTTTGGCCTAGCGGAGTCCGATACGTGTCCGCTCTGTCTCAATGGTATTATGCATGGGGACCACATTTCATCCTGTCCTGAACTGGACGACCAGCTGTCCAGAACCGGTCGTTACTGGGAGGCTCGACGCCGAATGGTTTAACAGCAAAGGGCGGGCATTGGATAAAGTAAAGTAAGTAGTTTCCCGATACCATTGAAACACATTTTTTTCTGTACTTTTTGTTTAAATAATGAGCAAAAAATAATATTATTTTACCTTCTAGTATGTTTATTCATTTAAATTAGTTTATTTTATAATGTCATAAGACACCGGTGACCGTCATGTCACAACGTAAATATTTATACTACAAGGCAGTGCATGGGTCGTCAGGCTTACTGCGCATTCCCCATTCAAGGCCGATCTTATTAAATGGAATTATGGTTTTTAATTTAGTATTTAATAAAACACAAGAAATTAACAAAACATATTTAAAAATACAAAAATAACTATAATAGTATAAATAATGATAAAGTATCTATGAAGCATTAAAAAACACTAAACTTGTTACTATAAATAATACAGCATAAATATAAAACGTTGTTTGTCTTGAGAGAGCTGTTCCACTACCAACATAGCAGTCATTGAGGTTACATGTATTTATATCAGTAATGTTGGTAAACATGTCTTTAATAGTATCCCATTCACAGATTTCACCACCACAACCATCTACAGGTAGAATCTTTTCATTCAAGTAAAATATAATTTTGAATGTTTTTTGACATCTGGAAAACAAAACAATTAATGTAAAAGTATTTTTTCTTGATCTTTAATTTGAGTTACTAAGTATACATGTTAACTCTTTTAATATTACTTAGTATAATTTTTTAATAATAAAACTTACTCTTTTTGCATGAAAACAACTAATTTATGAGATGGATCCCATTTCCAAATCAGATTGTATTGGAAAATGGGTCATGTCACCCAAAAAGGTCATTTTTTTCAAATTAGAGCTTTTAAAAATTCCTCGAAACCTGTATACTTTTGAAAATGTAAAAGTTAATTTAAGTATTGATAGTTTTCTCTAAAATTGATAAATTTCAACATATCTAAACTATCACAATAACTCCTGCTATTTAAATTTACTCTTGTATTTAGGTGCTTCGTATTACTTTTTACAAATAGTGTACAAAACACTTTACACAAAAACATTCAACAAGAAAAACCTGTAAAAGTGAAAATAACTTTTATGCTATTACAAACATTTGATCTTAGTTTGTAATAAAAAACAATGATTATATAGTAACGAACAATCACAATCAATAATCTATTTTTTAATTCCTTCTATTAGCTCACACTCTCCTAATATACTTCTTACACAAATTTTCAATTGTTAATAAAATATGTTTTATTCATCCAATCAAGTTCAAATACATTTCTTTTAACCTATACTGGATTACAACTGATGTTAATACAGTTTTTTCAAATATGTATTAAATAATTAAATTTAAAAAATTTGGCGGGTTCAGGTTGAATTCGAACTAAGTATCTTCATGTTCGAAGCCTAGCGCTTTACCACTGAGCCAACTTTCCTATAGCGAGAAATTTATTTTTCAAAGATGTATATAAATTTTTCTGTTACCCCCCTCTGGTTGTAGTGAAACCTCCATAGCAAAACCTTAAATTTTTGCCATGGTTACTACACAATATCATAAATAATGCTCTAGGATTGAAAATAAATGAAAAGAATAAAATAAACAAACTGGATTAACGGTATCGAACCTTGCTTCACAAATGGACTATGCAAAAGAAAAGCGAAAAGAAACTATAACACAATGCAAGCAACGAAAAAAAGAAAGCATATAAAGAGTAACGAACAAAAATAATAGTCTAACACCATACATAGAAAAGAAAATGGAAAATTGCACGGAAATTCTCTTTCTATTTTGCCAATTAATATTGTTATTCTGGCATATTTATATTAGTTGTAGTTATAAAGTTTAAAAAAAACTAAAATAAAAATTGTTTTTCTTTATTGAATTAGGAATTGATTTTAAAAAAAGAAAATATTAATTACTGGTTTGATACACGTTCCAGTATCAAGCCTAAGTTTTGTATTTGTAGTTATACTCACTAATGATAACATTGTGATTGAAATACATGTTTTAGTGTTAGTTTTTACTTATCAACTTCTGTTTTGTAATTTACATTAAAAGAATCAACAACACACTTATGATACTTAAATTTTACCAATGTAGAATTCATCACCATTCATTATTCACAACATCATAATTATTTTATAGTTAGTTGTTGTTATTATAATTATTTTATTATAATTCAATTAAATTCAATTATAATAGAAAAATAAAATTCAGAAAACAATACATTAACAATAATATTTAGAAAAATTTATGGATTTAAGTGTTTTCAAAGCTACCAACTTAATGAAATATCTCAGCAGAGGTGTTTTATACTACTATATTTTTTCAATACTATAAGATAATCAGATCAATGATATTTGTGGTTTCTGTTTTTATTCTTTGTGATATTGTATGTATTTTGAATGAGTTACTTGTTTTATTTATCAAAACATTGTGCAGGATTTGAATTTATCTTTTTAATATTTAAAATGAATTGAGATTGGTATTTGTAGTTTTTACAAATTTAAATAAATGTTCCATTATGTTAATTTATTTGTTTTTATTTGTGATTATAGAATTGATGAATTTGTGTTAATTTTGTATTAATGTAAAATATCTCACATCTTTTTGGTAAAACTTGATGGTTGTATGTTTCCAATTTCTGTTTTATGTTCCTTGTATTGAATAATGAAGTTTCTACCTGTTTATCGTAAAGAGAAACTGGGGCAATTTTTCTATGTGAATTATGTTTACTTCTGACATGTTATTGTGTTCTATACATATTTTCTAGATATATGTTGCATATTTTATTATTTGAGTTTGCAGATGGACGAGGTTATTGTTTTAAAGTATTGCTGTAAAACTTATTTACACTTTTTGGTTTCACTTGGCAAAAAACGACTATTTATTGATATTTTCCAACAGACTTGTTTCATACTAGGTCAGTGCATATTCAATGCTGTGAGTCACTGTCAAATCCTGAGGTTATAAGAAAAACCTCAAGATGTATAAGACAAAAACTGGAAGTTTTAAAAACTTACTAACCAACTTTTATTGGAGTTGGTGTGTAATGGACATGTTCTGTTGCATTTTGTATAGTACTGTGTTCTTTCTGCAACTACTGTTCGTTTTTATCTATATTGGTTTGTTTTAGTTGCTGGTGTCTTTATTTATGGATGTATTTTGTAAGTCTGTTTAATATGGGGAGAAAAGCAGGATATTTGTGTTGTATCAGATGATTAAATAAGTTGTGTATGACTGTCTTTGCTGTGGATTTTTATTATACTGACAATTTGTAAAAGGCTTTGAACATATGTAATTTCTTCAGAAATAAATATGCTCAATACTTTCAAAAATTTTATTCAATATTATGTAACTATTGAATTTTAATTTTTTACATTAGCCTTAGTAAAATTTTATATTTTATTACAATACTTACCTATGAAGTACGATTACAAGATTGGCACCAAAAGGAATATTTGAGGTCCTCCATTTCCGTTTTGTGCTAGTTACATTTTTTTCGGTTAATGGGTTTGAGTCATTGAATATGCCTAACCTAGTTAGTAGTCTTTCAAACATGCCATGACTTGTGAAAAAAACAGTAGATCTGCCCTGATCTGTGTGGTTAACAGCTTCACTAAAATTTAAAAAATATTTTTTTGTAAATTTATGGCTTTAAAATATATTTATAAAATAAATTTGTTCAAGTTATTGAAAAGGACATGTATTTATATAAATGTCAACAGTAACTCTTAAAAAAATTAATAGTTTTGGAACTATGTGAAAAAAATTAGTAACTTACTGCTGACAAGTTTTAAAAACATCATTTTATTCACAAAGCCACTCTGCTACTCTTTGTCATTGCAGTTTAGCTTTGTCAATAAAATTACGGTTTTCAAATATATTAATTGTAGGTTGGTTAAGTTTTTTTTCATTTAGAAAAAAATTTTTCATAATATAATCAGTAAAATCAAGATGACAACAACAACCAATTTTTAGAAAACTAATAAATGTTTGGCATCATAAATTTAAAACAAATATTTTTAAAGTTATGTTGTCCTTATTTAGTTTTTACAGTAATGCTCCGTACTTATGCGATAGGTGGGACCGGGCGATAGCAGTGTAAGTCGAATTTGCGTAAGTTGGGGTATAATTTTACGTACAATCTAATAGGAATCATGTTTAGTTGGGACCAAAGACTAAATAAACCAATAATTTAGATGAAAAATGTGTACGTATTAAAATCTTAAATACCTAATACAACAAAAAATTATATTCATACATATTTTAAAATGTTAATTTGATATAAAAGGCTTCATAAAATCTTGTAAATTTGTTTGTCGAATTGAAGATGTTTTCTTCTCACGCAGAATTTCCTCTTAACTAGCTAATATTTTTTTTTACTTCTTGTTTTGTAGCAGAAATGGGCTCTTCATGTGAGTCTATGCTTTCCAAAATTTGTAAGCCTTACTCAATTAAACTAAGGCCTTTTGTCAAGTTTCTAACCGTCATTTTATTATCTACGTCAACTGAGTCTAAAGAATCTGGGTTTTTAAGGTCTTGCTCTTGCTTACGCATTTCTATGAGCTCATCAATTGTCAGTTCCTGGTTGTGTGAATTTAGCAGTTCTGGAACATCATCACTATCCACTTCTAAGTTTAGTAGTTTGGCAAAAGCGACAACTTCTTCAATCACAATAGCAATTTTGTCAGTCTCTGTCACTGATTCTGCTTGTGATTCAGTAGCAAAAAAAATGAACACAGCTTTTTAAAAATGCAATTCAAAGTTTTATGTGAAATTTCATTCCAAGACTGTCCAATTATTCTCACTGCATCTAAAACATTAAATTATTTCCAAAAATCTTTAACAGAGAGCTTGTTGTACTGCCTTATAGCTTCATACAGATGCAGCAAATGATATTATTGTGTAATAAGCTTTAAATGTTCTGATTATGCCCTGATCCATCGGTTTAATCAAACTAGTTGTGTTTGGTGGCAAAAATATCACTTTCACGTGTGTATCTGGAAACCTATTAGTACGTGAATGCTAATCAAAGGGTTAAACAAAAATCATGTATATTAAACTTATGGACAAATCATTATGTACAAAATGTTCCATATCACATTTTTAGAAAAATATAAAGTTATGTACAAAAAATAATTTACTATATATAGTATGAAGATATTTATCAGCAAATGTATAAGAAATTACAACACAACTATTTTCACCTCTGACGGGAAAAACGTGTATTTATTTTGGCTAGTACGATCGGTAAGTAAGTGGCAGTTCAGAATTTGAAACACTATCTTCAGAGTCATAATCATATCTGTAAATAAGTGGTAATTTAGAATCCAAATCGTCTTCAGAGCTATGATAAACATCAGGTAAGCCTAGGCAAGAAGTGTACAAATTTATTCATCTTTGTTGGAAATTTCCATCCTTGACAGATGTATCACTTTTAAAAACTCTGGTAAAACTAAAATTTTCCTTTAAATTATTTCTTAAAGAAATTGCTGTATCTAATACATTTCTAACATATAACGACTATGTTATCATACATATATTACACTATCTGGGTTTATGTCAGTCAATAAATACATAGTCACAATTTTTAGCATTTGCCCCTTGTAGGGTTAACAAAAAGAACAAAATGGTATTCTTAGAAGCTACAGCTCTCTTAAAGGCAACTGTAAGAGACAGCACTTTTGCATCTAATGTCTTAAGATCAAACACAATTATTGATTGATTCAACATTCCATTGTTGAATTATAATGTGTATATTTAGTGCATAAGATTTAGCAATGCATAACAAAACTCATTTAGTTATATATTCATAAGGATTAATTTGATATCAAAAGAACATACTAATGAACACAAATTCCTTTGTTCGATCAAGGAAGTCTGGCTACAATGCAGATGTACATCATGACAACTCTGCCCAAGAATAAACACTGGATGCTGATTCACCATTTTCAGCTGAATCTTTCTAAAGCAATCTGATCTGCAGATCTCCTAGGTGCCTTCATCTCCATCAGTCTACAGATGGCTTCTGAATTATTGATTGGATAATTTCTGGTCTTTTTGGAAACAGAATGGTATATTTTTCTTTCATTTTCATCTCATTCTGCTCTTTCTGTTATTGAAGCTTAATAGTAATATTTTTTTTTGTTTTTAAATACCCAATTACACACACACACACACTCCAATCGTATTGTTATTTTAAACATTATGATGAATATTTTCCAAAATACTTATGAAGCTATATACAATTATAACTAGAATTATCATTAATCACTTAAAATTAAGTTTAACTGAACGTAATGGACTACAAAACTCAAGAATGGAATTACCAATTTGAATAAAATCATCTTTCTTAGATCTCTAAACTCTAATTTCAAAATTATTTTATTGAACTTTTTGAACTGATGTAATGCAGTATTTATGTTTTAGTAGTGTTATTTACTATAAATAAAATTTATTGTTCCAATAGTACGGAAGGAAAGTATGGTTACTGATTAAGTTAAATAAAAAAAACAGATGAACATTTTTAACTGTTCTAATTTATTCACCCCTTCCTTGCCTCATACCCCTGGCATAAACACTCAGTATTATGAAATTAGCTACATTATTTTAGTTCTATTGGTAAGTCGAAAATCATAGTGGTATTATTATTCAAAATGTTTGAGAAGTTTGATGTTTTAAAAGTATAGTAGAGCATTTAAAGTTCGGATCGATTGGGACTGGGACTCATCCTGGAATTGGTACTGATTTATACGGATTTTCTAACGATCTCTAAAACTAATGTGTATTATTGATATTTCATTAACTATAATTTATTTTAATGCTTAGAGTATCATGTAGGTTTGAATTAAACTAGGAATTATTATAAAATATATGTCAGAGGGATTAAAATACAAAAGAATTTAGTGAAAGACCATATAATGCACATACTAATACACAACACAGAAAACAAAACAAAAAAACATGTTGGTACAAACTTATTGGGTGAAAAAGTCTTTTGTTGTTTTTTTTAACAAAGTCATATTACATGAAAAATTAGCTATAGATTAAGTTTAATAATAAATTTTATTATTATGCTGATTGGTTACAATACGTGTTATTGGTTAGGGTGCAGAACATACAAATCTAAACAATTTAAATCATGATTAAATATACCGTTTGTTGTGATTTAAATTTAGTAATGACACATTTTTTCAGAATCGATGTATCTTATAATGCAAACATTATATATTGTAGTCGCACCGAGCCCCACGGTTTTCATGCTGAGTGCCATCCAAGCTGAAACCACAGTCCGGATTTGCGACACTACAGATTTTTGATGTTCGGATTACTGACGCTTTACTGTACATATGTTATATCAATTTAGATCAATAGTTAGTGCTAGATTTGTTTTTAATCTTAATTTTTTATTTTTATTGAATTAATTTTATGGAACTGTGTGGTCTACAACTTGTATATGTATTACATAACCAAACTACACTATAAAGTAGATTCTGTGAATCTGGAGGTTCAGGTAGTTTTGATATGATGACTAGATTTTTTTAAAACCAAAATAGTATCTGATATATAAAGTGTTTATAATTTGTGTAGTAATTGTTACTTTATAATTGAAATTTGTTAAAACTTATTTGTTCATCTTGGTTAATCTGTTATTATTTTCAAATACTTCACTTACTGGGTATTCTAAATGATTAACTTTTTAATTTTATACAGCAGAAGCATTTGACACTAGTTCAAGGCTGAAAGATAAATAATGTTAGAGACATGAACAATAATTAGATCAGATAGTGTCCTTAAAAAAAATAGATTTTAAATCTTTTTACGAAGAAGTTGTTAGACAAAAACGTTTCCTCCAAGTGTAAATTAACAATTTAACAATTTTTAGTTTATAAAAAGTCTGGTCGCAAGTAATAGCAAAAGTGTAATTAGATTTTAAATATTAGAATTTTGCCAGTTTTTTCATAAATTTACTAATTAAGGCCTATAAACTAGGTTTAGGTTCGATTTGGGTTCTAGAACATTTAACTACATTTAATGAATTGGGATAATTTGATAATTATATACCTCTTTGACTCCATTATAAAAAACTAAAATAGTTTATTTCTTTATTATTACTTCTAGTTTATACTAAACGAACCATTTACTTACTGTCCAAAATACTATCTTTCACCTAGAGTAAAGTTTAAAAATAAGTTAATTAAAATTTGATTTGAAAGTTAAATAAAATACTTACCTCATTTTTACAATGATATCTTGTAACAATGGACAACCAAGCTTAATGTTAATATTCATTCCATAGCCATGTTTGTAATAATAGAATAAATCTTCCTTAAATTCGAGAATCTAAAAAAAATATGACCCTTTAATTGTGACAGTAGAATAACTTACATTGAAATGAAAACTTCTAAGGCTAAATTACTTACCTAAAAATCTGTCTACAGTTATATTAAGTGGTGGAGATCAGTTTTGGAGTCCAAACGTTATTGACATTATTTTGGTCTGTGACATTATTTAGTTACATTATATACAACTAAACACTCCCTCATAGAACATATTTTCTATATCTGAGGGTGTAATAAACATCAGATACCTTAGCTGTGACTATACTTTTCTATTTCTGGTATTGGCTTAGCACCCTTTTTTTTATCTGCCCTATGAATTTTTCTTGTACGCCTTTAGAGCATTAGAGTATTAATAGCTGCCTCTATTATTAGTCTACATAGCCAACATTATAATTTCTATTATAAGTCTCTACATTAGGCTTATTGTTCATAATATGGTGACATAAACATGCCTTAAAAACTTGACAGATTTTAGTATTTAAAGGAAAGATTAAACAATTACTGCCTTGGAACAGAAAATATACATCATGGCACATTAATCATCCATATCATACAGATGTCAGTTTTCATCATAGTTTGTTTGCTTCAAGTGAGTTTATTTTTTGATGTGTTATGTACCAAACTGGATGTCTGTGATGTTTAAACGATATTAGATATTATCGCTTCTCGAAACCTATAGCATGGATAAGGATAGATATTTATAGCCCATAAGTTGTAATTTTATCAGATGTTCTAGACATGATAGACAGACTGTCATCAGATTTTATGTCAAGTGAACTCTCTTGCTCAGTTTAGTTGGTACTTGGTGTCGGTTAGAAGCTGGCATTTTTTGTGTCATACTTTGTCAATAGAAAATATGAGGTCATTCAAGGTTGACCATTTGTTGAAAGTGAGTGAGAGGGAGGGGAGTGATATATATTTAAAGTTCTAAATTTTAAAACCTCTTAGTGTAAATATTTTTTATAATTAGTGTATTTTTGTGTATATGTGAAGTGAATAATAATAATTTGTTTTTACTAATTATGATTAGGAATAATAATTAATCAACAAATAATAAATTAATATTTATTGCTTTATATTGAGAATATTTTTGTAGCGAAATACACTGTAACATTTATAGAATGGGCTATATAATATTATTTAAGAATTGGAAAATAAATTAGAAATAACTCACTCAAAATTTAAAAAAAAAAGAAATTCATTAAAAGATTGGTTAGGTTAAAATTGAAACTAAATTCTGGTAAAAGCCTAGGAATTGTAAACAAGGTATTTGAACTGTAAAATCCATTAGGAAATTTGTTATATCAAATAACCTAACACATAAATTAAAATAAGATAATCTAAAAATAGTTATGTGTAAACAAATTTGTAAACTGTAGGAACATAGGGCTAAGTAATTACTAGAAGGAGAAAGTGAACACGTTTGTAAACAAAAGAAAATTGTAAGGTTATGTTTATGAAAGACCAAGCAAAACACACACTATTCAGAACTATTTCAAAAGTAAAACACAAAGACACTTCACACACTAATAATATTAATAAAATAAACACTGGAAGGTTTGTTGACGATAGGAAATTGAAACAGTAAGTTTCAATCAGGTTTCAACCAAAGTTTAACGAAATAAAAATTGGTGAAAACAAACTTGTTGGTATGTCAGCTGTGAAACAGATGTAGGTCAGTGTGACAATCGATTGTAGTGAAGAAAAAGAAAACAAACTAGATTACAGGCAACATATGTTTTTTGGAGAAGAAAGGCGGCCATATTTAAACAATTTTAGAAAAAAAGGACGCGTAGTTAGTAGTTGAGTTGGATGGCGTGGGTGACGCTTTAAGACCGGACCTGCCAGGACCAGTCAAAATTCTATTTTTTTGGAAAGAGTTCGTCTAAATTATACAGTTTTGTGAGTAAACTTGGCCAGATTAAACAGGAATAAGAAAATTGAAAGAGTTAATACAGTGAAAATATAATTTGAAAGAACTAAAACGGATTTAAGTGTGTGAATTGTTTAATTGGAGAGAACGGGAATTTACGTAAGCGACCAGCAAAATTTTGATATTTATTAAGTTGAGTAATAGCGCTATAAAATAACTTTAGCGGACTTTTAAGATAATAGAGAAGTTTAAATTTGTATATTAGGATATCTTATAGTTAATTAATAGTTCGAAATAATCCAGTTCAAATAGTTTGGCCTTTTTTGCATTTTCAAAATTTAATATTGTTTGTTCAAAATTTATTTAATTAACCTAAGAATTTCTAAAAATATAGCCCATACTATAACCCCGAGATATCAAGAGATCTTAAACTAGCCAAGGGTATAAAAACCTTGTAACTAAAATTTAAAGAATCGAATTTTAGTATATTTTGTTAAAAATTGTTAAGTTGTAAAATTTTGTTTTGTGTATTGTTTAATGTTGAGATGAAATTGTAATAATAAATGTTAATGAATTGTTCTTGAGTAGTTTTTTGGTTTTGGTTATTAAATAGAAATAATATATCTTCATAAAATAGTAAAACCCCGTTGCGTCTGTTTTATAATTATGTTATAATTGGCGCAACAACGTGAGGGCTCGATAAAATTTATTTAGAGAGATTTTGAATCAAAATTAATTTAGAACTTTTTATATGAAAAACATTTGAACTGGAAATAGATTTAGAAAAATTTTGTAAAACCAAACACTGAGTTGAATAGAATCAAGACTAGGTTTATAGTATATATAAAAATTGTTTATGTTTGTATAATAAGTTACTTACAGCTAAAAAAAAAAAAAAAAGAAAATATTATAGGCGAGCTGGTAGTTGTAGGGGACTAGGAAAAAGGGACAATTTTGGAAATGAAAGAAATAAAAATGGAAGGCACAGATATGCCAATAGTTAACATTGAGGTAGAAGAAGCTAGGGGACTACCTATGCAAACCCAACAAAAAAAATGGGGAAATGATGAAAATGAAGATTTAAGGGAAATGATGAGATCTCTCATGGAAATGAGTCTAAAAGGGAGAGAAGAGATGAACAGAGGATTTGCCTCAAGTAGGTTGGAAATGAGTAGGTTGGATAAGAAATTCGAAAGCCTAAAGGAAGAAAATAGGAGAATGATAGAGGATATGAGGGAACAGTGGAGAAAAAAGAATAATGCTGTAGTAGAGGATGAGAGAAGAGACTTAGAGGAGAAAGATGGAGAATTAGAGGAGATTAAGGAAAATTTTGAGAAAACAAATGAAATAATAGCTGATGAGATAGAAATTAATAAAAAAGAGATAGAGAAAGTCGAATATATAACAAAGAAAAACACAGAAGAGTTAGGAGAGTTAAAATTAAGAAATGAAGTAGGAAAGATGGAGGTACTGCCAATAAAAAATATAACAATTCAAACCGCAACTAAAAGGAACACTGAACAGATTAATAAAATGAAAATGGTAATAGGAGAAATGGAAGGAGTTAAATATCCGTTTCAATGCATAGTGGTACAAAGCTTGTTGAGAGAAATGATCATAGGTACGGATATGTTAATGGATGTGGAGGCACAACTCAAGTTTGGAAAATGGGAAATGGAATTTAAATATGAGAGAAACACAGAAAATAGAACTTATGAAGCAGATGAAAGATACAATGGAGATGTAAACGGTGTTAAGGCAAGGACAGGCGTGGGGACAAGAAAAGAGCAGCTTGCCCACAGTCAATCGGAATACTAAGACAATGAGAAACCCAGGAATAGAAATTAAATAGAGGAAACAAGTGTACAGGCATTAATAGACACAGGCAGTAATATGACATGTATCAAGGAGAACTGGAAAAGAAAAATAATAATAAAATAGGAAGGGAGATATTAAATATAGGTAAAGGAAGCAATATGAATAAACTCTAGGTGATTATGTGTATAAGAAAACGTTAGCAGGAGATAAGTTTTAAGGGATGGTAACTATATCTATGATAATTTATTAGAAACTTCGTCGAGTAATGAATAAAGATAAAATTATGTATATTTAAACTTCGTCGTATTGTAAGGGAGAATCTGCGTTGATAAATAATGGAACTTCGTCGTATATATTATAAAAGAAATATTAATCTATGATAATAAATATTAAAGCATCGTTGTAATAAAAATATGGTAATTGTGTATTTAAACTTCGTCGAATTGTAAGGGAGAATCTGCGTTGATAAATAAGTATTAAAACAAAATTGATATTCGTTGATATAGGGACAGTGTAATCGAAGGAGCTATAGATATGATCAAATAGAGGATATGAGATTGCGACCTTTAAAAATATTAGATGTTAAACTTCATATAAAATAAACTGAAATGATATAAGAAAATAATTGAACTGGATGAGCATAACAATATAAAAAGGGGAAATATAATTTGGAAAAAGGGGAATTTGAAAATAAAATGAAATATATAAATAACGTCGATAATATGTGAAATAAAATAAAGGTCTACGTGAATAAGGGTGTTAATGATGTTGATGTCGTCGAAAATATGTTAAAATAAAATAAATGTCTACGTTAATAAGTGGAGGTAAGGTGAATTACCGTCATATATATATGTAACAAAGTATATAGTATAATAAAGAGTTTAAAAAAAAAAATAATAATAATAATAATAAAATAATAGTAATATGAAATTGGGGTTAAATTTAATATAGTTGTGTTCAGATAGAGTTGATAGATTTATAACTGAAGTGAGGTTGAGGCAAGGTTAAGACAAATTAATTTTAATTGAAAAAAAAAATTTATGATGAATAGTTGGGAGGATGCGAAAAAAGAGATAGTAAATAGAATAATAAATAACAACATATAAAATTAATGAAATAGTATTATGCGAGTTTTAAACTAGTATAAACCATGTAAGACAAGTAGCTTGAAGTTTTCAGCTCAGTATTTGATTGGTAAAGAGTTAAGATAAAATTGTATTATAGAATTAAGTATAAATGGACGAAAGTGGACAGATGAAGGTATAAATGACTTTTAAGTGGACAATTATAAAAGTGGTAAAGACAATGGACAATAAGTTAGCCAAAGTGTTGAGGTATAACGTACTCAATAAAAATGTGTTCAGGTAGTTATTAAATAAAATGTACAAGTAGGAAATAAATGTAAATTTAAATTTAATTTAAAAAAAAAAAATATGTATATTTAAGCAAGCTTGTAAAATGTAAAAAAAATGTGTAATGTAGATATTAGGATTATTTTTTTTTGTTTAAATTAAATTAGGGGACATTGTAACATTTATAGAATGGGCTATATAATATTATTTAAGAATTGGAAAATAAATTAGAAATAACTCACTCAAAATTAAAAAAAAAAAGAAATTCATTAAAAGATTGGTTAGGTTAAAATTGAAACTAAATTCTGGTAAAAGCCTAGGAATTGTAAACAAGGTATTTGAACTGTAAAATCCATTAGGAAATTTGTTATATCAAATAACCTAACACATAAATTAAAATAAGATAATCTAAAAATAGTTATGTGTAAACAAATTTGTAAACTGTAGGAACATAGGGCTAAGTAATTACTAGAAGGAGAAAGTGAACACGTTTGTAAACAAAAGAAAATTGTAAGGTTATGTTTATGAAAGACCAAGCAAAACACACACAATTCAGAACTATTTCAAAAGTAAAACACAAAGACACTTCACACACTAATAATATTAATAAAATAAACACTGGAAGGTTTGTTGACGATAGGAAATTGAAACAGTAAGTTTCAATCAGGTTTCAACCAAAGTTTAACGAAATAAAAATTGGTGAAAACAAACTTGTTGGTATGTCAGCTGTGAAACAGATGTAGGTCAGTGTGACAATCGATTGTAGTGAAGAAAAAGAAAACAAACTAGATTACAGGCAACATGTGTTTTTTGGAGAAGAAAGGCGGCCATATTTAAACAATTTTAGAAAAAAAGGACGCGTAGTTAGTAGTTGAGTTGGATGGCGTGGGTGACGCTTTAAGACCGGACCTGCCAGGACCAGTCAAAATTCTATTTTTTTGGAAAGAGTTCGTCTAAATTATACAGTTTTGTGAGTAAACTTGGCCAGATTAAACAGGAATAAGAAAATTGAAAGAGTTAATACAGTGAAAATATAATTTGAAAGAACTAAAACGGATTTAAGTGTGTGAATTGTTTAATTGGAGAGAACGGGAATTTACGTAAGCGACCAGCAAAATTTTGATATTTATTAAGTTGAGTAATAGCGCTATAAAATAACTTTAGCGGACTTTTAAGATAATAGAGAAGTTTAAATTTGTATATTAGGATATCTTATAGTTAATTAATAGTTCGAAATAATCCAGTTCAAATAGTTTGGCCTTTTTTGCATTTTCAAAATTTAATATTGTTTGTTCAAAATTTATTTAATTAACCTAAGAATTTCTAAAAATATAGCCCATACTATAACCCCGAGATATCAAGAGATCTTAAACTAGCCAAGGGTATAAAAACCTTGTAACTCAAATTTAAAGAATCGAATTTTAGTATATTGTGTTAAAACTTGTTAAGTTGTAAAATTTTGTTTTGTGTTTAGATGTTGAAATAAAATTGTTCTAATAAAGTTTTGAATTGTTCCTGAGTGAGTAGTTTTATTTGTCTTAAATAAAAAATTCAATTTATTAAATAGTAAAACATAATTATATTGAATTGTGTCTCTTTAAAAATAATGTTATAACACTTAATGCATTCCAGGAATTAACTCACTAAATCAGGAATAATCTATTCTGCAATGGGTTAGAGAATTTTGTTGCAACCAGTGTTGCTACATTACTAAAATACTACATTCTTACATTACTTCTATATCTCAAATAATGTATGATTATCAACATGTATATTAAAATAAATCAAAGAAATAGATGATAATTTAAAATTTACACCGGAAAGACAGAGCAGTTGTAGTTTAAATTCCAGACTTCCACGAGCTGTAGGCGTTGTCAAGTTCAAAATGCAAACCGGCCACAACTATCTGGTCGCCCATCTACATCGCATTGGTGTGCTCCCAACACCGGAATGCCCTCTCTGTGGACATGATATGATGGATGTGGATCATATGAAGAAATGCAATGCACTTGATTATTCCGGAGATGATGATGACCCACTTGTTCGTCTATACTGGTCAGCGCGTCACCAAATAGCTCAACAGCCAAGAGTGGGCGTTGGCTAGTAAGTAAGTAGTTTATATTCCAAAGTTTAAAATAAAATAGAACAGGAGAAAAAATAGAATTTGGAATTTTCAGGAAAGATGCATTTACTGAAAATGTAATTAATGCAAAATCAAACCACTTATTAGAACAAATTAGTGGCATTTTAGGCAATTTTTCAACAGAATATTAAGTGTACTATAAATAAAAAAGAATATATTGAACTGGATAATATTTTTCAAATTGCAGAGAATAATGCATACAACAAAGAAGTATCGAAATCTTGTTGCTGTTCATGACGAGCTGGTTGTTAATTACTTATTACACTTTTGCTATTACTTGAGACCAGACTTTTTGTTAACTAAAAGTTGTTTAATTAATAACTTACACTTGGAGGAAATGTTTTCGTCTTACGACTTCTTGAGCATCGTCCATATGAAGAAGTCGTAAGACGAAAACGTTTCCTCCAAGTGTAAGTTAACAATTTAACAACTTTTAGTTAACAAAAAGTCTGGTCGCAAGTAATAGCAAAAGTGTAATAAGGAAGCTATTAGGAAAAATTAAGTCAAGAAGAAATAAAATAAAAAATCCTGGAACAGAGATAGAGATACAGACAATTTACATATATGGGAAAAGAGGTTTATAAATGAAGAAGTCTTTTTAAGAAATATAATGTGGATGTTGGAATGAAAACTAGCAACACATTAAAAACTAATTAAAAGGTAATATAGAAAGAGTAAATAAGTTTATTAAAAACGTGGTTTATAAAATGCAATGCAATTGCAAAGCAACATATGTAAGACAAACATAACGAGAATTTGAAACCAGATATAAAGAACTTATAAGGACATTTAAATATGAAAAAAGTGATTCAAAATATGCTATATATGTGTTTAAAGAAGGCCATACAAAGGAAGAAACAAAGAATACAATGAAAACTTTACGTATTGCTAATAAAGGAAGAAGGTTGAACATTTTAGAAAATATAGAAATTCATAAATCTAGTAGTTAAACGGAAGGAGTCAAGAGTATGTGTGAACCAACAGGAAGTGAGATCTACAAAAAGTGGGGTGTAGGGCTAACAGTATATAAAGATGAGTTCAAGGTTTGGGCGAACAGAACAATTTAAGTTTTGAGAATAGAGTTATGCTGAAATGTCTCAACAATGAAAAATGTTGTTATGTTAGGAAATGAAATGTACTCCAATTTATTAGGGATTATTAATTTGGTAATAGAAGAGCAACCAATAAAATTGAGCCTTTGAAGTGTGCAGACGTTTAGATGACACTAAAAAAAGTTACCTGTTTAGTTCAGTTATGAGTTGTAATTTACTTTTTAGAGTTGAATTCAACCTATGTAGTGTTGTAGTAATAATTATTGTATTGCAGTAATTATCATTTCTATATAAAAATTTAACAATAACTAAAAAGTATAAATATAGCAAAGCCTATTTTAGTATTATTTATTGCTTATCTTGTATTATATAATAATAGTGATTTGTAATAACAAAATCTATGTTATTGATTTAACAATATGTCTGTTTATTATATACTTACTTCTAGTTGCTCTTTAGTAAAAACAGCACACCACGGAGAAATATATGTTAAACTTTGGTTAAAAGCTCTGTCATACCGACACATTTGGTACATGAAAAAAATGTCTCCTACAACAAGAAAAGCTCTAGTAAACAGAAGCAAGGTTTAAAATATAAATTTTGTAAGTAATAAAAACTCGAATTTTTAGTTTGTTTTAAAAGAAATAAAATATTGATAGTTGTGTATTTAAGAACAGCATAGCAACTGATTTAAAATTTTAAAAAGATAATTATCTATGAAATTATACAGAGCACAGTATCGGAATTATAATAATTAAACGATTAACCATTGTTATTAAATGTTTGTAGCAAGGGTTATTGTCATTTAATTATTATTAGGTATGTTAAAACACATGACAAAAATTATGTTAATGAAAAATATTAGATATGTTGTTTTCTTTTTATTAATGCTGGCTTAGTAATCAATATAAAGATCTCTCTCAGTGTATGGTATATATATCTTGAGTTTCTGCATTTTATAAAAAATGTTTACTTTATTAAATCAATCATTAACTCAAAAGCATATTTTAAATCAAACCCAAAATTTTATGTAATTTGTCAAGGTTTAAATCAGTTTTAATAAGATTTCACTTCATGTTACGCAAAATACTAACACCTTACTTACTGGGTTCCAATGTGAAGATAAAACCTAACCTGGTGCTCACATTCTGCACTAACTCCGTCATGACTTTCATCTTAGAGAAGTGAATCATGACATTTGCAATCTCTCTGTTAGTCCCAAATCGTAGTTTCCACATGGTGCAGTTTTTGTAACTCTTTAAATTGAAATAATTTCATTATTTATTAACAATGGTTTCTTAAGCAAACATTTAATATATAGTATGAAGGACATAACTAGTTTATGCTGATTGAAATAATTTCATTATTTATTAACAATGGTTTCTTAAGCAAACATTTAATATATAGTATGAAGGACATAACTAGTTTATGCTGATTGAAATAATTTCATTATTTATTAACAATGGTTTCTTAAGCAAACATTTAATATATAGTATGAAGGACATAACTAGTTTATGCTGTTTAGGGCAGAGGAAAGAGTTGTTTTGTCCAAAGACATAAAAAGATACAAAACGTAAAAACAAATGGGTCACATATAAAAGATACAATATACAATTTTTCATAAACAGTTTTTGAAAGAAAATATAGGTTCATAAATCTAATATATCACAAATAATTGAAAATGGTAAATACAAATATATTTAATCACCAAGTTTATGACTATCTGAACTTTAATTTATTTCTAAATTTTTAAAAAATTACTGAGACAGAATGTTTTTGATCACTCCGTGGCTATCTTGATCAATGTCTCTTTCATGGTGAGACACTGATGAAGATTGCCACGGAGCGATCAAAAACGTTCTATCTCAGTAAGTTTTTACAAATTTACGAAATAAATTAAAGTTCGGATAGTCTTAAACTAGTGTAAAAGTATTTAATTAAGTTTCACCGAACGTAATGGACTACAAAATTCAAGAGTAGATATATATATTTATTTAATTTTTAAAAATCAAAAGCTTTTATGGAGTAAGTTTTTTATAAATTTTCTTTAATTATAAGTTTGACATGTTGTTATGTTACTAAGTTCAAACTTAAGATATCATTCGAACTTATAATCTTATATTAGTTCAAATTTAAATCCACACTGTATATAAAACCTAACATGTAAAAATAAACTAAACCATCCTTGTAGAGAATAAGAACCACATGTTCTCCACGATAATAAAAAGATACCCAAAGATAGAAATAAAAAAACAAAATCTGTTAATTGAAGAATAGAGACAAACCCATGAAAACAACTCTTGTATTCAAATAATAAATCACAAAGATGCATAAGTTAAACCAATACATTTGGCAACATCTAAAAATCTGATAATATATACAAAATGCCACCATACAAGGATGAACTCCAAAAAAAAAAAAAAAAAAAAAAAAAAAAATTAGTGCCATTTTTAATAATTAACAGACAAAAAACATTTAAAAGCAAATCATTTATGATTTTTAAGGTGTTTCAAAAACATGGCGTTTGAACCATTAAGCACATATTACAGGTGGCTCAAAACTGGACAGTGATATTGGGTGTGAATCAGGATGCACCTACAATTATTGATTACCCTTAGCCTTTGGTATTTTTCCAGATATTTGTCACTTTTAAAGCAATAACCTCAATTAAATCTAGGACTTTCCACAACCTTTTGTGTTATAACTCCAAAAGGGCTCTTCAGCACTTTCTAAGTCAAAATTGTAAACCATTTACTTAGAGACAGTTTTTGTACAGATAGTTTGAAACATAGAGAGGAAATTGTAGTTACTTATTTTCTTGAAGTTTTTGTGTTGTACATCTAATTTACTTATTTTCATGTCAAACGCTCTCTTTTAACTTATGGATGAACTCAAGGATCTACCACTATGTCAGTTCTCTTGAAGTACCACCACAGTCATCTATATATTGTTTCAATGTGATTGTTGGACTGTTTGTCACCGTTATTATGTTCGAGGAAGTTTGAAGGTGATGTAGAGGGACAATTTACCGTATAAATAGTGACATGGTAGCCTTCTTGCATCACCTAAATATATTTAATAAAATTTAGTCCTTTTTTGTCTTAGTATTATTATAATTTTTAGTTAATTGCTTTAATCCTTAATGCAACTTCAATTTTTCATTTTATTTCTAAGAATCGGTTTGTTTTTTTCTTTACTTCTTCTTAGTTAAATTTAGCTTCTAGTCTAGATAGTTTTTAAAATTTTCATTTAAACTTCAAGTTTTAGTTTTTAGTTTACTCATTTTTTAAATTTAATTTATTTTAATTTGGTGTAAATTAATTTTATAATTCAGATATACGCACTAATTATTTATTTATTCTAGTGTTTTTGTTATTTAATTTTTTGTTTTAAAAACTAAACTTATTTGAAAGAGATAACCAAAATTGGTTTCTTCTGTTAAGAAAAATGTATTAATAGTTATGTTAGTTCTATATTAAATGCTAGAATATTGTGTTGCTTAGTGTAAAATAAAATAAATTTTATTTGCAGACTTTATTACTCTAATATTTTAACTAAATAAGTAAACTTAAACTTATAACATTTAAATTATTATTTTAAATATCTATTTTGTAATATTTTTTTCGGCTTTTGCATTAATTAACTTCTTTATCTCTACTTACAAATTTTCTTGGTATGTTTATATTCTTGTTGTACATAATGACTGCAGATTTCTATATACTGTATTTTAATTTTAATAAAATTTTACAGCTTTGATTATTTACAAAGTGCTACTGAGATAAAAATTGTATTTATTTTGGTAATCCAAAAGAATATTAAAAATACTATCTATTATATTAAAAATATTATTTATAACAATAATAATAAAGATTTTCTATATTTTATTTTTGCTCATATTTTTAAGTGGTAAGAATAAAAAACTAAACAAAAGTTATCCAATGTCACTTACTTTGAGTAAGCTATTGTTAACAGAGGTCATGTTTTCTGTGTTATCAAGAGAGAAAAGCCCTTGAAGGAAAGAGTTTGCACTTTGCTTAGACCTGATGGAATCCGTTGTTTGGAACTGAAAAATATAATAAAGATGTTAAGTTCAAAGTTTCAAAAAATAGTTATGAAAAATCTTTCATAAGGACATTGAGCTTTTATACAATTTACTTTGATATTTCTATTTATAAATATTTAAAAAAAATTTAATAAAATTAAAAGAATTCAATTGCCAAGAGAATAAGGTCAATTATTTGTATTAACAGATGATTATATAATTATCTGCATGTCTATGTCGTTATAAACACACACACACGTGTATACCTGTATATATATATAGATTTTTTTTACTAGGAGACTGACAGACTTACCTTGGTAAGAGTCCACTCTGTAGTCTTGAAATAGAAACACATAAAAGCACTTAAACAATGATATATTTCAACCACACAGTGGTCTTTGTCAATCGAAGAGAAAACACAAAAAGAAATATGAGAGAATGAAATAAAAAAAATTTCTCTCATATTTCTTTTTGTGTTTTCTCTTTGATTGACAAAGACCACTGTGTGGTTGAAATATATCATTGTTTAAGTGCTTTTATGTGTTTCTATTTCAAGACTACAGAGTGGACTCTTACCAAGGTAAGTCTGTCAGTCTCCTAGTCCAAAAAATCTAAATAATCTTTACCAACCAAAACTAACCTAAATATATATATATATATATATATATATATATATATATATATATATATATATATATGTATATATATATGTGTGTGTGTGTGTGTGTGTGTGTGTGTGTGTGTGTGTGTGTGTATGTGTGTGTGTGTGTGTGTGTGTGTGTGTGTGTGTGTGTGTGTGTGTGTGTGTGTGTGTGTGTGTGTGTGTGTGTGTGTGTGTGTGTGTGTGTGTGTGTGTATAAACACACACACATAGATAGTCTCCCTGCATTTATTTGATGTTATTCTTCAGATTGTATAATAATTTATCACTTTTGGGTTTCATTAAATTTGTTGATTGATTACACAATCCCTTCTATTACCTCACACTCTCCTTAAATATATCTTGTATAAATTTCTAGTTGTTAATAAAATACGTTTTTTATTCATCCAATCAAGTTCAAATACATTTTTTTAAACCTGTAGTAGATGTATTTTTTTTCTCCTTCTAGTTGTTGTCAAATCCTCCATTGTACAACCTTAAACTGTTGCTATAGTTACCACAAAATATCATAAATAGTGATGTAAGGTTAAAAATGAATGAAACGAATACAATAAACAAACAAACTGGAAATTAGCAAACAATGATACAATTTTTCTTATGTTTTTTTACTATTTATTCGTTTTTTTTTGTTTTGTTTCCAATTTATGAAGCTGATGGTGAGCTATAATTTCTCATTCTGTTCATCTTTTGTTTAATTTGTTATACATCTTTAAGTAACAGATTTATAGCTACAGGAAAATTGGTCCAGTGCCAAAATGCTGAATTTCAAACATGTAGTCCTGTGATTCGAATCCAAGACATCTTTTTTAAAATTTAAATTATGAATAAATATTTGAGAAAACTGTATTAACTGGATGGAGCGAGTTAGGGAGAGAAAGAGAGAGAGGTTTCCTCTAAAAATGTTCTGTTATTGATATGTGAAAACTTTGAGGCTTAAAATTAATCTACCTGTGATTATTTTCTTATTAAATTCTATATTAAAATTAATTACCACAAATTTCTTTGCTTCATAAACGTGTTGAAATATCTGTGAGAAGCTTTTCCGAAATCTCTGGCCTAGGCTGTACATTTCATCTTGTCCCTGCCGTGTGAGTAAGCTTGACTCATTGCGATTAATTTTGAATGTCCAAGTGTTCAGATTGTTTAAATCTTCCAAACATAAATCTACATCTGTAAGTAAATATATTTATATCAATGTGCCTATATTTTAATTGCCTCCAAGTTGTTTTGGTTAAATTATTTTGCCAGTATAGCCATTTTTCAGCACTTATTAATTGACTTTGAGATAACAAGAAGATTAAGAGATTGGTTTTAAGCTAATAAGATAATTCTGATTTAGAATGTGAATTTACTCTCCCCTTCCCTATTTTATGATGATAAAAAGTATTGAAATTTTAATGTTATAATTAGAATGTTATATTTGAATATAACAAAAATTCTTACTTTTCAAGCATTTGAAGTTAATATTTTAAAATTTATCTCAGTCTTTACTCAAGATTTACCCTAATGATATTCTGTATGTAAACTTCTATTGTCAATTATTTTACAATGTTGATCTTGTTTATAGGGTCTTATTTATTATTATTTTCCTCAGTTTACGCTTTAGTAGCAAAACATGGCCTTAATTTTTAATGTGTTAAATAGCTACTTTTCAGGAATGCATCTTTTTCATTTGATATATTGAAGTTAATTCATAATATATTTTTTTAAACAGTCAAACAATTCCTGTTGATTGCCTTAAATGTTTTACTAATGGATGTGTTTACTTACTTTTAAAAGACTCTTCGTTATCCATAATTTGATCACGTAATTTTTTTAGTTGATTTAGTGGTGCAAGTTCATTGAAGAAAGGATTCCTTGTTCCGTGGCGCACAATACCCCATAAGAGAATTGGAGTACATCCTTAAAGCAAATATTTGTAACATTTTTAAACTATAAACTTCTAGACTTTTAAAATAGCTAATTTAAAAGAATGCATTTAAAAATTGTTCCAAATACAAGTGATATTAATTTCAGAACGTACAGATTTGAGTTATTCAGTCTCAATGACATATAACTGATTTATGGGTTATTCTAGATGGGATTTAGTACATTGTTGTTATTTAATTATAGCTGGTGATAATTAGATCCAGTTTACAATTGACGTCCATTTCAATGACTACTATTTGGTTGAAATAAATACCATCAAACTGTTTTATGCTAAAATAATTATAAAGCCTACAGCCATATTCTTTGTAAGGTGAATCTAAAAACTGAAATCTAAAAAATACATTCTTCACTGGAAATGTAAGATTCATGGAAATATGTCTTTTGAACACAAAATTGACAATGTATCTATAGTTATTTCTTACGCAATAACTTTTAGATCTTTTGTATAACTTCTCCTACTATTTGTCTTTGTATTGTTTACTTAAGGCGAGATTTTATATATATATATATATATATATATATATATATATATATATATATATATATATATATATATATATATATATATATATATATATATATATATATATATATATATATATATATATATATATAGTAATTCCTCGTCTCACACTACCCCGTCTTACCCAATTCCCAAGTTACGCGGTTTTAAATCATGCTGTCCGAGTTACGCAGAAACTGGCTTGTTCTGGAAGAAAATGCTTAAGAGAACTGTTATAGCTCATGAAGAGAAAATATTTCCAGGTTTTAAAGCCGCCAAAGACCGGTTGACAGTGATCGTTGGCAAAAATACAGCTGGTGACTAAGTTGCAACCTCTCATAGTTTATCGCTTAGAAAACCCAAGTGCATTAAAACATATTTCTAAAGCTAGCTTGCCCGTCATTTGGAAGTCGAATCGGAAGGCTTGGATGACAGCTTCTCTTTTTGGTCATCATGTCATACCTCAAGTCAAGCATTATTGTCGATATAAACAAATTTCTTTTAAAGTAATTCCTAATAATGCACATGGTCATCCTCCTACTACTTTAACTAATTTTGACACATGTGTGAAAGTAATATTTTTGCCACCAAACACAACTAGTTTGCTTCAACCGATGGATCAGGGAGTCATCAAACCATTTAAAGCTTATTACACAATAAGATCATTTGCTGCATCTGTATGAGACAAAACAACAAGCTCTCTGTTGAGGATTTTTTGAAACAATTCAAATTTTTTACATGCTTTGAAAATCATTGATCAATCTTGGAATGAAATTTCACAAAAAAGCTTTGAATGGCATTTGGGAAAAGGTGCATGTTTTTGGTTCGCCACTGAAACTCAAGCGGAGTCAGTGCCAGAGTCTGATGAAATTGCTGATGATGATTAAACAAGTTGTTGGTTTTGCCAGACAACTAAATTTAGAAGTGGATAATGATGACATTTAAGAACTGCTGGGTTTATACAACCAGGAGCTGACAACTAATTGATGAGTTCATAGAAGTGCGTGCACAAGAGCAAGACCTTAAAAAAGCAGATTCTTTGGACCCAGATGACGTAGAAGATGAAATGATGGTTAGAAACTTGACAAAAGGCCTTAGTTTAATGAAGCAAGTTTTGGAAATTATAGACTCCAACAATGAGCGTATTTCTGCCACAAAAAAAAAAAAAAAAATTAGCGAGTTACATGGAAATTCTACATGAGAAGAAAAAATCTTTAATTCTTCAAACATATTTACTAGATTTCATGAAGTCATCTATCTCAAAATAACTTCTTTGCAATATGTATGTGTATAATATACTATTTTGTTGTATTATATATTTAATAATTTAATATATACACATTTTCCTTTTAAATAATTTTGGTCTTCTATTTTATTTGGTCTTTGGTCCGAATTAATCATGATTCCTATCTGATTGTATGTAAAATTATACCCCGTCTTATGCGAATTCGATTTACACAGTTATCACTAGGTCCCACCTATCGAGTAAGTACGGGGTATTGCTGTATATATATATATATTTCATTATATTTCATGTTGTCCATTATTTTTCCGATGCACTGACTTTATGAAGTTATTATTATTACTTGTAAATAAATTTTTCCACCACTAGGTGCAATAATTTTACCTTGTGTGATGAGGCACCTTTTGGTCACTTGACCGTTATATAATAATAACTTCATATATATATATATGAAGTCAATATATTACTATTGTAAGTAATTTTATCCACCATTAAGTGCAATGATTTTACCTTGTGTGATGAGGCGTATATCGGTCACTTGACCATTGTCAAATCACTGATTACTTTTTCTTATTTTTCTGGTGCGGATGTTCGGTCCGTCGTGTTGGTAATTGTTGACATCATATACATTTCCTCTTGAGTCTTGTGTATTATGTTTTTGAATAGTATGTCTTCTGTATATGTTGTTTGTAGATTCATTAAATTGTTGTGTATGTGTTGTAAATGTGGTATTTTTCTAGTGAGTTTAGTTCTATTGGATTATTATTTATTTCAAGTATGATTAGGTTATTTTCGTAATTTGTTATTTCATGTTTATGTGATATTAGGTGGGCTGCAACATTTGATACTTTTGAATTTTTGTTTTTGAATGCTCTATAATGTTCTTCAAATCTTATTTTAAATGATCTGGTTGTTTTTCCTATGTAAAAAGCGTTACAGTTGTTGCATGTGATTTTGTAAATTCCTGATAGGTTATATTTTTCTGAATTTGTTATGTGATTTGTGTTATTAAGATATTTTATTATTTTGTTGTTTGGTTTGTATATTGGAGTGTAGTATTCTTTATTGTATATATTTGTTATTTTTTCTATTTTGTTATTGGTGTATTTATATTTTAGGTAGATTTTTTTATTTTTATTGTTTTTGTGTTCCAGTTGTAGTGTTGTGTTGAGGTTAGGTTTTTTGTGAATTTATTGTATAAATTTTTTATAAGGCGTTTGTTCTTCATTTAATTCTTCATTTAATTTTTGTTTGTTATCCTGTGTGTATTTTATTGCTTTATTTATCATGTTACTGTAAGTGTTAATTTTGTGAGTCCAGGGGTGGTTAATTTGTAGTGTATTGTGGTGTTGTTGGAAGTAGGTTTCCTGTATACTGTAGTTTCTATTTTATTATCATTTATATTTAATGTGATGTTGAGATAGTTGATTGTTCTATTTGTTTCTGTTTCAACGGTGAATTGTATGTTTTCGTTGTATGTATTTAGTTTGTTTAATATTATGATGTGTTCGTTGTGAATGGTAGGTTGGTATATTACAAGTATATCGTCTACATACCTTGTCCATAGTGAAATATTGTGTGTGTTTAGTATATGTTTAATTATTATTTGTTCAAAGTGTTGTAAATATATTTCTGACATGACAGATGATATGGGTGATCCCATGGGGAGTTCAGTTGTTTGTTTATAGTATTTATTGTTAAATTGGAAGTAATTTTGGTTACATATGTGTTTGGTTAGTGTAATGATACTATCTATTGTGTTTCTTTTTTCGTTGTTGTGTATTAGTTTGTTTTTTATTATTTCTATGGTTTCTTCTATTGGGATGCCAGGGTACATGTTAGTTATGTCATAACTTATTATTTTTGTGTTGCTGTTTGTTTTTATGGTTTTTATTTTATTAATTAATTAGTATCCATTTTTTATATTGTATGTGTTGTTGATATGTATTTTAGATCTTATTATTTTGTCTAGTATTTTTGCGATTATGTAAGATGGTGCTGTTGTGAAATTTATTAGTGTTCTAAATGGTGTATCGGGTTTGTGGATTTTAGGTATG
Source organism: Prosapia bicincta (assembly GCA_036971475.1). Classification (NCBI taxonomy): domain Eukaryota; kingdom Metazoa; phylum Arthropoda; class Insecta; order Hemiptera; family Cercopidae; genus Prosapia; species Prosapia bicincta. Next base: position 101,170,707 of record JBAIZL010000005.1, on the reverse strand, counting down.
CCTGATAATATTGGTGCACATGGTTTGAATGGGTATAGTCTTGTGGGGTATTTTAATTTATTGTTAAAGTTTAGGGTATTTCGGTGAGTGACTATTAAGTTTTTTATTGTAATAAGGTATTTGCTAGTTGGGTCTGGGATTTGTTCGTATTTATTTTCTTTTATGTAGTTAGTCATTGAATCGATGTATTTGGTATTCTCTATTATTACTGGTGTATTTGTTTTATCGGATTTTAAAGTCAGTGCAACGGAAAAACAATGGATAACGTAAAATATCAAGAATAAATATATATATATATATATATATATATATATTTCAAATGGAAATTTCTGACTCTCAATAAATTTTTCATTGAAATTGTCTGAACTAATCTTCGATAAAATAAATATTATCATAGGTTTTAATCCAATTCCATCCACTCCAGTAATCGGATCAATTTGAAAAATTGGTTTAAATAGGAGAGGGCAAGTTGTTCGAATCTCCTTTCGGGAATTTTGCTTTTTCTCCAGGTGAATTTGATTGTTGTGTTTGACTTTTTCCATCTCAAAATATCTATAAAATCTCAACTGTTGTCCAAGATTGAGTGCACATCTTCCGAAACAACTGCCCTCAATCTAATCAAAATAAGGCCTGATTTAGGCAAGTCTACATATATTTTTCAAGTGTTGTAGTAAACATATGAAAAAATTTTACAGATGTTACAAAATAAATAGTCAATAAATTACTTGCTACTTATAATTTTATAGCAACTCTGAACAAAAATAATAAATAATTCACACAACCTCTAACCACAAATATTTTTATTCTAGTCTTGTATAGATTTTGGTTACAAATTAACTATCCTTAGAGACATGGCAATAAATGCATAACCCAAATGTACAAAGTCTAGAATAAAAATTCTAAGTAATTCCAAGTAATTATTGATCTGGAAAAAAATTTATATCTACATAAAATAACATTTTTTTATCTTAGAAGATATTTTAATCTTGTAGATCTTATTTTCTATTCACCTCTAGTGTTATATGACTCGCATAAGTACAGGATTTTGGAAAATGAAAAGGATAAATTTTGTAATTTCTCAATTATTAAAACATTTTTAGATGAAATAATTTATTCTGAAATTACCTTCTGGCGGAACTGAAAATGTTGAATTACTGTAGATCAGCTTGTATGGTGATTTTGTTCCAAGTAATAAGTAAGGGTTGATATTTTTAGCATAACAACTAGAGTTGTCACCTAGAACCAGGCCATAAAGTCTCGTTAAGGCAAACAATAGGAGGGTGTGGAAGGACTGCATCTGAAAAAGTTAAATTGTACAATACTGCCCTCATGTCCAGATATTAAATAAAAGTATAAATAAAGACAGTTATAAAATCCAAACCAATTAGGTACATTTTTATTAAGTTTCTTTATTAGCTCACACTCTTATTATATATATATATATATATATATACATCATCTTGTACACATTTTCAGTTGTTAATAAAATACATTTTTATTCATCCAATCACGTTCAAATACATTTTTTTATAACCTGTAGTGGATGACGATTGATGTTAACACAGTCTTTTCAATTTTTATTCAATAATTTTAAAAAATTTGGGGTTCTAGGTCAGGTTTGAACTGAGTATCTCCAAGATCAAAGTCTAGCGCTTTTACCACTGAGCTAACTTTCCCATAGCTAGATGTCTATTTTTCAAAGAAGTATATCAACTTTTCTTTTGCTCCCATATGGTTGTTGTCAAAATCTCCACTGTGCAACCTTAAATTGTTGCCATGGTTACCACACAATATCATAAATATTGCTGAAGGATTAAAAATGAATGAACAGAATAAAACACACAAACTGGATTAATGGTATTGAACCTTACTTCACAAACAGACAATACGAAACAGGAAAGGAAAAATAAACTACAACACAATGCAAGTGACAAAAAAAAACGAAAGCGTATAATTAGTAGCAAATAAAAATTATAGTCCATCACCATACATTGAAGGAACAATGGAAAATTGCTAGGAAATTCGCTTTCTATTTTGCCACTTAATATTGTAATTCTGACATATGTATATACATATTTATATTAGTTGTAATTATAAAATAAAAAGAAACTAAAATACATATTTTATTTTTTGACTTGAGAAGGAATTGACTTTTATAAAAAAATTATATTACTTGTTTTATTATTTAAATTTCTTATAAAAAAAGTTTAAATAAATAGTAATATTTGGCTTTGGCAATTTGAAACTTCAACATTCAAAGTATGGTAATTCTGTAATGAGTTCACCAAACAATTTCTAATAAAAAACAGTTCCCTTCAGTATTGCCAACAGTCTCATACTGAGAGTGTAGGAGCAGACGGAAGTTAGGGCACTCTTTTGTCACGAAGATCATAAATTATCACTAAATATGAATAAACAACAAGGGTCAATGGCATGAGTATACCAAAAGCAAAGGAGAACAACTGCCTTAAAAGTTTTTAGGTATTCCTAGTTCAGTTAATATGGGATCAACTAATTTATATAACTCTACTGATCATGGAGATTGAAGATCGTTTAAAAAATTAGTAAGCCAGCAGAGCCAATGAGATGCCATGTGAAATATATCAACTCATAAATAACATAAGGCAATAGATATTATAACGGTTTATGCCAGTAAACACATCCTCAGTGAATGGTCAAGTTTAGTTTTCATTACATTGCCTAAGAAAATTACAGTGAAAATCTGTCCAGGTTATATTAGAGAACTAACAGTCATTTACTAAAATTTTCCTAAAAATGTTAAATAACGAAATAAATATAATATAGTACATTGAATATATGAGAGAAAATTTCTTAACAGTTACAGAACAAGAAGTGCATTATTTGGGGTGATCATTCTTTACTCAGGAATCTCATGATACGTTAGTGAATGTAACCCTAAGTTCCACTGACTTTCAAAAGGCATTTGATTGAATTAAAAGTGCTGCCTTTTAGAAATAATGATCGAGTTAACAGTACTGATCATTACACTTTTTGGTAAACATTTGGCAAAAAAAACACTATTTACGGATTTATTTAGCAGACGAGTTTCTCACTAGGTCAACACATTATTTAATGCTGGGAGTCACGAACAAGACTGTTGCTCAGGTGTGTTGTGTTGGTGTGACTCCGTGATGTATTTCTGTTCTGTGGTGTGTAATTGTTCGTAGAATAGTTGTTAATTATGTGATCAAATATAGTATTTGATTGTGAGTGTGTTTTGTTGTTTAGAGTTTACTGTGGATAGTATTTATGGTGTTTGTATATCTCCTAGTTTTCAGTTCGGTTATGTTAGTTGTTTTTTTATGTAGTGTAGGATTTTTAGATTGGTGTCTATGTGAGTGTAGTGTGTTTTGTGTGTGTATGGAGAAATTTGATTTGGGTTGTCTTATTTTTAAACGACAAAACACACTCAAAATCAAATACTATATTTGAGGACATAATTAGCAACTACTCTATGAACAATAACACACCACAGAACAGCAATACACCACAGACTCACACCAACACAACATACCTGAGCAACAGTCTTGTCTGTGACTCTTATTATTGAATAATGCGCTGACCTAGTGTGAAACACTTCTGCTGAATAAATCGGTAAGTAGTGGTTTGTTTGCCATGTTAATACCAAAAAGTGTAATTAACAAAAACCTCAAGATGTACAACACAAAAACTGCAAGTTTTAATACTGATCATTTTTCTCAGAAGTAAATTTATAATAATATTTACTACATTATTGTAAATTTATAATGAGCTTCAAAAATATAAGAAACCAATAGTGATATACACACTCACACATAACATTCAAACCGCCTATTCCAGCATTAACCTTCATTGCCTTCAAATTCATGTTTCACAGACTGAAGAAGTATCAATGTCCATAAATATTGCCAAATAAATAAATCAACTCAATTTAATACCTAGTACATATAAATGGATACAGAAAGACAATAATTGATAACCTATTGGACAAAGTACAAAACAAAAACAACACTACGGGAAAATAAAGATATCATCTCACTAATATACATAAACAAAGTTTCAAATACGAGGTTTATTCAAAAATAAGGTCCCATTTCTCTTAACAAATTAACTATCACAGAATTTTTTTCAAAAATGTTACTTTTTTCATTCCTTATATCTTTCTTTATTTTCTGCATAGTTTTACTGTCTACATAGTTGCTGAAACATTTGTCAAAACATTCTGCAAAACTTTTGAATTCTGAAATCATAAAAGTGTGGTAGTTAGTAAGTAAGAATAACCAGTATCTTGTTATCTATGACAAAGCTCTTGCCCTGAGAAACTCTTCTAGGTTGCAGAACAAATTTAAATCCTGCAATTAAGTCTGGACTGTATGGTATGTGATCAATATGTTCCTAAACATCTATATGAATGTTTCAATATGAATAATTTAAACACTTATAAAGAGTGCATAATATAATGAAAAATGTTTTCTCCCAGTACATTTTTAAAAAATTTACTTTGTTATAAATTTGACAAATTATAGTATTCTTAAATGTAAACATTATCTACTTTACGATATAAATTACTTTATTTGATTATGGCCAATTACAGACCATAAAATTTGGAGAAAATAATTTCATTGATATCACTTGACAAAGAAATCACTACTTACTAATATTTTTCAGGAGACGCGGTTCACACTAAATCATTGTTCAACCCTGTGACTCACTGACAAGACTGTTGCTCAGGTGTATTGTTTTATTATAAGTCCTTGGTGTAATGGTGCTATGTGGTGTGAAATTGTTCATATAGTAGTTGTTAAATATGTGTTCAAATATAGTATTTGATTGTAAGTGTGGGATTTTATGAGTTTTATGTGTTTCTTGTATCATGTAGTAAAGTTTCTCCCTGTTTCATCTATGTAGAAACTTCACAACAGTACAGAGCAGATGTAAAGAGCTACTTATTTGCACAACCTTGAAGAAGTTTATGAAGAAAAATGATATGATTAAATTTTAATTGTTTTCTGCTTTTTAAAGCAGAATTGAATAAATTCTTATAAATCAAACTAATAATTCTTATAGAATAAATGTAAATAATTTTTTTACAAAACAAATTATTATGAAGAAATTAATTCAATTTTCTCATGTGGAAAATGTTAAGTACTGCAAGAGAGAGATGATTTAAAGGAGTACAAACTGTCTCCTAGTCCCCTAATATAAGCTGCTTAAAACTAAAAGTCCAATTAAGACACTTATTAATATTTAATAATTCCTGTATTGTAAATGATTTACAAAATATTCATAAATATATTGTTCAAATTTTATTTAGTTTTAATTGTTGTTAAGCTCATACAAAATTTCTTACAGTTAATATAGGTAAAATAGTTTAATAAAATACATTTATATGTTAGTCCACAAATTAGTATCTTATTTTACACTAATTAAAATTAACCTTTATAAATTAAAAACAAAAAACAAATTCAGTATTTGTGATACCTTTTTAAAATTCTGACCTGTGTAGAAAGTGTTTTAGGTTCACTATATTTTCAAAATGAAATGAAGGAGAGAGTAAAATATTTTTAATATTTGATTCCGTCTTTATCTTTAATTACTAGTTTACATATATACAGTTATACACGTATTAATATGTGTCACTTGCCTATAGCAGGACTTACTTTTTGTTTAATAAGGACAGCCATTTTGGGAGATATGTCCCATGGTTAACTCAGAATAACCTCGAGTAGCTGTCATCCCGCTTAAACAACAAAGTAAAAACTACTATAGTGTCACATGAACGTAAGTCCAAATGTTAAAGTGTAAAAGAGATTTTTTTAAATAATATATTCTGATACACACACACATATGTATATGTTTTGTAATGATTATAACTAAATTTAATAAAAATAATAATTAATAATAAATGAAACTTGCTTGTTGTAACCATCCTCAATTCACTAATTAAATTATAATTATTGCTTAACTGAGTGAATACTTATGAATTTACTTGCTGATGTGTTTCGAAAATGTTGAAGTTAGGAATGGAAAAAGCTATACAATAAGTGTCTGTAAGGATGTATTTTCTTTTTTTAAGTATTTTGAGGTTGTTAATCCTAAAAAATAGTTCTCGAAATTTGAAGTAAGAATGAAGTATGTTCAAAGATATTTTCAAAATTATTTTAAACCAGTAGAAAAATGAATACTGGAACTAATTTAGAAGGGAAAGTAAAATTATGATGGATTATGTAAAAAGATGATTGAATGATTTGAAATTATTCAAGACTGAATAAATAAGAGAATAGAATAAATAAAGAGCTACACACACATTTATACACAAAGCATTTTAAAACTCTTGACTTCTGAAGTTGCTTGATGTAATCATCTTGAATTCACTAACTAAACTAATTTTAAAAATACTTAACTAAGTGAATACGTAATCGGTTACTTACTGACGCGTTTCAAAACGCGTTCCTTTTACGAAGTTAACCTTCTACTGGCGGCATTGGTTAGGTGTAAAGGCTCTAACAGGAATGGATTTATGACTGTGAAATGGGGTGGGTTGTTTTGGTTGTGTGTCATATAATAGAAACTTGACTTCTGTTATAATATCCCTTGTTTCTAGTCTTGTTATTATTTTATCAACTAAACTATATCTTATATACATGTTTTTATGGAATGAAAATTAAAAATAAATCCATGTACTGAAATGATGGGGTTTGAAGCTGTTAGCTTTTAGAAACAATTTGAGCAAAGTAAATCACTTATCATTTTATAGGAAAAAATAACAAATTTATATCATGTAGTAACAAAGTTCATTCAATAATTAAATAACTTATATGATCTTCAAGAAATACTTTAAAATACTAATGTAAATATAACTTACAATAATATTCTTCTTCCACAAATTAATAATCCACAATATCTTCTTCCAAATATCTTCTTCCACAATATAATAATCCTTAAACCTACATTTATGCACTTTTTAAAATATTCAAAAGTATAAAACACTACAGTTTAAAAAATGTATGCCTCACTTCAGAATGAACAATCTAGGATTTGAATCTGTGTTATATAATCATAACAATTAACTAATCAAATCTGATAAGGGACAATATATAAAACAATTATTGACTTACGGCTTAGTTGTTAGATAGGATTTCATAAAATTTAATTAACGTTATTCTTCTGTAAGGACATTTTATCATGATTTAACTTTTGGTCATTAATGTTTATAGTAATTTTTTCAAATAAATTTTAGAAAAAGTCTAATTTAGTATTACAATTGTATGAGAAATGTATTTTTCTTTCAAGAAGATTACTGGTTTAGTTGAAAATATATCTAAAATAGTTAAAACATTTATTTATTATATTTAAATCCAAATAGGATTCATGGGAAATAATTATAGAAAAAATATTGCGTACAAAGGGGTTTAAATTGATATAAAATTCTATTAAAGATTAATTTTATTTAAGTCACGTAATAAATGGTTCAATAGATTAAATTTAGACTACAATACAATACCGTATCATAAAACGCCTACACAGTATAATAAAATATGTACTGAGAGAGATCAGGAGTTCTAATAACGCAGGAGTTTCTGGAAGATTATGATGAATGAAATATTACTCCCTCCTATGTAATGGAATAAAACATTTCCTTTTCCATTGTAAGTCTTCATATTAATTGGTTCCATCTTCACATGAGCTACTAGTTTCCACTAAAAAAATGTGTACATATGTTACACTTGCCTGTAATAGCACTTCCTTTTATACCACCCTCACTGTAACCTGTAACAACCAAGAGGTCAGTTACGGTCCGAATTAACAATGGGACAGTGTTAACCATCTCCTGAATTGGTTATCGTAAACAATCATGAAAGTTAGTGTTACTATAGGCAAGTATGATATATGTACAAGTGTTTTTAGTAAGTCTTCGTATTATGCAGCTAACTTAAAACAAGGATTACAGTATTTAACTCTAGATTATTAAATTTATTTTAAGTCTTATTATTTTATTCTATATTTTTACACAATTTTTTATATGTAATTTGACTATCTATATTTATGGCTTTGTTTTTTACTCGAAATTCATTATTTGTTTGTAAATAATTTGTTTAATGGATTATAACCTAAATATTATTTAGTCTTTCCCCAGTTACATTTGACCCAAATGTTAACAAATTCCCAAACTCTACAAAATGTACTTCATTGTCATAAAACTTTGTTTCATATTATTTACCACTAACCTTCCAACTTGGAAAAAATAACTATTTGTGGCATCTCCTTAAATTTTAACTATTACTTATGTTTTAAAAATTATATTTTCATAATAAGAAGTAATAGGTTTAAAATAAAAAATTTTGATATTTTGAAATGTTTTTTAAAGATTATAATTGATATTAATAAAAATGACAATACCAAATACTTAATCATTAACTAAAAACACTCGTAAAATTGTTACACTTGCCTATAGTAGGACTTACTTTTATAATTGTTGAGGACAGCTACTATGGGGTAATTAAAAGTAAGTGCTATGTTAGACAATTTTACAAGTATTTTAGTTAAAAAAGTAGTAGCTCAAGTGAAAATGGTATCAAATAATACTTAATCATTAATAATTTTTATGCAACTTTCCATTAGAAGAATCCATTTTTTTAAATTGTTTTTAGAGAATAATACCTATTGTTTTTCCTGTTTAATAAATTTTGACAAAAAAAATAGGGACCATAATTTCTTCTATAATATTTTTTAATATACAGTATTTTATAATATTTATAATAATTTTTATGTAATATCTGCAATTTTTCAAACATTTGAAGCCTTTTGTAACATACTTTGCAACTATTTCATACTTGATGTTTGTTTGTTTGGCTACAAAAACCGTTAATTCAGACAGGTAGGGAAGAATTGTTTTGTTATCTTCCTCTTGAAAGTCAATTGGAAAAGAACGATTTTTTCTTAAAAGTTTTTCTGAAAACAACTCCCTTCTTTCTGTGTAGAATAATAGCATCATCTTTGGCATCCTTATAGGTGGCCCAGGCATTTACATCTCCTGTCATAATACCATTTCTTCCCTGTTGAGAAAATAAAATGAAACCAAAATGCTTTGAATACCTGTCAATCTAATCGGGTAGACAAGTAATTTTAAATGGGGGATATCTATAAAAAACTGTATTCTGAAACAAATTGATCTAAATTCACCCCTTTCACTTTTAGTTTGCATTTTTTTAAATTGATTTCCAATCATTACCAACCCTGACAAACAAATTCAGCGTATTCAAATTAATAGGACACTGACATGATTTTTAAGTAATATCTGTTGGAATCTCTGCTTCTGTTGTATTGATTTATTATTCAATAAACATAATATCAACTATATTTAATGCACACATCCTCTTTGTGATGTTATCTGGTTTTTAAAGTGATGAGTTAATATACCATATTCGTTTTGTGAAATGTGGTAGTAATTTTAGGGAAGTTGATTATATGAATACTCCTATAAATATTGTATTTACAAATTATTATTTAGTATTAGTACTATTTAGAATTAGTGTATTATAAATACTCCAATAAATTATTACATTATCTCACCATACTTGTAACAAAGGAGGATTGGTTAAGAATCTAAGGTAAGTAGGGCCTATAGTTATTGTTTATATCGAAATCTTTTTGCTGTTCATGAGGAGCTGGTTGTTAATTACTAATTACTCTTTTGCTTTGTTAATAGTTTTAAAGACACTCATCGATAGTGGGTGTTTCTGCCTAAAAGGAAAAGAAGGTGTGTGTCATCATAACAAGAAGACCAGCTCTCAAAAACTTACTAGCCAGAAAAAGGTAGCTTCTTACAGATGTAATGTGTAACAAACATTTACAAAGGGGTAAAAGCATCAAGAGCTATTCTGTTGAAGATTTACCTTTTTTGTTAACGAGTAATATATCATTGGTATAGGGAAAAAAAGTTAGCTTTGTAAGTAAAAACCTACATGAGTCTGAGATGTCAAAAGATCCTTCAAAAGTCAAAGTATCCACCAAAAATAGCGCTCAAGGTGTGTAACTTATTATGGAGCAGGACCATTAGTTAACTCTGGAAGATGTATTAACTTATTTATTGCTAAAGAAAAACATCAGTGATGTAACCAGAATGCTAACATTTATTTACATAAAAACCTATCTATGAATGTATAAATGGCCTGTGCTGTTCATATTACTATTTAGAAAGAAGTAAGTCTATTCACACAATTTTATTTTGTAGGCCTTTGAGTCCAGTCTGCTCACTATCATTCATTTTTACTGCACAGAGAAAAAATTATTATGTACAAGCATACAGGCTGTCAAATATTTAAAAATTGTATTAAAAAATAAAATTTTTAAATAAGTTTAAAGGTATGTATTTATAAACATTTTTTACAACTCATTCACTTTGACATGTACTTTTTGAGTTCAATAGGTCTATTGCATACTCCATTGCGCCATATCATGAACAAAATTGCCACTTGTGGGAGTGAGTTGGTTGGTCCTAAATCCTCCCCCTGGATAGCTGTGAAATACAGTGAACTGGACAAGGTCCCAAAATATGTAGCTCAATAAAATCAAATTCACTCAAAATAGTCCTTATGAGGGCATTAAATGTATTTCAAATACAAAACTATAGCATCCTCACAGATGGAAAATCAACATATAAGGAGAATATTGTAAATGAGAGATACATATTCGATGCCATTCTAAAATTGACAAATGCTTCAAAATTAAATGATTAGTATACATTGAAGAATGGAAATTAGAACTTTTGCTAGACTACTTTTAACAACAAAAAGATAAAAGCAACAAAGATAAATAGGCCCATATCTCTTATACATTTTTAACAAGAAAAAATAAAAAAAGGAATGACAAATTATCAAAATGGTGTGAGAAATGGTCATTTCAGATGTCAACTACAAAAATAAATGTTTATTTTTCACAAGGCGTAACATTAAGCCCATTACTCTGTTCATCTCACAGTAAATAGTGATGTCCTAAATCACAATGAATACCCCAAGTATTTTCGAGTTCTCTTGAATTAAAATTTTCCTTGGAGGCAGTATGTTGAGGAGCTTACAGACCAATTCGTTAAAGACTAAATGTAATAAAAGCTGTGGCTAGCCGCAAATTAGGTGCAGAAACGGAAACATTTCAAATAAAATATAAACAAACTCACAAATAAAATAGCACACCAATTCAAAAAAGCAGGATACAATCTAACTTACAGAGCAACAAATAAAATCCAAACGGCTATCAGACATAGCATTAATAACAATACCAACACATACAATAACCCAGGAATATCCACATTCTACAATGCAACAACTGCAATAAGTTCTATATTGGACAAACAGACAGATCTTTTGTCGAAAGATATAAAGAACACAAAAGTGCACTGTAGACTACTATTGAATCCACCTTCGCAAATCATGTCATGGACACTAAACACTCATGCAATAGTATGGAAAATAACATGAGCATCCTCCACACATGCAATAAAGGCCATAAATTAAACACACTAGAACAATATGAAATATACAGACATAGCAACACATATAAAAATGAGATCCTAAATGAACACACGACACAGATCACACATACTCTTTGATCACATCACTTCTAACTCTCAAAAATTGGTACCAAAGAAGCACAACTGCAGCAATCCTAGTGGCAAAAATATGGGGCTGAAGAAGTCGTAAGGATGAAAACGTTTCCTCCAAGTGTAAGTTAACAATTTAATAACCTTTAGTTAACAAAAAGTCTGGTTGCAAGTAATATCAAAGTGTAATAAGTAATTAACAACCAGCTTCTCATGAACAGCAACATGTTTTTGATATTTAAAATGTTTTAAATCTCATTTGTTAGATCATAGATGATATACAGTGCTAAGGTTGGGGGAGCTACTGATGGTACTCATATTAATAAAATAAAGTTAATCCAGTCAGCAACTTTGAAATTGATCATGCTGCCCTAAGACCTCTCCTATATCAGTCATAGAAATTGATCTAAACATCAAACCTATACACCTCTTCATCAAGAAACAAACACCTGAATAAACAATATAGACTTACTTTGAACAAATACCTGAAAATTCATACATTGTCGAAGACCTGTCTGCTCTTGCCACTGACTGAAGGTGGTGTGACTCAATCATTTAGGACTACAACAGAAGCACTTTCATAACCCCTATCTGATGAGTCTTCTGAAGAGATCTCAGTTTCTTTTAATGCACCTCCTTGAGGAAATAAATTGATGGAAACTTACACAGAACTCCCTTCAAAGCTTAGAAATACACATGCCCCAATGCTTCTCATTGTGCAGGACCATGACTATGCGAAAATCTATACAGATGGCTCTATAGAACTATGCACTCATTAACTGTAGTGAACTGGAGACAACAAAAATCTATGTGCTGGTGGACACAAAATCTGCCATTTAAAGCAGGGGTCGGCAACCACGACCCCTGAAATGAATTTGTGCGACCCTCTCCAGTTGTGGTTTTTTGAATTCTGAGCAGTTCAGATAGCTTACGGCTTAAAATACAAATAAGTTGCCCACTAGCTAGAACCATTACACTAGCCACAACAATAGATGCCTAATAATAAATTACAGGTGCGATATAAGTGGAAAGTAGTGTCTGCAATGTGCATGCAAGCAAGTTCACCCCTACGGCAATTATTTTATCACTAAACACTTTTAAATGTTTATAAACTTTCCTATAGTAGCACTTACTTATATTTGTTGAGGATGGCCGTTTCGGGAGATGTGTCCCATTGTCTCACTGTATGTCCCACTATAGGCAAGTTTATAAACATTTAAAAGTGTTTAGTGATAACTAGTAGCTCATGTGAAGATGGAATCAACAAATATTAAAAATTACTTTATATTAGTACAGTTTTGTTAAGTTTTAAACGAATGTGTTTTATTTCATTATTTCAGTACTTCAAAACATTAATGAAGAAATTTGTCTGAGTTGATTTAGAAAATTGTTATCAGGAAGTAAGTCTCCTATTTTACAATAATTACTTTTAAAATCCATTATTAGCCGTTAGTTAAAGTCACTTTCTGTACTGTTTTAAAATCAGTTACATTACCAATCTAAAATTAGGAAATATAATAAAATGCATGGTTATTTTATATTTGCAGCCCTTACAGCCAAGCTGGATTGAAAATGAGACTCTCAAATACAAAAAGGTTGCCGACCCCAGATTTAGAGCATTGAGAAAACTGAACCAAACGAATATTTCTTCCGCATTGGGGAAACAAGATAACTTATGAAGCATCTAAGAGGGGTGGGGAAGTAGATTGTTCTCGGAAGATTCTTACCCGAATCGTTGAGTAGAAGGAAACGAGAAAGCTAATGGAATAGCCAAGAAAATGTAAAAACTTGCTCCAATTCCTGCCTAGAACAGCTGAACAAGTTCTCCATACTGAGTTGGTACACCGCTGGAGAAAAGGTACCAAAGGGTAGAATCTTTTCTAAATCAAACCAGAGTGAGCAGATCTTTTCCTGTACCAAAATATTACTAGAGCAATACCAACTTTTTCTGTTAGGGCAAGAATGGGTCTTATAATACAGGCAGCTACCTGATAAAATACAATCTAAAGGAAACGGCACTGTGTGAATATTATGAAATGTTGAGGAATAAACGCTGCAGCACATACTACTTCGCTGCACTTCTCGAGTACCAGTACCATGGGACAGGACAACAGGCTGAAGAGAGACTTGATGGAGAATAGGTATTTGGTACTAATAGTGGCCACTTACCGAGGATATTGAGTCATTGGGGTTACATATCCTCAGATGTTCGCAACAAGAAGTAAATTGGTAACCAGATTCTTCTAGTAGACAAATTAGACATTTTTTTTTGTTGTATTTTATTACAATGCTTTTTTTGTTATTTTGTGAGAAGCTGGAAGGAGACAACATACATGGAGGAGTAAGAGATGGGTGAGAGATCATGGAATCTACTGATAAGGTTACAAAATTAATAAAGATTCATTTTTCTTTGACTATTTACAAGGAATGAATTATTAAACAAGTGGATTACATTAATTATAATCATTTGAAGGATATAGGTAAATATTGTTTTGTACCACCTTAACATTTAACATACTGAGGAATAGGTCTAAAAGCTTTTTAGGGGAGCAATGATTTGCTCAGATGGATCTATTCTCTTTATTAATCTATTATATTTTTTCAAGGTGAGGCTGAAGAAGTTGCAAAGCGAAAAAGTTACTTCCATGTGAAAGTTAACAATTTAACAACTTATATTAATAGAATTTCTGGTAGCAAGTAATTCCAAATTATAATAAGTATTATTTTTTTGTATAGGTAAGGAATAGGCCAATATATTTTTTATGCCTTTTTTATTGGTTCGTTTTTCCATTGTTTTCACATAAAACTCACTAAAAAAAATAAATGTATAACCATATTAAAAGACAGGATAATAACAGTGTTAAGATCAACCTAGACAGTCAAAACACTGATACTTATCTATGAAATAAACAAAATGTCGACCCGTCTTATACGCACTTCATGGCAGATTGAACTATATTGTGCCAAGCTGTGATGTTTTCATGACCATTCCTCTAGTGCAGGGGTCCTCACTAGGAATACTTTGAGAGCCAAACATTTTGGATAAAATTTTACTGAGGGCCGCAAGTACAAGAGGCACTAAATAACTGACAAACAATATGATTATAACATACGTTTATTACATTACCAACATAAATAAACTGTTTTGCGCATAAAAAAGTTTGAAAATGTCTTTTTTTTACTTAGTTAATTCTTTGAAGTTGATGGGCAAAATCTTTCACAGTCCTCTAATATGGCATCTATGTTGGCAGGTTGGGAAGAAACTGAAATTCTTAAAATGTTCTCAACATTCTCACTTGTTAGCCTAGATCTGTACTTGTTTTTTTAAAAACATCAGCTTACTGAAAAAACACACAATATTTTCTGAGCACATTCAAGTAAGTTAGGAAATTTGTCCTTTTCAACAACCCTCCAAAACTTATAGTGATCTTTATTCTTCATCTTTTCTTCAAAAATACTTTTGAGTTCCGTATCGTTCTGAAGATCGATTAATTCATTTTTTCAAATCCCTAGCTTCATATCCAAAAGCAGAAAGATGAGCTACATTAGCTGGTTTCATTGCCCATGGATTTTCTACCAAGCGAAATGGTTCCTGATACTTCCTGAAGTCACTAAACCTCTGAGACATTTCTTCCTTCAGGTCTTTCAAGAGTTTTAGTAAATCAGAAACATTTTGACTTTCATCAGGATTTTCATCAAACAGTGTTTTAACTGAAGGGAAGCTGGAATAATCACTGTTTGATAGTTCTTCAAAATACATATTGAGTTTTTGTTCATGTGCAAATACGATACTCATCATCTTAGTTACAATGTTATTATAGTCTCCTTGCAATTTAGTCAGCGTTTCATTCATAATTCCCATTGTGTCAGTAAAAAACGCTACTTTAAGCCACCAACTAAAATTATAAACTTCAGGGTACTTTTTGTTCTTTGTTGCCAAAAACAAAGTAATCTCATGTCGAATGCTGAAGAAACGTTCCAAAACTTTACCCTTACTCAGCCATCTAACTTCTGTGTGGTAAAGCACATCCCCGTATTGCAAAATAAGTTCTTTCAAAAACTCTTGAAAAGTTCTGTGGTTCAGTTCATTTGATCTTATGAAATTCACGATCTTAACAACGTCTTTCATAACACAGCAACAAAAAATAATTTGACTTCAATCCTAACCGTCTAAGGGCCGCAAAAAATCGTCGTCCTAACAGCCGAGGGCCGCGTAGTGAGGATGCCTGCTCTAGTGAGTGTATTAGTGTACTATAAAGAATAGATGCTCTAGTACTTTCTGAGCTGTTTTTAAAGATAGTGGACTTTTTAACAAGATTTGACACTATGCCTCACACGAAAAATATGCAAACAATTTGTAGTAACAAAATAAAGTTCTTGAATAACCTGGAAACACTTGATTAAAATTGATTTCTAAATTTGTGGAATAATTTTTAAGAAATGGATTGCAAAGGAAGATTTCACTTTATGAACATCCTTAATTCGTAAAGTAGTCCTAAACAAAGAGTGTTTCTGATATTAGAAAAATCAAAAATACATTAAAAAACCCATGGTTAATATTAAAACAATGGCAAGAATTTAAAAACAATCAAAGTGCATATCAATGAAATAATATTTGTAACAGTTTTTTTAGTGAATAAGTATTAACATATTTTAATTTAAATATTTATATTATTTATTTCATCTTCACTTGAGCTACTAGTTTTTCACTAAAGATGCATGAACATATATATTGGTAACTAAAAACACAGCCGTTTCAGTCTGAGTTGACAATGGGACCCAGGTCCCAAAAGGGTGTCCTCAACAATTATAAAAGTAAGTGCTACTTTAGGCAAGTGTAACATATTTAGAAGTGTTATTAGTTAAAAACAAGTAATATAGAAAAAAAAAAAAATTAGCCAATCCCTACTGAGATTAACAAAATAATAATAACAGGTATTTTTAGTTACTATTTATTTTATAGTTAATAGTTATGGTAATATAAATAAGTATAAGAACAATATTAAGTGGCAAATTAGAAATTTCTTTGCAATTTTCCTCTCTATACAGTATATGGTGTTTAACTATTATTTCTGTTTGTTACTATTTATTCACTAATATATATTTTTTTCTTAATTTATAAATCCAATGGGTCTTGTAGAGTCGCCCATGGTCTATAACTTCTCGTTCTATCCATGTCTTGTAATGCTTCACTATTGCAAGAAATCTTTCTCTTATAATCATATATATTTTAATTCCTTCACATCTTTAAGTAAATAACTGGTTTATAGCTATGGGAAAGTTGGATCAGAACTGGATTTTAAGCTTCTAGTTCCTGAATTTGAATTTGACCAGATATCAAGTTTTTAAATTTAAATTAATGAATAAATATTTGAAAAATACTATCAACATCAATTTTCATTAACTGTAGGTAAATAAAATAAAAAATGAATTTGAAGTTGATCGGAAGCATAAAAACGTGTTTTAATAACAATTCAAAATTAATCAATCATACATTAGTTTATGACTATCCAAACTTTAATTTTGTCAATTTGTAAAAACTTAAAAATTAAAAATGTGTACAAGATATATATATATATATATATATATATATATATATATATATATATATATATATATATATATATATATATATATATATATAAAACAAATATAATATACTAATATGTTCATTTATTTTTTGTTCAATATTTTCTAATGTGTAATACTTAGTATTCCATTTAATTTGATTACTACTATACTAATATCAAACAAGTTGGCATTACGAGGGAAAATCATGAATAGCAGTAAATGTGTTAATCCTCACCCATCTAAGTAAATCCCGATTTTTAAAACAGATTTGTTTTTTATATAGGTATTATGTAATTCAAATATTGTATAGAGTTTCCTTCGTTTGAATTTAACTGTCTTTTTGTACCAATAAAGAAATACATTTATGTAATAAGCACAGTGTGGTCACAATCATTATAACTTGTAACAAATGAATATTGTACATATTAAAATCAATTTAGTTTTGTTATAAAAGAACGTTTATCATTAAAATATCTACAATAATTCTAAAATACTCTTAACAACATTACGTTGAAAAATATGTGCAGACTATATTTTTATTTGAAACAGTTTTCATGTAAAACAATCATAAGTTACATTTGTTAAGTTTATATCATATAACTCACTGGAAATTAACATTAAATTACTACTTCAAACATTCCTCACGCTAATAAATATAAATAAATTCAAAACTCGTTCTTATAATCTCTTACTTATTATAAATTATGAATCACTATTGTACGTCATATACTTATCAGTTATAATTTAGAAAGCAATGTTGGTGGACCTAGATATATAGATTTTTCAATTATCTGTTACTGTTAGCAAACAAAGATTGCAAAGTGTCAAGTGAACTTTCTAAAATTTGTTGTGAAATTTCCTATTTCCTTAAAATTTACAAATTACTTAATTTATTGGGATTATTGAAGTAAAGTTTAAAATATGGGAGCCGTGTTAGGCATTTGTGGAGCTACACAGGTAATTTTGGTCACTAGGTTTACTTTATATAACCAGCATAGTTAGTTTAAAATAAATGGATGTTATTTCCGTGTATACCTTAATAAAGACTCATTAAATGGCCACTGAAAGTGTAAAAATTTAATTCCAATCTATTTACCCTAAACAATTTCGTCTACCATAGATACTTTGTTAAAAATGATTTGAATAATCTTTTACCTTTAAGAAAAAATGAAATTCAAGGCTGAATCTTGAACAAAGGTTGGTAAGATTTCTTAAAAAATGTAAACCATTAAATATTTTTCAAATAATGAACTTTTGTTTATCAAAGTGATTTATATCATAAATAGGTATGTGTTTGATTTGACGGTTTCAAATCTGAAGTATTATATACAGATGTAATTTGGTTCTTTAGTGACAATAGTAATCTTTTAGCTCAATTCAAACCTTGTAGAAAATCTCAATTCGGTTTCATATGAAAAAATCTTGAAGTTATATGCTACTCATCAATACTATTCCCCTTAATAGGTGTTAATAATGAAATATATAATTTTTATATATGATTATTAATTTTTAGACACAAATGACATTGCTTTTATTATCTTATCTGGAGATGTAAAACTTTCATGAATATGTTAGAAACAATAAAACCTTGTTCAAAATGTTTTAGTATATAAAAAACTCATACCACTTGGTCGACTATTAAACATATTAAGTATTACCATGTTGTAATTTAGGCAAAACGGCAATAAAAAATTATGTATTTTAGCTAGAAAGCCACTACTTAATTCCCTTGAAATTTGAATTAAGAAAGCGTATAACAGCAATATTTTCATGATTATATTTGAAGTTGTTTGGATACATGAGATGAATACCTTATTTATATATCAGACCAATAGTTTTATTCATTCTTTATTATATCACTCAATATTTATCTATTATTCATCTTGTATTAAAATGATCAAGAGGAAGTCAAGAATTAGAGTTAAAACTGATTGCTGTGTGAAATTAAAAGGATCAAGAAAAAAAAAAATTTATAGTTTAAGACTGAAATATATGTATATTTTCCACATTAATCAAACAATTTATTTTCGATAAATTTGTTTTCTGATAACAATATAAGATGTCAAAAAATAACACTAACGGAAAATTTTATTGTTTATCTGGAAGAGATATTACAGTTTTTGTTCTAAATTTCCTAGACATTTAAATCAAAACTATAGTAGCAATTTATAACTAGATAATTATTTACAACACCCACAAATTCATTGGTTAATAAATGCTTTTTAATTTTAATTTAATTTTCAAGTAATTTTGGTAAATAAGACGCATGATAATTTATAATTTTGTCTTAGCTTGCCTGTTGTTGTGGCAGTGCTGCGTGTGGGCTATGTTGTTCAGCCTGTCCATCATGTCGCAACTCTACTTCTACCAGAATTATGTATGCTGTTATGCTATTGGTCAGCACCATGATAGCCTGTATATTCTTAGCTCCAGGCTTGCAGTCAACCTTACAAAAGGTAGTATAGTTATTATACTCCTATTATATTTACTGACATTTGCTAGCTAAAATATAACCTTTATAAGAGCCGAAGTAGTAAATAGCAGACCGAGTAATAAATCAGTAGTAGAAGTAGTAAATTAGATCTGATAATAATGTAACAGAAAATAATGCTAAACAATTATAAATATTTATAAACTTGCCTATAGTAGCACTTACTTATATTTGTTGAGGACAGCCGTTTCGAGAGATGTGTCATATTGTCAACTCAGATCATAACTCGCAACTTGAGTTAAGGTTTGAGTTGACAATGGGACACATTTCCCAAAACGGCCGTCCTCAACAAATATAAGTAAGTGCTACTATAGGTAAGTTTATAAATATTTATAATTGTTTAGTGAAAACTAGGAGCTCACGTAAAGATGGAGTCAACAAATATAAGAAAATAATGATGTAGTATTTTGTTTTAATGTATGGAAAGATGCAAAATAATAAGTGGTAAAAATATAGCTTTAATGACATCCGTTTGGAAAGAAAAATTTTCCTAAATTATTCGTTTGAATGTGTAGAACACAAATATCAACTTCTTTCCGCATAAAATACAGAAAGTTCCTTTTTTTCACATTTCAAATGCTAGTCCATAATGGGTCCTATAGCGTAAATCGGGCGTGCATTAGCTACAGCACACTGCACTAAGTCTAGATTTGGTTGTAATTTTATACAACATTTTTATTAAATATACCTACCTAGTATCCAGTCAGGATAAATTTGGTTATAATTTTATTTAACATTGCTATATACCTATATTAAATTATACCTACGAAGTATCCAGTCAGGATGGATTTGTTTATAATTTTATACAACTACTATATACCTATATTAAAATATACCTACAAAGTATCCAGTTAGGATATAATCGGTTATAATTTTATACAACATTACTATATTCCTATATTAAAATATACATATGAAGTATCCAGTCGGCATAGATTTGGTTGTAATTTTGGTAAATATTTAGACTAATTGCTGATGCAGAAAAATACAACCAAATCTATCCTGACTGGATTCTTCGTAGGCATATTTTAATATAGGTAGATAGTAATGTTGAATTATATTATAACCAAATCTCCCCTGACTGGATACTTTGTAGGTATATAGTAACGTTGTATAAAATTATTACCAAAGTTTAATATTTGCATTTTAAGTTAGTGTTAAAATAAATTGGCTTTGACATATTGCAGTGTGCTGTAGCTACTGGGCGGCCGGTGCAGGTTATATATGCCATTACAGACGAACATTTAAAATGTGCATAAAAATTAACTTTCCCTATTTTCCACAGAAAAAAGTTAGTATTTGTGTTCTATACATTAAAACGAGTAATAAAAAAACAATTTTTTTTTTAACCGTCATTAAGACTATATTTTTACCAAATATATTTTTATTAATAATTTACATTTTATTAAAAAATGTCCATGAAAATCTTCTTATTTCTTTTCTTTAACATTTGAAATAGATAAATAATAGAAATAATAAAATCTGATATTTCACAAAAACATATAAACAAATTCAGGAAATAACACGTCCTCTATAAAAATATATCCAAATAAAAAATACAATAATTGAATGTGCATGCAAGAAAGGGCCTTGTAATTCCATATACTGGCCTTGCAATTCCCTTACCAAGTATAATAATCAATATGCACTTACAATTAGTTGATAAAATTATGACTCAGAAAGACAAGGTTTGAGACATGTTGGTGATAGATTATTTATTTTTAACAGTAATGAGAAAGGGATAATAAATATAGTTCTGGACATAAAAAAACTATGAAACGTTTCTTCTGAAACAGAAAATAAAATAATTCAGACCTTATAATTAAGATTACGGATAAACTTTTATACTCAATATACAAAAACAAACCCAAACAAGTACAACAATAAATACCTAGCCACTTATCTAATTAGAAATTACCTGCATAATTTATACAGATTATGAGAATTTATATATCATATACTTAAAATTTCCCTCAACAATGAACTAATGAGAAAGAGAACAAACATTATATTTTGAAGTAGCAAAAGTTAAGAGGAACATGAAACTAACAACAGAAAAATTAAGAAACAAATTTTATTAGAAAATAAAATGTCCAACCAAAAATTATTAAAAAAATTCAACTGATAACACGATTAATATTCAAATAAACATCATAAACAAGTATAACTCACTTAACAAAATGGAATATGTTGTGTAAAACTGAATATGTTAAGAAAAAGTTATAATGAAAGTTATATAGTGTTGTGTGTAATGAAAGTTATAAAGAATAGTGAACTCTTGTTATTCATGGGGGTTACGTTCCCCGAGCTTACTGCGAATACTGAAACCAATTGTATGTGGAAAGGGGAAGTTTACGTTCGGTATCTAAAATGGTAACATTAATTACAGCTATTCTGTACACTTATAATATATGGTGGTATATTACAGACTAGATAATTACATACATGTTTTGATTGTTTATTTATGTTTTCCTTAAATCCGAACTAAACCCATTTCCAAAATTAGCAAACACGACAATCGAATGCGACTCGGTTTAATAACTGAAGGGAAAAAATCCGAGAAAGTTACGGCCGGTTCGGATAGTCATAAACTATTGTTTATACAAACATCCTAAATGACAAGATCGATGATTAGGTTCACCGAACGTAATAGAGTACAAAATTCATGTAATGAATTATAGTTAGTAAAAATTATGAACAACAAGATAATAAGTTAGAAAATATATCTTAATTGAATAAATTTATTGAAACATATTTTTTTTTTTATCACACACTATAGAAAGTATTTTCAATGGTTGTAGGTCCCATTTTGTCAAAATTCTACAGCCAGCATTCTAGTTCCTGGATCAATTACTATAGATTGTCAGATGGCTGTGGGTTACCTTGCTGTCTATCGTCTCTGTTTTGCTTTGGCTGCTTTTTTCTTCCTTATGTCTCTGATTATGATTGGTGTACAATCCTCACATGACCATCGTGCTGGTATACAAAATGGGTAAGTTTAGTTACAGTAATTTAAAACACTTTTATATAGACAGTTACTAGAAGAGACATTATTTGATTTGTTGACTACATAAGTCTGTTAACATGGTACACAAGTAATTTCACTTACTAATATAAAAAATCTATAAAATTCATATTATTTTTAAACAACAAAGATTATAAGAAGTAATAAAGAAAAAAATTAATATTCTACTACTAATTTGTTTTTAGTCTTTTGCATTAGTCTTAAATTAGCTTATTAGGCAATAATTTCATTTGTTAACTTGCCAAAGGTATAAATATTATTTTATTGTATAAAGCCCTTGATAAAAATTGTAGTGATTTATTAATTTGTTAGTATGTTTTATTGTGCATAGATTTTGGGGTATCAAGTATCTGATAGTGGCTGCAGGAACTGTTGGTGCTTTCTTCATTCCTGAAGGGTCTTTTGCTACAACCTGGATGTACTTTGGCATGATTGGTGGATTTGCTTTTATCATCATACAGTTGATACTCATCATAGATTTTGCTCATTCATGGGCTGAATCATGGGTAGGAAATTATGAAGAAACGGAATCAAAAAAATGGTATGTGCAATTATCTTTTTTACAAGGTAAGCTTAATATTCAACGGTTTTATCATTTATTCAATATTTATCTTGAGTACTCAAATAAGCAATTTTGTTTACGCTTGTTTATTATAAAACTTTGTACAGCCTCCCATATTTCTGATGAGTGATGATTTATTTTATTTATGAAAAAATATACACCCTGATATAACCTATTTGAGATGTTAATTTTACAATTATGAAAACTGTCCTCTGCTGTCAGTTTTTAATAATAGTTATGGGGTTGCTATTGCCACTTGCCATGACGATGTGGTGGCTAGCGGATAATACAGTTCATTCTCAGTAGTTCAATGCAATTAGCGTCTTTGCTATGGGTACGTTTAGGTTGAAAAGATTTCCTTGTGAGGTAATGACTGTCATGAAAGATAACTGAAAACACAAAGGAAGATAAAGCAGCTAAGAAACCTATAAATATGATTCCATCTACACTATGTTTCAACCCTGTATCTGGCAAGTAACTTGTTTGAGATGCATAGTTTCTGGTCACCATCTGGCATGCACCTCATTTGAGTTGTACCCAAAATTTTGCTACAAATAGAAATTACAATACTTTACTTTTTATTAGTAAATCAAACGCAGCATATATTGAAAAGCTTAGATTGTGAGCTTTCATTTCCATGTAAACACATAATTAGGAAATTTTAGTACTAAGTCTTCCAATGTAATTTAACATTTTGTAATGGTCGATTTTGGGCTTAAAAAAATTATAATGACATTAACTTTTCCTAATTTATGATTAAACAAGTACCTATAAGAAATAGGTATTTGTCTTTTAACACTTTAGCTGCGATGTCGGGCCAGACGGTCTAATAGGTTGAACCGAATTCCGTGGGCCTCATATTATTATCTAGTAAAGTTTAATGTTTATTACTATTACTACCGTTGTTGCTGTACT
This sequence comes from Prosapia bicincta, assembly GCA_036971475.1. Classification (NCBI taxonomy): domain Eukaryota; kingdom Metazoa; phylum Arthropoda; class Insecta; order Hemiptera; family Cercopidae; genus Prosapia; species Prosapia bicincta. The sequence continues at coordinate 101,146,544 of JBAIZL010000005.1, read as the reverse complement.
GGAAAAATGAATTTGCAGTTTCAAACAACAAGCTTCACATTACTTACATATATAAATATGATGGTTTTGTTTGATAGATAATTGCCAACAGCATTATAAACATTCTAGGAGCTTTTTGTCGGGAGTTACAACCCGGGCACACTTATTTAATAAAAATTTTAGTGAAGTTGAGTTAATTATTCCAGAAGAAAAAATTGGTTTATTGAAAGAAGTTTATCTTTATATATTTTATTAATAAAATAAATAATTTTTAATGACATATTGATTTTCACTATTCTTTTCAAAACTTCACAAAACCTAAAAAATAAGTCGGAAATGTTGACTAAATATTTAGTTGTAAAATAATTCTTAATAAACAGACTTGGTTGAAGTTAAGTACAAACATTGGTAAACTTAGATAAATTCATCCTTACTAGGAAGTAAATTATAACGTAAATTCCTAACAAAGTAAATTATTAAATTTAAAAACTTTTACTTGCTATGAATCTTTTGTAGTATTTATCGAATCTGAAGCATTACTTATCAGAGAGAGAATATGTTTACACTTCTGTTCTATATACAAAATATTTATAAACTCACAAATCAATCACATGTGACACGTTTACATGTCTAAGTGATAAGCACCAAAACACTTTTCTCACCAGTCAGCTTATTATATGGGTAACCAGAACAGGAAATTGTGTATTGTTGTTTATTTTTTTACACAAAACAAAAAGTATTAAGACAATATTACACAGATAAGAAAATGCAATTAAATCAAAAACAATGTTTGACGGAGTTTATTTAGGTATCATTTACGGTATAAAAAAAACTATTTTGGCCAATTTACCGGACACATGTTTTTATAAATAATATGATGAGAAACATATTTTCACACTTAGATATGATAGAGGAATAAAAAATAAGTACACATTATTTAAAAATAAGCTTAATATATTTTGGCAATTGTCTGGAAAAACGCCGATATTGTGGTTGCCAGCTAAAGTGTTAAAGACGTCTGATTCTTTTTTTTATAAGATATTTTCTAAATTTTGTTTACAGCCCATCACCTAATGTTTCAATGGTAAAATCAAAGTCTTTTATAAAGGCTTTTAATTACTTGTTGTTGAGTTTAAATTAAACCACTGTTAATTTACTTGCAACTATATTACGAGGTGTGTTTTTAAAGTGAGTACTGTTTTGGAATTCCAACTTTGTAGTGCTATGGTATACATGTGTGTGTGTCTGTGTGCACACGCATGTGCATGCACCTGTATACATATATTTTGTCTATGTTTACCAACAATATAAAAATTGTTAAAGGAAATATATTTATAAATGGTATATAATCTCATTCTTTACACTATCCTCAATAAAAGTTAGCTATCAGCAGTGTGCCTGCCATGTCTGCTAATTTCAATCAATGCTTAGAGCTTTTGTTGTGTAACTGTATAACAATTGTGTTGTTTTCTATTGGTATTACTTCAGACACAGTACTGTTTTGTTGTTTTCTGTATTGTATTATTGAGGAGCAATTGTTTTTTTTTTTCTATTTGAAACTATTATGCTAACCTATGTGGCTGATGTAACCTAATTTTGGGCAGATATTTGTAGAAAGTAGCAATAGACAAAAATTTATGGTTTACTTTACTGCCACCGTTAGCAATTAATTAAACATTTAAAAAGCTATTATAAAATGTTCAATTTGACATCAGACCTGGACACATTAAATGATATTTTTATTTTTATAAATACATTTATGTTTTTTTGGAGTGTAGAATACATTTTGTTGTACATATTTTTAGAAAAGACAGATAATAGACCTGCCTTACCTGGGCCATTCGATACTCAAGGAGAGTAATGTGGCCAACACTACACTTCAAATTACCCTATTTGTTTTCAATGAACTCCCTACTAAATGTAGATTTTTTTCAAACGTTTAGTAAAATATATTTGATCCCATCTTCGACTAAACTACTAGTGACACTAAAACACTTCAATATATTGATATTGATATGTCACAATTGTATATTGTAGCACTTTGTGAATTAATATTGGCCGATATGCAGTCCTATTTGACAATGGGATACATGCCTGAAAATGGCCATCCTCATTAGACGAAGAAAGTAATTGCTATTCTGTAGGGCATTATATATTTTCAAGTGTTTTATTTTAATAAAATGTTTTGTTTAACAAATTTATCAGACATATCGTTTATTAATTAATTGACGTAATATCGTAATTAATTTTTTCCTTTCAAGGTATGCTGCCCTTATGATCTCCATGCTTGTTTGTTATGCCCTGGCTATTACTGGATTTGTTCTTCTATATGTTTATTTTACTTCGGTAAGCTATTTTTTGTAGTACAAATAAAACATCAGTTCTGTTATATGGTTTGTTTAGTAATATTCAATAATAGCTTTTGTATATATACTTATTTAAATTTATTTATTTATTCTTTCTATGTATATATTTATAAAATTAAATGGCTCATAGCTTTTTATCAATTTAACCAATTCATATATGGATATCTAGCACTTCATATAACATCAACAGCTAAAAGAACAACTAAAGAGTGTTTTCACGTGTTGAAGTGTATGATGGTCTTAATATACAAGGTATATTTGGAAAGTAAGGTCACAACAAATATTAAAAATATAAAAATTTATGAATTTATTTATGAAACATACACAGAATGTTGCATTGTTATGTAACTATTTTCGATATAGTCACCATCAGCTCTTAATATAAAAAGTTTAACTGTTTTTCTTGCTGTGTTGAGCATTATTGTGCAAAAGCACACCATTATTTGTTAACCACTCCCTTCTTTTGTTTTAAGTGGCTCGACAATTTCTCATTTGACAAGTGAGCTCTCTTCTTATCAAAAAATTGATAAGCAATTTTCCTTTGTGGCCCCATAACACTTTAGCCTTGATTTTTTTTGAAATTGTTTTGAATTTTTTGGAACAGGTGAACCAGTATGCCATCACTGCATACATTGATTGTCATTTGCTCACAGGTCTACAATAAGCAACCCTTGTTTCGCCCCTGGTCAAAATAGAATCAATGAAACTTTCTCCTTATTCTTCATAATGGTCAGGGAACTTTCGCTCTAAATGAACATGATTGGTTTTGTATTTGTTGGTTAGCATTTTGGGGATCCATCAAGCATAATTTTGTAAAAACTCAAATCTGTGATTATTTCTTCCAGACACATTTCACAGAGTTTATCTACATTCAAAGTGAAGTATATTTAAATCTAAATATATTTAATAAATTTAAATACAAAATATTTTTGAAAAATACTACAAAAACCGGTTTGGTTTATGCTGAGATCCAGAATAAGAGGTCCAAAATATTGAGGTTTCACTGTACACATCTTGTATTGACTAGGAAACTATGAAGCTACTCTCATTAAGGTGATGGGAGATTCAGCAGCTGTGTGGGATCCCAGTGAGATTATTTTTTGTAACTTAAATAATCTGTTCCAGTTTCATGTTCATCTAGGCAAAATCTCAAAATTTCTTGTAAACATTTGTTCAATAAATCCAAGTAAAACATCAGTTCTCTGATATTTTATCAGGTTTTTATAATATTCGTAATGAGCTACGCCTGGATGCTGTGATTTTTTCATAATCAAAGAACATTATATAAGATATAAAATTTCTCTGAGTAGTTTCATTCATTGCTCTTCTGCCATACACTGGTTAATTTTCTAATAAATGTCTGTAGCCATTTTCTACATTCAAAAATATTGTAACTGTGGATTACACACTACACTGTTGAAAATATATTTGGGGACATATAAACACACTGAGATTCTGGTTAAACTGACAAACAATGTATTGATCATGATGGGTGGCTGCACCCAGCTAGTGTACACCAAATGTGTTATCAGGAATTATTTAACTAAACAGGGAATGGATTCACATAGTATTTTTGATTGATTATAAAAAATTAAGGCTCTTTGTAGTTTGTTTGGTGTTGGAAAACTGAAAATTTGTTAGCTAATCAGCATTCAGAAGGTAAAGAAGTCAAAAAGTAAAGTTTTGTCGAAAAACGTTACTCAGAATGTTTAAAGTTTTATATAGAAGCTTTTCAGTATGAGTGAATTACAAATTATTACAGCTTATTCAATTATTAAAAAAATAAATATTCTACTGTATATCTATCTCTATTTTTTTTTATTGATAAACATTTTGATGTTTTGATTTGTTCAGGCGAATAGTTGCACCATGAACAAGATTTTCATCTCAGTGAATTTGGTGCTGTGTATAATTGCCAGTGGTATCTCAATCTTACCCAATGTTCAAGAGATGCAACCTAGATCTGGCTTATTGCAGTCATCTGTTATTACTTTATACATTGTTTATCTGTCTTGGTCTTCACTGTCTAGCAATCCTGGTATTTATATCTATATTATAAGCAAGTAATATAAAAAAAAATCAAGTCAATTCCTACTTAGGCCAACAAAGAAAAACTTTATTTAGTTACTTCTTATTAAATAAATACAATTAATTTAAATAAAGTAACATAACTTATTCGTTAAAACAGCTGCTCTACCTCATAACCAATAACATAAAATCAGCTGTTTTCTGAAATCATATACAGTAAACTGCCGATTATCCGTGGAATAGGGTGGCCCGGCAACGCTGGATAACGAATTCCCCGGATAATCCGCTATGAACAAAGAATACGCAAAACGATCGATAATCGATTTATATAACATAAGTTACACAAATAATGACCCCAGTTAATGCAATTCACAAATAATCTTCAGAGGACAAAATAAATATAGAAAATAATTTAAAATGTCGATGTAATTGACGGATTATAACATTTATAGGCTATGTCTAACTATTTACAATACGTACGTAAGTAGATGTCAAAATTAAGTGTATGTACATATGTAATTTCCTTTACAGAAAATACTTTCACTTTTTAACAAAAAAATCTGTCACTTTTTCGTATGATTTTTTATGAGCATTGATTTAGCTTTAATGTGCGATCTAAGTTTCTTGAGAACTATTTTGTCGCACAGTGTCTACTTTTGTCACGTGTGTCACAAAGCCATAAAGATCGATAATGTATATGACACGGACATGGATAATGTATATGCCACGTCCTAGACTATTTAGCCGAGATTAGCTGACATTTGTTTACAATCTTATGATACACATTAGGTTTTCGGGCGTCCAAACATTTTGTCATTGTCTCTTATATACAGTAGTCTGCTCGCCCCTTTTATTTCGCTGGCCCGCGTCGGGATGCTTCCCTTTCAATGTAAAAATTAGTATGTACATATTTACATATCTATTCCCTTCATCTTAACTTCTATTAAGCCTTATATGTATTTACGTCGTAATTCACCGTTTGGAAATTTAAACACATGAATCTTATTGGAATAAAAATTGGATATTTGTAAAGCAATGGCACACCCCGGATAATCCGCAAACCGGTTAATCCGCCCACGGATAATCGGGAGTTTACTGTATTATCACTTATTTTCAGTATTGGGACGGAGTCACTATATTGCATACCTTGCCCCTTTTGTGAAAAGTTTTTCTTGTATATAAAACTAAAATTAATTAAATTAAATTAATGAATTAATATTAGAAAAAACTTTATTAATAACAAGTGTCATCCACTACAAGTTAAAAAAATGTATTTGAACTTGGGTGGATGAATAAAAAGTGTTTTATTAACGATTGAAAATTTTAATAAGACATACAAATATATATACGGAGAGTGTAAACATTTAGAAAGAATTGAATAATTTTGACATATTCTATAAAAGTTTCAGAATATCATGAGTTTATATGTAAGTTTAAAGTTAATATATGGTATATGTATATTTGTTGCACATTTCAGACTAAATAAAACTATATTCTGGGTTGCTATAAAACTAGTTCTAATGCAGTCTAACTGACATTAGTTTACTGACTCAAGTGCCTGTCCACACTGAGTCAATTTACATATTTATCTTATAATAGGATAGTGAACTAATTATTTTACAGTTTAACTGAAATTTATGATTAAGTCAATTGATATTTCATAAGAAAAACTGTATAAGAAGAAAGAATGAAATTGGGCACATATGCATTAATTGAACCACACCTAAAATCTTTTGGTTTATTTTATTATTTTTGAGGGATGTGTGATATATCGTTTATAGAACTTTAAGTTATTTTTTGTACCTCTGCAGTACTAACATGGATTTGCATCCAAGTTTCACCCAAATTCGAGTCAAAAAACATGTTTTTATTCTTATATAAACTATAAAATAGTTAATGTCATAATGCAGAGGAATATCAATTAACTGTTGCTTGATTATATGCTTTTATTTAACCATAATGCCGAAAAAAATCCATACCTATATAAATCTAAATTGCAACTATGAAGTAATATTTCCAACTCTAAGTTTTATGAAAGTTCCTAGATACTTAAAAAGACTGATTTCTATATATTATGCCTCCTGATATCGTAATAACATGTGTTATTATACACAAACACACATACACACACACACACACACACACACACACACACACACACACACACACACACACACACACATACACACACACACATACATATATATATGTGTGTATGTAGTAAAGCTCACTTATGATTTTGTGAAGCATCAACAAACCTCTTATAGATAAGTTACTGATATAAGTAAATGTGGACCTTACATTGTAACAAAGTTTTATATAATAAATATAATTACCTTGATAATAGTCTGGTCTGTAATGATATACTGTAGTACCTTCAGTGTTCTCACGCTATACTTTACATCGAAATTGTATACGGTTGTTATAACTTTAAAAAATAATTAGTGAATAGGTTTTTTGTTTAGTAGAAAATGTCCTGCACTATCTCATGGCAAGAGCTAGATTGGTTAGATGTAAGCTGTCATTTAGTTAATTTCCTACTAATCAAAAAATTAGAAAATTCAAAATTGTAGAAATCTTCCGTCCAGAATTTTATAGATTTCAAAAGTAAGATTTTGGCAATACTTTAAAATGTTCTTAAACTTTTCCCATCTTAGTTGTAGGCTAGTTGGTGAACCCTCTCTTTTTTGGACCTTTGATCTTTCTTACTATCTGACAACTATCTATTACCCTGGAAATATAGTGAACTATTATTTCAATTTATATTGCTCTAAATAATCTTTGAAATGAAAAATTATATTGTTTCTTTTCTAAGTTCTATTTACATCCCCTGATCTTTAAAAATAAAATGGCCATCGTGTATATCATCATTTTAAACTCTTTCTTCGTTATATGCACTTTTACACATTAGGTGCACTTACAATACACTTTTATTTATTTTTGTTTGCTTTACGTCACATATTTTTGATTACATATATTTTTAAAAGATATATATTAATATACTCATAGTGTTTGTGTTTGGTTCAATTAAATGGCTAGATCAATTAAGTGATTGATCCAATAAATCAGTGATCTAATTAACTGGAATCCATAATGGTTTTGTTTTTGGAATTTCATTCCTAGAGAAAGCATCAAGCTGATGGAGAAACTCTGAAACTATCATTGGCTGTAACAGTTATTCTAGTTAAAACAATTTTTCCCACTTTAACTTTTGTAATTTCTGTCTACCAAACATCAGACGAACATTAATTATCATGGAACTGATATATTCTTTAGACTTAAGAGTTTGAAACACAAAATACAGATGGACCTGACGGATACTAGTAATTTTAACACTAGTTTATCACTAGCATAAAACCGTGTAAGTTTGATAACATTCAGTGGAGTTATATTTTAAAGAATTTATCTCATGGGAGTGTTCAAAGCATTCTTCATTAAACTTTGAATAGATGCCATGATTTAGTTGTTATCTAAAAGCTGTAACAAAAAACAAAATGCTGTAAAAGGACAAAAAGCAACTAAGTTTTTGCACTATAACGGTGCACCTGAATATTACTCATTATTGGTTCAAAATTGCCTTGCCAAAACAGTAATTTTACAGCTTTGAACAAAATATAAATCGCAACAAATTATTTAAAAAATTTAATGAAAACTATTATTTTACTTGCTGACACGTTTCGAATTGTTGTTTTATTGACAAAGCTTAACATGCTACTGGTAGCGATTACTCAAGGTCTGTGGTTTATGGGTGTGGTATAGGTGGGTTTTACATGATATACTGAAAAAGTGAGTTAGATTTGAAGTATATCTAGTTGTTTAAGATATGTTTGTGTTATGTGATGTGGGTTAGTGTAAAATATACAAACATCACATAACACAAAAACAACATATCTTAAATGACCAAAAACACACACACACTTAGAATCTAATACCCTCTAGAATGTACATAGTGTGCATTCCACCTATCCCAAACCCCTCCATATCTATAAATCGTACACCTGTAACCTTGAGCGATAGCCGCCACTAGTAGGTTAGGCCTTGTCAATGAAACGATAGTTTCAAAACGTATCAGCAAGTAAATTAGTAGTTTTCATTTAGTTATTTAAATAACCACTTATGATTTAATCAGTGAAATCAAAATGAATACAACAACTGACCATTATAACAGTAATGCATTATAAAAATGTGACATTTTAGTTTAATATGTATACTTGTTGAACTAAAATAACAAAAATATAAGAAAAAGTAAAAGATATTTTTATTTATCCTAGTTTCTTATTTCATTAATCCATGTTTGGGTTTCAAAAACATTTGAAGATTTAAAAAAATCATGAAGAATTCTTTTTGATGTAAATGTTATATTAGGTAACTAACTTATATCAGTACAACAAACTATAATATCATACAAACTGAGATATTAGTTATACAGTTTGGTGCTACCTTTTTAAACCTGATATTTTTTAATTCAGATGCAGAATGTAATCCTGGATTTTTCCTTGGAATTGGAAAAGAAAATAAGGGCTCTGTCCGGTTTGATTCAGAAAGTATTGTTGGTCTTCTGATTTGGACTTGCTGTGTACTCTACTCTTCTCTGCGTACTGCTTCGAAATCTTCTAAAATTACAATGTCAGAACACGTATTGATGAAAGACAATGGAGCTGGTAATGCATTCATTTTAAATATTTGTTTTTATGAAGGAATATGAGTTATGAGGTTAAAATTTTTTTTAATATTTTTAGTTCTTAGGGGATAATTTAAATAAATGAAACTATATACCACAAACTACTTTTTCTTTTATTTAAAACCTTATGTACATTTCAATTGCATAGCAATCATCCTCAGAGGTAATTTACAATAATTTTGTTTTAATTGTAAATTGCCTCTGAGGATGATTGCTATGCAATTGGAATGTACATAGGGTTTTAAGTAAAAGAAAACATCATTTGTGGTATAGAGGTTCCATTTATTTAAATTAAACATTATGCCACAGTTGTTTTATACTGTTAGGAGATATGATTATTAGTTTATTTTATTTCGCAGGAAATATTTATTTAGTGTTTTTTTTAATGTATTATTTAATGGAATATCGTAAATGTCTTAATAAATTTAAATAGGAGATTATGTAGCTTCAGAAGTTGAGTACGTTTTAAAACGTTTTTTTCATTAGGTACTGAAAATTAAAATTGAAAACATTTAGAAGTAACAAATTTGTATCTGTCTGTGGTTTCTGATATTTTTTAAAACTGATTCCTATATTTTGTTGTTAATCTTGTAATAACCTGAAAACACTTAAGAAGAATTAGGATTTCTTCGTAGATTTATATTTTACATTTGTAGATAACAGTTTCCATTCACAAGTTCTGTATATAAAAAGCTTATCCAGGATAGTGAGAGTAATAGCTATTGTGCATAATTACTCTAAAGATATTTCAGATATATTATTTCTCTTTTGTTACAGAGTTTTATTACAATATTTGAACTAATGACAATTCAGGTTATATGATACACCATGCCTTGGACCAAAAAAGTGAAAATCTTATTTTTTTCCTTTATATTCTCAACATCTTTCCTTCCTCCTACAAATAAATCTGTAATAAACTTACCTTCTTATAATAATACAGACTATTTAAGTAATACAGTAACCATTTGACAAATTTCTGGCAAAACAAGTTATGTTTTTAAATTTGATGGGTTTTTTCTATTAAATATTTGTTTGATATTTTCAACTATTATTAGAAAGGTGTTTATAAAAACTTTACAAAGCTATCTTTAATCACAGATATTTATAAAGCTAGAAATTTCCCACTATACCTCTTGTACCTCTCTCTAAAATACCTTGTAAAATTTACTGAGTGAAACTTTATGGCATTCACTAGTTCTTACAGTTTCAGCCTAAAATAGTTTAAACCAAAGAAAATAGTAAGACGTTTTTGCTGAAATAGATTTCTAGGTTCAAGGTTTTGGAGATCAGTGAATTTTATTTTGAGACAATGTTGGATTGATTTTGGTATAGCTTTAATATGTTTTTTGAAAAATTTTGAATTCAGTTTCAAGGAGCTCTGTGTTTCAATGGGTTGATTAAATAATGAGTTTAAAATTGTATAAATACATAACAAAAATAAAATTGTCTATTTACTTTGAATATTTTTTTACTCTCAAAGAAAAAAACAATACAAGGTCTAACTAAAATTAGTTATGAAAACCTTTCTTATTTTTAAAAGAAACGCAAAATAAGTGTGTTTTAGAAATACTGCTGTTCATATGTTTTTGTATAAGGTTTCAGTAACTTTTTTTTATTTGTATTTTTTAAAAATCTGTTGTTTTCTGGAATTCTGATATGTAGATACTCATTTATGCTCATATAGAAAATGATAAATTTTAAAAATGAATACAATCTACCAATCTTTGATTTGCCGCAATGTTCTTGATAAAAAATTTTAAAGATGCTGTTATTCTTAAGTAACAAGTATATTTTTATTGCTACTAAAAAAAAACTGACTAATATGGTCTTTAATTATGCATAGATTGAATTTATTTATTAAAGAAAATACAGTGAATTTCTAGAAATAGTAGAAGTTATAGTTCAGACGAGTTGTATAAAAACTTGCGTATAATAATTACAAGTAACCTAATATATTGTATTTAAAATTTTGTGTTATTAAAAGTAAACTAGAATTTCATCCAGAGGGGAAGTTTTTTCATTTGTTAATAGGCTAGACGTTTTTTAGTAGATTCACTTCTAATTGCTCGTAGTGATAGAACTGCGCAAATTTTTTTATATCATGAACTACTAGGTTAGGTTAGACCTGTAAAATAAATTAAATTTAAAAATAAAATATATCAAAGTTAAACATTCTCAAAAACATTTCAGTTTATCTGTTTCTAGAATTATTGTGTCTATACACTTGTAAATTTTGTTTCTCTGTTCAGTGCGTTCCAATGGCGGTTCTCTGGTCGATAATGAAGGTAGGAATTATTTCCTATATGCTTTATTTGTAAAAACATTCATTAAAAGTCATAGTATCAAAATGAATGGCTAATAACAATGTTGTTCTTTATCTTAATAACTAATCAATTTATTAGGTTCATGAAAATGCATATGTTAATAGAAATTTGAAAGGGTTTAATTTTATTAAAATTCTAAATTTATTATAATACTTTGATTATTATAATAAACATTTATAGAAGGTAAATTACATGTTTTTTTAAAAATTATTTATTATGGTTTTTATGGATCAAAGTGTAATAATTCAGGCCATAGTTTATTGCTTAAGTTAGTTTTTAATATAGATTATAGAATACTTGTCAGGTTACCCACACATATATTAATAAATTAAAGATTTTTGGTTTGTGTGTGACATCAATTAACGATTCTAAAAACCGATTAAATGATTTTAATTAGTCTATGAATTTAAAAGCTAAGGATATAGTTTGTTGAGTTGATTCTTAAATCTATTACTTAAAAATTATAATTAGTTTTCCTCGGTTTTGAAAATACTTATAGTAATATTTTTTGTTGACCAGGAAATCCAATAGAAAAACCCCCTCCTGAATTTTTTAGAGAGATTTGCAGCTGTTGTGTCAGTAAGTTTAAGGTTAAGGCGTAGAATGTTTTTGCCAGTAAAATTAAGTAAATTACAGTAATTTTCGATTTTGTGAATTTATATCATGAGGTATATAAGTTTGTGGATATAATACTACAGTACAACCTGACAATTCTTTAGTCATTAATAATCCTAAGGTATTCACTATCTATGGAGATTATCGTTTTACAATTATCATATTGAAATAGTATGAGTTCTTTTGATATTTTAGTTTTTGTTGAAGGTCAGTTGATTTAAGCATTTAAAAAAATGAAATTCAGGGTGTCACGGCGCCAATTGAGTTATTTCAATTATTGGCTATCCAGTACACAACTCTCTTAAATGTAATTTTATTTTAGAAAGCCTACAATGCTTTCTTCCCTTTCAGTTGCTTCTAAGAGAGATTGTAAAAGTTAACGCGTCTTTTTTTTACACACTCCAGAACACACGGATCCATCTGTTGGATTAGGCTCATTACATATGTATGGCTGAAATCCTATCTCTAAGCATTAAAAATAAATGTCTTCAACTCATATCTAAAATGCGAGGCGGCTAACTTGCTAAGAGGCAAGGCCGCGCTCATAAGCTTTTTGCTTTACCTGCAGGTTCTCTGGCATCTGGATTGTACGTGGAACTCCATATTTCACATTAACATGCTATCAGTTTCTTCACCCAAGCCAGTATGGTATTCCGAGAAGGTATATGATCATCTTGATTAAAATTGAACTAAAATCACTCTGCACTTCTGTAGCTGAACTTGTTTTCTAATAACTACAAACAGTGCTCCATTGAGACTGAACAGTAAACAACACTAAATAGACAAAGTTGCGGCTGGCAATACCAGATGGTATCCTCCTCCTCTTTACCATTTTCTTCCTGCCAGCAGCAAGCGGTGTGCTATTTAAATTTGAAATGTATTAATAGAAACTTATTTATTTTTTTCTCCCATATAGAATTAATCAATATTTGAAATATGTCAGTTAGCTCTGTGCCACTATGCATGACTGTAGAAAAAATCTTGAAAATGTTTCGGTTACGTAGGCAATGAAAGGACATATTGCTATAGGTTCAGTGATCATTTATAATATCATCGTCATTTTATTAGTTTAACTTGCAGCATGAAGGTTTCTGGCAAACATAAAATTGTATATTTTAGTTATTTATTGCAGTATAATGGTGAATGTATTGCAATGGTATTATCTTAGTAGTATAGAATCTCACAAAAAATTATAAGACATGTATGACAGTGTGGTTACTTTATAACAAAGATGAAAAATTTGCTCAGAATTGTGGCAAATGTCATGGTTTTATATAAGCTAAGGTTATTAGGTAGTCCTTTAAAGAAATTGAAATTTAGCAAAAAAATGTGATCCAAATTCATTTTGAATTCTTTGGTCATGGCTGCTGAATTCTGTTGGATACAAACTTTAATAAATTTATAAGTACTATAGATAATAGTATTATAAAGTATTAAAAGTTATTACTATAAGAATTATTTAATTGATTAAATTAGAGTATACATTTAATTGAACATTTGTAATAATTATTAGTAAAAAAAAATACTTAAAACTTATAGCAAAAATATTTATTATTCATATTTAAAATATTAGGTATGTAAAATAAATAAATAAATTCAAAATTAAATATTACTAATGGGTGATGGTTAGCAGTTGATTGTAGGCCCCCTTAAATTCATCCAATTAATTATTCATTTCACAATTGTAAAAAACTAAATTTCAAAAACATATTTACCCTAATTATATTAAAAAACTATGTTTACACAATCACAAGAAAACGTCATTATTGCCATCAATATCACTGATCGCTTATCGCCAGTTAAAACATTTTAATGTGTTAAATAAGTCTGTTATGAGTTTTGAGTTCACTGCACAGTATGGAGTAGCATGCGATACTTGGACCATTGCAAGACAACTAAGATGTAACTGAATGATGAATACCAGTCTAAGAGCTTGACCTAAATGACGGCTGATAAGTTGGTTATAAAGAACCATTAGGACGGTAATTGAAGTTCTGCTTTATTTTTCCTGTTATTCTGAAAACAGATATAAATATCTTACTTTATGGAGAGAGTTTTAAGAGGGAAAAGAGTTGCCAACTCATGAGTAATGTGTTATACTTGTTTATCTGAAGCACAGAGATGATAACACATTAACAAAGGTCAAGCAAACTAATCTGTCGGCAAATTACTATTGATGATACATATGTCTCGGCGACATTATACCATCTGCAGCAAATCTTTGATGAGACATACGTTAAGGCAGCAGTTAGCAATGGGTTAATAGTGTTCATTACTAACACTCTCATTAACACAATTAGTAAGCACATTAGGCTCATTTTTTACTAATTATTAATAGTATGACTTTAAAGGTATATTTTTCACTAAACCTTCCATTCCTTTATTCAGTACTTTAAGTTTGGTTTGTCATATAATGTTAGTGTTGATGAATTATTGAAGTTTTATTTTTATTATAAATCATTATTTTTTGTTACAACTTAAATTTTATATTTTGTAAACCTTTTCCTGCTAGGTTTTACAAACATAATGTTCAAGTCAAAATTTTTTTTAAACAAAAAAGATTCTAAAGTCTAGCTTGATTAATTTTCCTCAATACAGTAGAGCGTCAGTAATATGCACGTCAAAAATCCAGAGCGTCGTAAATCCGGATTCAGCATGCACGGCATTTGGCGTGAAGAGCGCAGTGCTCAGTGCCACTACAGTACATATCTAAACTAAGTGATATATTTAATTATAAATGTAAAGAAGATAAATATATCAATTCCAAAAAAATGTGTCATAAATTTCAAATACAACTTACAGTATATTTAATCATGATCTTAATTATTTAGATTTGTATCTTCTACATAGTAACCAATAATGTGTATTGTAACCAATCAGCAAAAGAATAAAATTTATTATTAAAATTAATCTTTATTTAATTTGTCATATATGTTTTCGTTCAAAAAACAATAAAAGACTTCTTCACTCAATAAGTTTGTATCGACATGGTTTTTTTTCTTTCTGTAATACATTACTAATGTATTAGTATATTATATGTTTTTTCATTAAATTCTTTTGTATTTTTGAACCCCTCTGATGTATATTTTGTAATAATTCCTGGTTTAATTCGAACTTACACATACTCTAAGCATTAAAATAGATTATAGTTAGTGAAATATTAATAATACACAATAATTAAGAGATGGTTTGAAAATCCGGATAAATCAGTATTCCGGATTGGTCCCGGTCCCAATTGATTCGGATTTTCGACGCTCTACTGTATTAGTGTCTAGAACAATGACAAAACAGTGAAACACTTCATCCTTTTATTGTATGTATTTCCATGATACATTGCATATTAATAATTAGTTTGCATTGCATAAGTTATTTTAACTGCTATGGTGGCTGGTAAAATTTAATCTATCTATACATTTGCAGAAGCTATAGTAATATATAGTGGAAGTATGTTCCTGCCTAAAAATAAGTTAATATTGTTGTAAAATATTGAGATATGATATTCACATTTATAAAATTAAAGAAGAAATGAATTAAAATGTTGAGCAAATATTAAATTTTGTGACATGCTATCTTTACATTTACTTACTTGATCTTTGCATCTATGTAATCCTAATAAGATAAAAAATTTAGTTACTTGGCGTATTTGGTATCATTTTATGGTAATGATTAGAAAAATTTAATTTTAACATGGAGCATAATTATATACCTGTCTAATTTTAGCGTTTGCCTTACATACCTTAGATTCGGCATGAACAACATGGCCGTAGAATTAAAATATTTATAGCTTGATTTTTATGATATTGAGGCCTAGAACTTTTCAAAAAACTCATGTTATATTTCAAGATTCTATAGAGTAACTTTGAAAGTTAGCTTTGCCACTGAAAGTTGTAAACTTATGGAAAATTGGCATTGAACAGAGAAAACATCTAACAAGTGCAAATATTTAGGAAAACCAATCAAGAATAAACAACTAAATTTTTAAATAAAAATATCGATCATGTAAAAGATGTCATGATATGGGCAAACAAATTACAAAGTATTGAATTTTTATTCTCAGTTTAAAAGAAATTATTAAGGTTACAAATTCGAATTCAGAGCTGTAAGAAATATTAAAAGTGGTGACTAATACATCCATGGTAATTTTTCACATATTTTGTGGAATTCTTGCTGACCACACTTTTGCAACATAACAGGAATGCCTACTTTGGTGTTATTCTGCTCAAGTTGAGTTAACCTTCGGTACTAAGCGTAGCAAAAACATTGTTATTCAATATACATAACCACCACTTACATCTCACTCTTTTATACTTTTTGTTCTATGTTATTATTCATATTGGAATGTTCCAACTAAAAGCAATAATGTTATTACTTCGATTGAAAAAACAAGACTTAGTACAGTACTTCGAACCTTCAAGCCAATGCTTTGATCACTACTGAGATCTGAACAACCGTTTTCAAGGCTATAAATTTCAAGGATATGAAGTGTTGAAATATCTTACTGTACAAAGAACTAAACCACTGATGATAACTAAATCAGTTAATTCACTAAATCTAGCACCAGTCAATTAGATTTACTTTTACATATAGTTCTCTTTGAATATTTCATATTTACAAAAAAGTATGTACATTTTTAAAAGTAAAGGCATGTTTATATTAAAGGAGTTTTAAATTTTATTTTTTTTAAAACATTAAATTAACATTTATTTTTTTTATAAATGTTAATATTTACGTGTCTACACAGAAAGTGGCAGTGCTGATGGAGGTGAACGAGGGGGCCATTCTGGAGAGAAGGTTTGGGATAATGAAGATGACGCTGTAGCTTATTCATGGTCGTTCTTCCATATTATGTTTGGATTAGCAACACTGTATGTTATGATGACACTGACTAACTGGTACTCGTAAGTATTCAATTTCTTTCTTAATCAATTTATTTTTTGGGAAGTAATAAGGATATGAAACTTAGAGCAATAGAATTTGTTTTTAGAGATTAACTGTAATTGACAGAATATAAGTCTTTTAATATATGAAAGAGGGTTTTGCTAATTAAAATATTATCTAGTTGTTCGAAGCTCAAAACAGAATTATTAGAACCCTCATTGAATCCTAGTGAAATAGCATGTAACACTCTTCAGATTTGAAACCATTAGACTGTACTCAGTCAAGTACAGTGGAATTTCCATCTTTAGAATTAACATGGTAGTTCACTCTAATTCTGAAATACATAAAAAGTCAAATTCTTTTATGTTTAAAAACTCAGAGCTCATTTGAGATTTTCTGAATTGGATGGGCATTGTCTGGGTTATTACCTTGGTAATAATATAGGCTGTGTTTATAGTAGTAGGAACACACTAAAACATTTGGCATATTTCATATTTACTATATACTCTGTTAATCAGAAGAAAGAAAATAACTGATTGTTAGTAATATTGGTTTTCTAAAACTCACAGGAAGTAGGTCGGCTTTGTACAGATGTATAGACCTTAAATATACAGGGTATCTGAGTCTTGTGTAGTTAAACACATTGTAAATACTTATTAGGAAAAAACGTCCATCAAAAGGAAATTGAATGAAGATATCTGATGTTGAGTTGAGGGTATATCATGGGATAACAGATCCTATCTCAATTCTGGGAGGAATACTTTCAATATTTTTGGTAACGGTTACCAGAAGACATTATGTTACCAGCAGCTGAACTATTGGCCTATTTATGTACATGGCTGTAACATCGTGTTTGAAGCATTTTTTTCTGATATTTAAACCATATTTGTTTAGGCCTATGTATTATAATGAACAGAATTTATATGACATTTTTGATGTGCCCTTGAATAATCAAAAAAATGTGATTATTCAGGGGATGTCCCCTTGTAAAATGACCCTGAATCCTGAAGTCCATTTTCATTTTTTGGGTTTGAATTATTTGTTGAGAGGTGTGTTGTGGACATGTCACATCTAGGTTTGTTACATAGGAAAGAGTTAAATAAATCCTTTAAGTGTCAAGTTAGTTTGTGTTACAGCAAAACATTTTAGTGGAAACTTGCCTTTGGCTAATTAGTGTTAGATATAAGCTAATTAGTATTATGCATAAGCTAATTAGTGTTATGCATAAGCTAATTAGTGTTAGGTTTATGCATAAGCTAATTAGTGTTAGGTATAAGCTAATTAAGGTGGATATAAGCTAATTAGTGTTATGCATAAGCTAATTAGTATTAGATACAAGCTAATTAGTGTGGATATAAACCAATTAGAGTGGATATAAGCTAATTAGTGTTAGATATAAGCTAATTAATGTTAAATATAAGCTAATTAGAAAAGAAGATGTAAAAAGATGCAACCCGAATTATTAACTTAATAAAAACATCAACCAATTGAAATAGAGAAGGAAATATAATGTTTTACTTTGAGAGAAAAACAAATTACCTCTACAAAAGGTTATTTTTCTACAATTTGTGGTATTTTAAAAACAGGAGAAGTTACAACACACTGATATAACTTTTACCATTATATAAGTGTCATTATTGTTACTCTTCAAATTGTTTACTTTGAACCGTATGACACAAGGCAAGTTTTATATCTTTAAACAAACATTAAGAATTAATATAGAGTAGAATCATTCTCTTCTTTATTTAGTTGTTAGTGTTCTTAATTTGTTTAGTGTAATAAAAAGCTATGTAAAGGAATGAAAAACTTAATCTGTTTTCAGGTTCCTCTAGTTTTTGTTTTATAGAAGTTTATTACATAATAAATAACTTTGTTTCCATATTTAATTTTGTGTTTTACCAGATACTGTTTTACAAAGGACCTACATATGTCTCAACAGACTCCAGTTCTATTACCAAGTCTGTTATTTTATCCAATTCAATAATCTCTTATTACAATAGACTAGAATTATGTAATAATACTTGAAATGTAGTTCAGTTTGAATAGTATTCATATTTCTAAAGAACTAACTTGATTTAGTATTTTTTAATCGCAGACCAATTAAACAACTCATAAAACCTTATAGTTATGTTAGCAATATATTTGTATCTTACTGTGCTTTGTGAAAACATGATTATTGATAATAAAAGGAGATAATAATATTAAGGAATAATAAGGAGATATGTAAAATTAATTATTAGGTTTCAACAGGTAAATAATATTCTTTATAGTACACTGATTGTGGTTATTTGGTTATTCAGAATTTGAAATATTTTCTTTAATAAATATTAACATTAATTGTTTAGGCCCAACTCCAGTTTAGAAACGCTCAATGCTAACTCAGCTTCAATGTGGGTAAAAATGATATCTAGCTGGATGTGTGCTCTCCTATATATGTGGACCCTCATAGCTCCTATCATGTTACCTGATCGTAGCTTCGAATAATTTTAGGTAAGTTAAATAAACCTATTATCCTTATAATATTAACACGTATTTTGTTAACATTTTTATTTATAAATTGTAGCTACAGGGATAGGTTGACCAATTTTGTAGGGAATTATAAGAACAAACATCTTCTGTTGAAGGAGTCAGACAAGAGGGAAAACAATCACTAGATTTGAAGAACTTCTAACTTACATACAAAATTACTTCTTACTTACTAGTCTTGGCTGTTGAGCCATTTGGTGACATGTTGACCAGTATAAACAAACTTCCTTAAGTGGGTCATCATCATCTCCGGAATGGTCGAATGCATTGCATTGTGAGAGATGATCTACATCCATCGTATCGTGTCCATAGAGAAGGCATTCCGGTTTTTGGAGCACACTGATGTGATGTAGATGGGTGGTCAGGTAGTCGTTACTGGTCTGCATTCTGAACTTGGCAACACCTACAGCAAGTGGGAGTCTGTGGTCGATGGGTTCTGTGGTGACAAGGTTTTCCCATTTTCTTCCTGCTGATTGCTGTATGAGGTACAGCTTGCTGGCCCAGTTGATAGTTACATTGATGAGGGCCTTCGTGCTTTGCAATGAGGGCATACAGAAAATATTTGAGATAGGTCAAATGTAGCTATATATATCTTAAATACAGGTCATGAAGTAGATATAAATAGCATCAAGGTAGCCAAAACGGAGTTCTCTAACAAACTATTAAATAATTATATAAAACGTTTTAATTATTGTAAACCCATAGTTG
The DNA here is from genome assembly GCA_036971475.1 of Prosapia bicincta. Lineage (NCBI taxonomy): Eukaryota > Metazoa > Arthropoda > Insecta > Hemiptera > Cercopidae > Prosapia > Prosapia bicincta. The sequence continues at coordinate 101,126,439 of JBAIZL010000005.1, read as the reverse complement.
TTTGTTATTGAATGTTGATAGGGTGGATTCCCAGTTCTTTGTTGAGAGTCTGGAGAAAGCCATCTCTGAAATATTCACTAGATAGGTTCTTGAAGTTTAAAAGGTCGTTAAGACTTCAACGCTCTTAAAGTTGTTGACTCCAAGGGACTTTAAGTTATAGACTCCTTTGAAGCACTGACCATAAAAAAGGTCATCATTCACTACCTTCCATCTTAGTAAAATTTTTGGCATAACATCTATTTCAGTTTAATTCTTTATCCTCTCAACTAATCCTCACTTTTAATCCTGTTGGGCTTTTACCTTTTTTGTTCTAGAGTTAAACACCTTGAACATATATACCTCTATTGAAAACACCACAAATATTTCTTATTTTTCTAATAGTCCTACCCATTCTCATTAAGTTCTGAAGTTCATCAGCTTCTTTGTATTTTTCAGAGTCCATATTTTTTATCCACCGTTAAGGATTGATACAAAATTAGTTTAAGAAATTTTTCTACACAAGTTATTTTGTTTTCATATAAAACATATATAAACTGATTATAATTTTATAACATGATAGTTGGTTCTAACCTTTTAACACAGCTATAAGTTATGTCAGCCATTTACTGCTTTTCCACAGTGCATAAAAGTCAGTCTTTAGTCTACTTGGTAAGCTTTTAGTGAATGAAGAATAAGTGACCCTTTGTCGAGTTCTGAAATCAAGTTGGTAGTTAATTTCCCATCATCTCCAGGTGACTTGTTTGAGGATTGGAGAGGCAATGGAAATAAGGAGTAAGTGTGCTAGTATGCAAGGGTATTGATGTGGATCCAGACTTTCTCCCTAGTGAGGACAGTTAGTGTTAAGTGTCTGATGATGAAATGAATATGGATGTGATTAAGGAAATAGAGACTGGAGATAGCATTAGTGGATACAATACTGACTGTTGTATCTACTCCTGAGAATGTTTCAAGAAAAAAAACATAATATCTATCACAAAATTCAAAGAGTTTCTGGTACTTACTCTAATGGGATTAAACTAATTTTAAACTACTTAACTAAATGAATACGTAATTGCTTACTTGCTGATGCGTTTCAAAACGATCGTTCCTTTTAAGCTTCATAACCTTACGAAGCTTAAAAGGAACAATCGTTTTGAAACGCGCCAGCAAGTAAGCAATTACATATTCATTTAGTTAAGTAGTTTAAAATTAGTTTAATCAGTGAATTCAAAATGATTACATCAAGAAACTTCTAATGGAATTGTTAGAAAAGCTACAAAGCCTGATAAAAAAGTTAGTTACTGAATTTTAAAAAAACTCATTTTTTGTTTTCTTTGAAAAGTTACTGCTCAAAGGGTTAATTTCTCCATGGTTTTGTATCTCCCATCACTGCTATGTTTTACCTTATTTCAGTTTACTCTTATTTGTATTAAGGTTATAGTATCAAGAAAGGTGAGGCCTGGTAATTACCTCTCCATTGTTTTGTTTCTCCCCACCACTGCTATGTTCTTATCATTCTAGTTTACTCTAACCTTTTCCAACTAGTCTGTTACTTCTGTAATCTTAAACCTTGGTTTTTTTCTCTTGCCCCACATTAAACTATTTCATACATAGTGCCCAAAGTCGTCCTTAGGGTGGAGCAAGCCGAGTAGATGCTCCAGGCCTTGCGCCATGGGGTTACTTACGCTAAAAAATAAGTAATATGTTTTGATTGAATAAAAAAAATGTAAAGAAATACATACCCAAAATATCTGTCTGATTACTTGCACAATATGTTACATTATTGATTAATGTCATAACCTATGAAGAAGATATCGGCATCACAACCACAAGAATGCAAAACATCATTTGATAGCGACAGCGTTTATAAATAGCATTAGCATGGCAAATGAATAGCATGTTTTAAGACTAAATGACTTCATCAAAATTTCTCTAAGTTCACCTTTTTGTGCAAGAGTTTTAAAAATTTTCCAGGGGAGACAACTTTATACAGTAATCCCTCCTTATCCGCGGGATTCGGTTATCCGCGAATTGAGCTGATAAAAATTTTCAGTATCTAATTCTTAGGAGCGTAGTTATAAAGCAATTCGTGGTACCCATCCCCCTACCACCCCTACCCGCCAGCTTCTTTCCCATTCCACTCACTACCTTCGTCTGCTTTGCTTTTGTACTCTGCGCGCGCATATTCCCGCCATCCGCCACACAACACGTCAGTCAGTTAGTATCACTCGCCAGAGACGTGTATGCGTTCAGCTCTTTGTGACAGTGTTCGAGTGTAAAAAGTAAAAGTGTGTTCGATGTGTCGTTGAGTATTCGAGTGTGAGTTTTGTTCTGTTTTCTTCGGTTGAGTGAATTAACATGTCTAAGATTGAGAAAAGAAAACGTGTTGTGTTGTCCTTAGTTGAAAAAATAAAAATTCTTGATGCACTGAAAGTTGACAAAGTTGCTCCAGTCGCAAAAAAATATGGATTGAATGAGTCCAGTGTTCGGGAAATTCGAAAAAACGAAAAGAAAATTAGAGACAGTGTGACAGAAGGTGGACTTCTCTGTGCAAAAACTGCTTCTGTTTCTCGAGACGTGAGAATTGAAAAAACTGAAAAGGCGTTGAGCATATGGATAGAGGATCAAACGAGGAAGAAAGTTCCTTTAAGCTCGCATATTATCAGAGAAAAGGCCAAGCATCTTCACAAGCATTTTGCTGAGTCATTGATGGAGAGCAGTGAATCTTCAGATCCGGTACAGTTTTTAGCCAGTAAGGGGTGGTTTGAAAGATTTAAGCATCGTTTTAGCCTTCATAATGTGAAACTCGTAGGCGAGGCAGCCTCTGCAGACCACACAGCTGCTGCAGAATTTCCTCCAAAGCTTCAAAATGTCTTGGAAGAGGAAGGTTACTGTCCGGAACAGGTGTTCAACGCTGATGAAACAGGCCTTTTTTGGAAAAGGATGCCTTCAAGAACATTTTTATCAAAATCTGAAAAAACAGCACCTGGCTTCAAGGCCGCCAAAGATCGACTAACCCTATTGTTTTATGTCAATGCTAGTGGGTTTATGATTAAAAGCCTGCTTGTTTATAAGTCTCAAAACCCAAGGGCCCTGAAAGGTAAAGATAAAGATCGCCTGCCTGTATTTTGGAGGTCTAACAAAAAAGCTTGGGTTACTGGGGAATTGTTTCGTGATTGGTTCACCAACTGTTTTATTCCTGAGGTGAAAGCTTATCTTGAGTCCAAAAACCTGCCTTTTAAAGTCTTACTGTTGGTTGACAATGCCCCTGGGCATCCTCAAATTGACCATCCAAACGTTAAACTCATGTTTCTTCCCGCCAACACCACATCAATCCTACAGCCTTTAGATCAAGGAGTAATCGCTGCTTTCAAGGCTTATTATGTGCGCAGAACATTTGAGCGTCTTTTGAAAGGAATGGATGATGCCCCTGATTCTACCGTTTCATTGATGTGGAAAACCTACAACATCGCAGATTGTTTGATTAACATAAAGGAATCCATCAATGAAGTGAAGCCATCAACTATTAACGCATGTTGGAGAAAATTGTGGCCTGAAGTCGTTGGAGATGTAGCAGGAAACATGGATGGAATTGGAGCACAAGTGGTGGATTCAATTTTAGAAATCGCTCACAACGTGGAGGGTGAGGGTTTCTCTCAAATCGACCAATAGGACGTTCAAGATATGATTCAAGGGGACAATCAAGAATTGACAGTGGAAGAGTTGGAGGAATTGATGATACCCCAAAATGAAGAAGCCAAACAGATCGACGATGATGAAGATCCTGATGATCCTAGAACGATGACAAGATTTTCTCCTAAATCCGTCGGTGAAATTCTCCGCATGGCAACACAGCTCTCAGACCACGTGTTGCAGACAGATCCTCTCATGGAAAGGGCTCTTCGTTTTAAAAGAAAACTCCAGAACCTGATGCTACCGTATGAAGAAGTCCAGAAGGAACTTGAAAAGGAGAAGAAACAAGCTCCAATAACGAAGTTTTTCAAGCCAGCCTAAATTCGGCTTACTGTACCGTACACGTTTACAAAGACTTAACTGTACATATGTAACATATGTAATTTTTTGTTTGTGTTTATTAAAAATTCGTAAATATTAGGCCTATTTTGTATAGTTATACATACATAATCTTCTAAAAAATTGATAAATAAATATAGTTCTGTACACTTAAAATACATTTGCCTTTGTAAATTTATTCTGGAAACCTAACCCTCATTTTACCATTCAAATAAGGTCCCGTTATCCGCGGTTTCGCGATCCGCGGCAACCCGCCGGAACCGAACTGCCGCGGATACGGAGGGATTACTGTATATACAATACTATACACTTCTTTACATAGTGTTACAAACTTTGGTTCTCCTATATTGACATTATTTTGAAATTCTTCATTTGATCCTGTCATTTTAATTTTTCCACATTTTTCTGAGCAGTAAATAAAAAAATAAAATAGTGTTTGAAAACAGATGAATGATTTAAAATGTAAACATAAATTGTCAAATAAGTAGGACTATAATGGGACAAACATCTTATAATTCCTTTTATGAAATGTTTCAGATTTTGTGTCTGCAGTCCTAATACAGATTTAAACTTTGTAGATGTTTGTTCTTCTACGATTTGCAGATTCTACTAGATGTTTGTATCTCTGTTGCTACAATAACCCTTGTTATGGCTTTGTGTCCCATCTTGCAATTTATATGATTATTTTAAGAAAAATTTCATCACCAAGGATTTGCTCTATTAATTACTCTTGGTGTATGTTTTGTGCTGTGTAAAATAATATAGATTATTTATTCATAAGACTATAAAATATTCTGTTTATTTTTATTTTATTATTATTTTTAAGAAAGTATTTTTGTGTTTTTTTAAAAATAAGTACTGTATGTCTGTTAAAATGTTTCTTTAGCTTTAAATACAGTTTAAATTAAAGAAGTACTATAATTCTCTAACTGTAACTGTATTGAGTTCTTTAAAAGTATAATTTTTTGTATAGAATTATTGATAAAAATATTGACAAAAATTGTAAAAGAAGAGTTAATTATATCCAATTTATCCTAACAATTGTTAATGCCTACTGATCTTAGCATTACAAATTAAAGACATTTTAAAAAGGGTTAAAAAAATAAAATCATTTTGAAAATATATATATATATATATATTTAGGTTAGTTTTGGTTGGTAAAGATTATTTAGATTTTTTGGACTAGGAGACTGACAGACTTACCTTGGTAAGAGTCCACTCTGTAGTCTTGAAATAGAAACACATAAAAGCACTTAAACAATGATATATTTCAACCACACAGTGGTCTTTGTCAATCGGAGAGAAAACAGAAAAAGAAATATGAGAGAATGAAATAAAATAATTGTAATCACAGATTGTGTAGAGTAGAAATCAGATGTCACAGATTAAAGATATATATATATATATATATATATATATATATATTGTTTCCATGAACATATGAGTGATTATAGTTTATATAAGTCTGTCAGGGGAAAAAAGATAAGGCTATTTGGGGAAAAAAATGGATTTATCTGATGTTGAGGTTAGGGGATTCTCTGGACTTGGTATACCACTGGTATGATAGTTCCCACCTTCTCAGTTTTGAGAGATTGCAATCAGGGGGGAGTGATTTAATTATTCTTGTGGTATAGCAGTCATCAAAAGTTGTGATGTTGTGACTCGCAGCATGTTGAGCTGTTGGTCTATCCATATTCATAATTTTAACATCATGTCTGTGGCCATTCATTCTGATATTCAGACCATCCATGGTCAGGCCTATGTACTGTGCTGAGCAAAGTTTACATTGTAGCTGGTATATGACATTTTTCGATGTACAATTATGATGACCCTGTATTTTGAAGACCATTTTTGTTGTTTGGCTGTTGAAACTATTTGCTGAGGGGTGTATTGGACACGTCTTGCATCTAGGTCTATTACATGGGAATGAGCCATGAGGAAGTTTGTGTGGTTTCTCTGCATCAGGGTCTGGTAGTTTAGGATGTACTAGGATGTTTTTCAAGTTGGGAGGTTGCTTGTACCAAATTTGCGGTGGATCGGTGAAAAGATTTTTGGTGTGGACGGAAGCTTGAAGAATTTTGAAGCCATCTCTCAATATCTTGTTGAGTTTATGTAGACCAGGATGGTAGTCTGTTATTAAAGACAGTTTATTTTGTTCTGTTTATGGTTTATGGTGAACCGAGGATTGTGCTGAATGAATTTGGTTTTCAATGAGTTTTTTCAGGTATCATCTTCTCTGGAAGGCTGTTGATATCTTTCTATTAAAATCTTCCAATTTCCCTATCATTCGAACAGATTCTCTTACCCCTGATTGCTTGACTGTATGGAATGGATCGTTTTATGTTTATTGGGTGGTTGCTGTCGAAATGGAGATATTGTAGGTGGTTTGTAGGTTTGATGTGAATTCCTGTGTTGATATTTCCATTCTGGAGTGTTACCTCTACATCCAAAAAGGTGATGGCTGATGTAGATTTCTCCCAGGTAAATTGAAGTGTGGAGAATTGTGTCAGGCTGTCTAAAAATGTCTCAAGTGTTGAAGCACCCTGTGTCCAAATTAGGAAGATGTTATCTATATATCTATACCAACATAATGGCTGGTGTGTTTGTGTCTTTAGAAAACTTTCTTCCAACAATCCCGTGTACAGATTTGCGTACGATGGTGCCATTCTGGTACCCATTGCTGTTCCCTTTATTTGAAGGTAGTTCCTTCCCTCAAACTGAAAGTTGTTCTTCTCGAGGATGAACCTGGTCAGGTTCACAAGAAAAGGTGTAGTGGGAGAATGCTTGCCTGGGCGTTTGTTTAGAAAATTCTCTATTGCAGATAGGCCATGTGCATGAGGGATGTTGGTATAGAGAGAGGTGACATCTATGGTGACCAAAATAGTTACCGGGGGTGGAGGTACAGATATTTGTGAGAGTCGATCTATGAAGTGATTGGTGTCCTGGGTATGTGATGGAAGGTTCTTTACTAAGGGTTGAAGGTGTGAGTCGAGGAAAGCTGAAATTCTTTCCGTTACTGAATTGCAGCCAGCAATTATTGGTCTACCAGGTGGAGGGATTATGTTTTTGTGGATCTTTGGTAATATATAGAATTGAGGAGTAGAGGGGTTTTCATTATATAATAATTTTATCAAGACTAACAGACTTACCTTGGTAAGTCCACTCTGTAGTCTTGAAATAGAAACACATAAAAGCACTTAACAATGATATATTTCAACCACACAGTGGTCTTTGTCAATCGAAGAGAAAACACAAAAAGAAATATGAGAGAATGAAAAGTGCTTTTATGTGTTTCTATTTCAAGACTACAGAGTGGACTCTTACCAAGGTAAGTCTGTCAGTCTCCTAGTCCAAAAAATCTCTCTCTCTCTCTCTCTCTCTCTCTCTCTATATATATATATATATATATATATATATATGAAGTTATTAACTTCATAAAGTCAGTGCAACGGAAAAACAATGGATAACGTAAAATATAAAGAATATATATATATATATATATATATATATATATATATATATATATATATATATAGATTTTTTGGATTAGGAGACTGACAGACTTACCTTGGTAAGAGTCCACTCTGTAGTCTTGAAATAGAAACACATAAAAGCACTTAAACAATGATATATTTCAACCACACAGTGGTCTTTGTCAATCGAAGAGAAAACACAAAAAGAAATATGAGAGAATGAAATAAAATAATTGTAAATTACAATTGCTTTTATGTGTTTCTATTTCAAGACTACAGAGTGGACTCTTACCAAGGTAAGTCTGTCAGTCTCCTAGTTAAAAAAATTTAAATAATCTTTAACCTATATATATATATATATATATATATATATATATATATATATATATATATATATATATATATATATATATATATATATTTAGGTTAGTTTTGGTTGGTAAAGATTATTTAGATTTTTTGGACTAGGAGACTGACAGACTTACCTTGGTAAGAGTCCACACTGTAGTCTTGAAATAGAAACACATAAAAGCACTTAAACAATGATATATTTCAACCTCACAGTGGTCTTTGTCAATCGAAGAGAAAACACAAAAAGAAATATGAGAGAATGTAATAAAATAAATACAAGTTGTATAGCCAGGTGATCAGGGTGTGTTTATGAATGTATGTAGAAAAGCTGTTTGTCTAAAATTAATTTGATTTGTTACTGAACTAACTAGTGTAACAGTCTAAATATTTGTTCTTTGTAAATTTAATTTAAAGTAGAAAGAAGAGAAAAGGATAGTGTGCTTGAAACTGTTTGCAGTGGAACCTGGGAAACAACTATAAAATGATGGATTAATGAATCAAATAAACCAAAATATAAAACAGCATGACATTTTATTGATTGTCCATAAATAGTCAATCCAGGATGGAAACAGAAACAAAGGCATATCTATAATTATATCACATATACAACTTATTCCTAAATATGACCCATGTTCAATTAAACATGAAGAAATATAAAAATATGTAAATGTTTTTATTCTAGTGTGTGTAGGTTATGACATCAGTTTAGCGATAGTAATATAATTAATAAAGATTAAATGCAGTATATTATCATGATTATTAAAAAAAATATCCCTTTCCGACAACTTATTTAAAACATCTTACAACTAATAGTTTACATTACTAGAAGTAATAAGAAAACTGGTCCAATTATAACTTCTTATGTAGTCCAAGGAAAATTATATATCATATGGTGAATGAGTCAAAAGGTGTAATTTTAATGTAGGCATATTTACAGGCATGTAGTTGCATTTATGACATTTTATTGGTGTTTTAAGTAGCATATCACATTCTGACTCTGGTGGAATGTTTACATATCCAAAACGATTCAAATCATTAATGACTTCTGAAAATTTAAAAAAACATAGGATTATTTATTTTTAAAGTTTTATTTGACCCATTTTTGAAGCTAATGGTTCTAAATAAGAGATATTAATTGGTAGATTGAGCTAGAAAGTATTTTTTTGAAATGGTAAGAAGTCGTACATAACACTACCAATATAACAGTTCTTAAAGCTAATGGTTCTAAGTAAGACAGATATTAATTGGTAGATTGAGCTGGAAATTATTTTTTTGAAATGGTAAGAAGTCGTAAATAACACTATCAATATAACAGTATTTAAAGCTAATGGTTCTAAGTAAGACAGATATTAATTGGTAGATTGAGCTGGAAATTATTTTTTTGAAATGGTAAGAAGTTGTAAATAACACTATTAATATAACAGTACTTAAAGCTAATGGTTCTAAGTAAGACAGATATTAATTGGTAGATTGAGCTAGAAATTATTTTTTTGAAATGGTAAGAAGTTGTAAATAACACTACCAATACAACAGTACTTAAAGCTAATGGTTCTAAGTAAGACAGATATTAATTGGTAGATTGAGCTGGAAATTATTTTTTTTTATTCGTAAGAAGTCAATATAACATGCAGCATATTTTTTTGAAAAATATCAATAAACTTCAGTGTGATTTCAAAGTTGTTAAGTTCTTTCAAAAACCACTAACCTCTTGTTATTTACCGAACTTATTCATCCGGAAATGTTAACGTACATGATACAGTGATATACAAGTATCTCGTGATGAATGTTTTCTTTCAAAATAGCAACAAACCCTTTTCTTACGCCGGTCATTGGTTAAAATCAACACAATTTTATTGAGGGAAATGTGATGTCTATCCATAAACTCAATTACAGCATTTGCGATATCTTTACATGTCTGACCTTTGAGTGGCAATAATCCTAAAAGTACTTCTTTAGGGCCTGAATGAGACATAAATCTTACAAAAAGTGAAAATTGCGCTGTATCATTTATGTCACAAGACTCGTCAATTGTATTGTAAATAAACCAATTTCAGATCTTCGATATGCTGGAAGGTTATTTTCGAACACATTCTAATTGCTCTATCTTTAATGATTTTGGCAAACAATGGTAACTCTTTAATTCTTTTAAGAATATCTGATTTATTCTTAAAACCCCGAAATAGCGCTTTGGATGCATTTAAAAAACAATTTTTTATGTATTCGCCGTATATCGCGTATGTCTCTTGACAATCTCTTGGCTAAAAACAAAACTTGCCATATTAATATTGCTGGAAGATTGCAACCACTTATTAAACACAGAAGCTGACGACTTGACTCTTCTGAAGTTCCTAAACTGCTTTCTTCCTTGCATCTCTGGTAGGATATTTAGTGCTAAATGACGCATGCTTCTTTATAAAGTGTATCTCTAAATTTGACTTATTGTTATGCGCAAATTTTTCCTTAGAAATAACACGTCGGAAGTCCATTCAAGTTTTGAATAAACACAAAATTCTCGGTCCACTCAACTTTAAATTCACGGTTTTAATGTGTTTTCCCTTGCTTTTTTTGGTAGCCATGTTAATTAAAGTGGCTATAAAAATATTCCAAATATATTTTTTTCTAAAGCCACCAGTACAAAAATTATTATCATTATTGAATTGATGAACATAAAAATTTTAAAAAAATCTTTATAGGAAATGCAATTTTATTAATATATTTAACTGCTCTAAAAAAAATAATAATAATTTTTTCCATCAGAATAACAAAACTTTTAACCCATTCAGTACCAGATTGACTATACAAAAATGTTACCCTCGCTACCAAATATATTTTTGATTTTTATAGTTTGAATTGAATAGCATTACAAAAATTAATTATTAACACTCACATCAGCTATTTCTTCAATGTGATTTGTTTTACTAATGAGCAAACATATTTACACACTTTTTAAGAAAGGCCATGCGACTTTCATGTATGCATATTTTTTCTTCTGGACAAAACACTATTTAAAACTATTCAATATTATATCTAAAACAAGCCTAATCTTTATAAGTTTATCTGTGGAATTAAGAGATGATGAAAAATGTAAATATTTACTTTTCATATAAAATCTATTGCAATACATAACTTCAAATATTTTAGTACGCAAAATTGTACGAGTAGGCCAGCAATCACTTATTTTAGATTTAGGTTTTGTGATATTATAAGTATGATGGCAAAATATGCCCTTAGTTCATCTATTGTGAGATCCATCCACTTATATGAAGTATCACCTCAGCAGCATATGCTGCGTATCCTCACCACTTGTTGGTGATACTTGTTGGTTTCATCTGCAATCGCATCAAAAAATCATTGCCTGAAAATTGATCCAGTATTTCTAATTCAGTGGATTTGTCGGATAAATTTCGTGAAATAATAGGATTTACTCCTGTATTACCACTAAATATTAAATTATTTACATTATTAGGCTTAGAAACCTACAACTGATCTGTATCACTAGACACACCACTCGGTATTATCGTATTTTCATCGTTGTCATTACTACTTTCAGAAGAACTATCACTTTCACTAACCCCACAGTCAATATTTTCCATTACTTCTTCATCACTGTCAAATAATACAGTATTTATAAACTCTGTTAATTCTTCTGAATCAGGAAATACCAGTTCACGATTATAAAATGTAAACTGAACAATGATCATAACCTAAAAATGCGCGTGCAAACACTTCTAAATAAGAACATAAACAGAACTAAAATAGAGGTTATATTTACGGGAATACCAAACAGAAAGTATAGAAAACAGCTGTGCATAACTAGACACCTTAGCTATCTGTTTTAAGAAAACCTAAAACTACAAAACAGACGCTGCACGTTCTTGGTATCTACGACACTCAAACAATGATGACAGGCAAATTTCGCCTTTGGTAGAAAATGGGTTAATATGACAAAAAATGGTAGAAAACTTTCAACATTTGGACAAATAGAAATTATCAAAAAAATCGATTACACATTTTGTACCGGAATCACAAACATACCTGGCAGGTGTAATAAAATCGTATAAAAATACCTGTAAGATGTGCAGCTAGATTGAAAAATACAACAACTTTTTAATAAGACAGGACAATGGCACACACAGTAGATAAAACAAAACTGTTGGACAGGACGACATTGTGGTACCTTTATATCACACTGGAGTACTTCGAAAACATAGAAACAATTTCAGGGGGTAGCTTGTACATGGTTTGTGTTTATGTTTATAACTAATGAAATTAAACTCAAAGGTCGTTACAACAGTATAAAATTACAATAATATATTACAAGGGTATTTTTACAACAATATAAAATTTTAATTACCTATCTATCTTTTAACTTGAACAAAAAATTATACATGTTCTCGATTTATAGAAGAATTTTAATTTATCAAAATAAGATGTTTTTTTCTTACCAAGATTTTTTTAAAATGAAAATACTATTGCGCCTTCTATGGATATTTGTGCCAGAGCTGCACTCAAGGAGCCAAAGAGCCACATGTGACTCTGGAGTAGCACTTTGCCGACCACTGTGCTAAACCTATGTATGGAGTTGTTGCACTCCACTTGAAGATTGTCGTTAAGACAAAGTAAATAAGACAAGAACACTATCCTACAACCTGCACAGTAGCTATACAATTTTTCTTGTCGTTGTTTTAAAATAGATTACTTATTAGCAAAAAAAAGTAATTTCGCCAACTGAAATAAGCAAACCTGTTAATAGCAAGGGACTTGAGTCAAACAGAAGGTATTTTGATATAAATAACACCTCTACCAACTGGGTAAGTCATATTTATAAATTTCTGTATGATTTCAAAGTTGCATGTTTTGGATTCGGTACTACGGCACTAAGGGATTCAAACTAGAAGTGTTTTGATACAAAAAAATATATCTATTTAATAAATTTATTTGGTTTTCATAGTTGTTAAGTCCTTTTTAACTTACTCTGTATTGAACCTTAGAAACAACACTCTTATTTTTTGCCAGTCGGTAAGTAAAAAGAGAAGTATTGTAAACATATTTTTTGGCAGTATTATAGAAGTGAAGCATTCAAAGCAAAATGAATATGAATAGTAGTACTTTTATATGAGAAGCTTGGAGAAGGTGATAAGATCAATAACTAATGACAAAGAGGCAAGGAGACATTTTGTAAATGTCAAGTATTTTTTACTAAACTTCTACTGATATTTGTAACAAAATTAATTACAATAACAAAAATCTACATTTAGATGAAGCATTACAAGGTAGCCAAGATGCAGAAAGGCATATTAATCAGTTCGAAAAGTTGCAAAAGCAAAAAAAGTAAATAACATTAGTCATAAAAAAACAACCTTAATTATTTAAGTAGGTATTAAAATAAAAATAACTTACGTGAAGAAGATATAAAAAATGGAGTAGTGAACGAATTCCAGTGTTTCTTATGTTTCAATCCAAAGCCATTGAAATCATCAGAAATTATGTGCAAATGTAAACGATGCATTGAAGGTTTAGCATGATATCCTAACCTAAAATTGAATAATTGTATATTGTTTTTCAACAAGCACAAATAAATACTGCAATGTATATGAATACAAAATTATTTCAAACAAATTTTAATATACAGTAATATTGTTTGAAATAACCTTTACACAAAATGAATTTTGCCCATTTCAATTTGATATCTCTATTTATTATCACCTCGGCCAGCAGTAGACCATACTTTGTTTCTGCTGCTTAGTTGTTTCAATTATTTTCAAATATCCCTGTATGTCATTTTCCAGGACATCTATCTAGTAAGTTCTTTCTACACCCAGCTACTGATTCTGTTCATGTTACAGAATCAGAATATATATATTTTTTTAATCAACTTGATTTAAATCTGAAAATATTTCGTTTTCAAAGGACTGACTGGATCCTTCAGTATTACTTTTTCCAATAATTTTTTTTTTCAATGGTACAATTGCTAATATATATAAAATATTAATTTGTGTGTGTGTGCTGATTAAAAATTACTCAACAACACTATAATAGACAGGTTTTTTATAGTATCAAAGAGTATGTGTGATTTGTATCGTGTTTGTTCATTTAATATGTTTGTACTTTGTGTCTGTAAATTTCATATTGTTCTAGAGTGTTGAGATGTGGACCTTTTTTTGTTGATGTGTAGAATTTCTAGATTATGGTGAATGTCTGTGTATTTGTGTCCTGTTTCTTTTATGTAATAGTAAAATGTTGAGTTGGTGTTCTGTTTGTGTTCCTCGACTTTTTGTTTAAAGCTGCGACCTGTTTGTCCAATGTAGAATTTCTTACATTTGTCGCAGTTTAGTTTGTATACACCTGGTGCTTGCAATTTATTTTTGCTGTTGGTGTCGTGTTGTATTTTGTATTGTAACCTGTTATTAGTTTTGTATGCTATTTTGTATCCTATTTTTTGAAATTTGCGGGCTATTTTGTTTAGGTCATATTATTTTGTGTAAAGTATACAAAAAAAATTGAATGTGTTATAAGTCAAGTACCAATGTGTTTTGCAGTCACGCTTTCATTTACGTTTATCCTGCTTGTCAGGTTAGGAACACAATTAATAGCTTGTAATAAAGTTTTACAAAAACTACATACAGTTTTAAGTCCATGGGTTTGGCTGAGTAAAATACACATAATTGTAAACATAATATCTGTATTACATAGTTATTTCCTTTTAGCATAATTTAGCATTTTTTACAAGGATACATGTTTAAAAATTATTGTTACTAATTCAGGCAAAAATATTGCATATCTATCAAAAAATTTGAAGGCATTTATTTTCTATTACAGCTACTTACAATTTTCTAAAAATGGCATATCTAAAAATAAGATACTTTAGAGATGTATTTAAAATCAATAAACAAAAATGGGAATAAAACAAAAATGGGACAAAAGAGACTAATTTTATCCTAAATAAATTATATGCATATAAGAAATGGAACTATACTAACAAAGATATGGACTAATAACAAAAATAATGAACTACAAACCATAAACTATACCTTTAGTTTATCTGCGCAGTTATCAGAAGTTGATAAATGCATGAAAATTAAGACAATTATTTCAACTGAAGATGTAGGACACTTTCAGCTTAAGCCTAAGTTCAAGCCAGAATTTAACCAGTTCAAGTATGTTCTCAATTGTAATCTATTCCAATACTAGTTCGTTCAACAGTTGACAAAAAAACAAGAGCGCCAGATTTGTGTCATAATTGCAACAGTATTGCTAAAAAAAAGCAAAGAAAAAGAATAGATGCCATGATCATTAGTGTAAAGATTGGTATCTGCAAAGCAACGTTTTACTTAGTGATTACTGGTTGAAAATTAGTACCTCAAAATATCAAAGGCTGGGAATATATAACTCATTTAGTGAAGGTAGTAATCTTCCTGAATCATTTGCTTTCTTCTGTAGAAAATAGATGTTAAGTTACTAATTTTTTCTACTACACAATTACAAATTGCATCAGGTATAGAAGGTCACGGTTTTTTAAATTAAAACCTCATAGGTTATAATTTTTTTTCACAGTTGGAATTTGATTTTATTCCAAAACTCAGAAAAGCCTTTGATAAATTCTAAGAACAAATCTTCTTTTTAAAACAATAATAGTCATTTGAAAAGAGGAGGGTACTGGATAGGTACTAAACACTACTGTATGATAACCTGAAAACTGTGCAGTTTATCATTGCAAAAGACAATCACTAGCATAGTCCAACAGCCTGACTGAACAATGTTCTCAGTTTGTCACTCAGACATGAAAAACTGAAGGAATGTAAGCCCCTTTATACCTATAATCATTACTCCACACGGTGTGTAAGCCACCTAATACCTATAATTATTACTTTACACTGGGTGTAAGCTCCTTTATACTGTAATCATGGCACCACATTGAGCGTAAGCCGCTTTATACCTAATCATTACATCACAATGTGTGTGGCACTTTATACCTATAATCATTACTTAGCCCTTTTATACCTATAACCATTACTTCTCACTGAGTGTAAGGCCATTTTTACCAATAATTATTACTTTACACTCAGTATTAGCTCCTTTATACCAATAATTATTACTTCATACTGAATGTAAGCCTCTTTATACACATAATTATTACTTCACAATGAGTGTAATCCCTTCTATACAATAATCATTACTTCACACTGAGAGTATGTCCCTTTATGTCTATAATTATTACTTCACACTGTGTGTAAGCTATTTTATATCGATAATTTATACTTCACAATGAGTGTAAGCCCCTGTATACCTATAATCATTACTTCACACTGTAATTACAAAAACCACTTGGATATTTCTCAAATACAGAAAAGTAGAATCAACAGAATAATAGGCACTATTATATGCATTAGATTTCAGTGTTGCAAATGCGTGGATACCCACTTTATTAATAGGTTACTGAATTTTATTGGGATATTAGAAGCTAATATAAAATGCATTATTGCACAACCCATAGAGCAATGATTTCTGATGAATGTAATTTTGCTTATCCTAATGGCTTAAATAGATAGTCAGTTTTGGAAGAGGATCTGCAGTATGGCAACAATGTATGATCCACACAGTTTTATTAAATTTTGATAGCTTTATAAGTTTAAAAAAAGGTCAATAACTGTAATTATTACACCTTTGATAACTATAGCTGTATTATTTTAAAATATTTCTAATGACAAAAATATTGGCAAGTTATAATGTTGTGAAGAAAAAAACAAATTGGTCTGTTCCTCTCTGGATTAATCTATAAGCAGCCTGTTCATAAATATTATGTATATTCTAGAAATATGATTCATCTGTTCATATAATATTTGGAAAAAACAAATTCAAAAGTAAAAAGCCAATATTTTTGTCATTATAATATTTTAAAATACTACAGCTATAGTTATCAAAGCTGTATTAATTAAGCTTTTTTTATAGTTATAAATCTATCAAAATTTAATAAAACCGTGTGGATCATACATTGTTGCCATACTGCAGATCCTCTCCCAGTATTTAAGCCATTAGGATAAGCAAAATTACTTTCATCAGAAATCATTTCTCTATGGCTTGTGCAATAATGCATTTCTTATTAGCTTCTAATATCACAATAAAATTCAGTAACCTATTAATAAAGTGGGTATCCTGAAATGGTATGTATCAGTGTTTGCAACACTGAAATCTAATGCATATAATAGACCTATTATTCTGTTGATTGTACTTTTCTGTATTTGAGAAATATCCAAGTTTTTGTAATTATAGTAGGAAGTAATGATTATAGGCATAAAGGAGCATACACATCTTTGCCTATAATCTTTGTCTTTGATCTTTGTCGGGGATGCATCCCCAGGCAGGAATGCTTTTTCAAAATGGATATTTAAGATTACTAATAAAGGCCATACTTTATGAATAGGATCATATCTAGGTTGTCCCCACTGTTTACAAAGCCAATTGTCATTTATGTGAAAGTTGCTCATTATCACCATAAATCTATCACGACTATCACCTGATTACATCATCTTTGTAAACAGCTGGCAATGTCTCTAGTAATGCATTGTGTGTTATCTAGTGGTAAAATGTGTTACTAATATTTAGAAAAACATCACAGAGTACGCTAAACCTGTAAAATATGGAATACACAATATAATTTAACGTTGAATGACGTTGTTAAATATTTTGCCATGTAGCGGCAACATTGATTTCCGGAGGACCTTAACTCAAATAAAAAAAGTTGACATTTTTGCACATACCTCACTGGGCGAAGTACCACCACTTGTCGGACAGCTATTCGGGTGCACCCTTTCCCGCACTTATCATTTACCTAAGGAACTTAAGAGAAATCACACAATGTCACTATTAATGCTAATAGTATCTTCGCCACACGACGGGAGAAACAAAGAGAGAAAAATCTATGTCTCGTCGAGAGTGACAGGAGAGATGTTGTTTAACCGACGTCTTGAAAGGAACTGTGTGAAACTACGTCACGTCGAGAGTGACGGGAGAGATGTCGTTTAACCGACGTCTTGAAAGGAACTGGGGCCGTACCAAACCTCGTAAGGGACAAAGGTTGGCCGATAAGGAGTCCCTCTCTGAAGCATTTACACTATTTTTTTAATTATATTTAATTTAAAGAAGAGTACGTAACAGACGTGATCCCCGTTGTACAGCAGTATCGGCGACCTGTAACAATATGTGAAGTGTGCTGAAAGTGTTAAATAATTTTGTCATTCAAGCTTGGCTAATGGAACTGTAGTAAAAACAACCCACTATATCAACTGGACCTGTCAGTGCTGCTAAACAGCTTAGAGTACTAATCTCAACCTGAAAGCCATAGGCTCCACAATTATGCATCCAACCTCAACCCACTACTCCGCCACTCTCCAATCATACACGCTATAGCTGAAGAACGGACATCTCAACTCTATCAACTAAACTAAGCTTCCCCCAACTGATTCAACTAAGCCGACCACACACTCAACCTCATTTACTCTATTGGATATTACACACAACAAGATCAACTAAGTGATATTGCAAATTAGGACACATTTTAATGCAGTTCATTCAGGTCTTTGGCTGTCGCCAAACAAAGATACCAGTATTTCTCAGCTATAATTACCAACAGCACAGTAAATGTAAGAAAACTTGTCAATAATGCAACCAAACAAACCTTCTTGCACAAAGACAAACTCATTCAGCAATGATACACCTACATAACACCTAGGTGTAATGGAAAACCGTACAGCAATTTCTTGTTACTCAGAAATCTCCTGTACCTTATTAGGTACAGCACAAATTTTGGTTTTTGATCATTTTGGTACACCACAATCACTTAGAGCAATTAATCCAAGCTGTTAGTTATCTGCTGTCATGAAATAATAACTTTTCTGCAATAGATAAATTAAGTCCGAAATTACACTTCTCTCCCATTGGTGTTGCTACAAAGCGTACATAATTAAAACTTTAGATTTAGTCTCACCACAAAACCGGATGTTTTAATTTAAAATTCAAGAGCCCATCCTGCTTCTCATCTACATTTTCCAAAACACTGCACACTAGGCATACACAAAAACCGCAAGTTGCCTGAACCACCCTTTGACAAATATGGTTAATGTTTAAGTTTTTAACAGATCTTTACTTGAGAAAAAACTGGTAGTCTTTCACATGATGTTGGTAGGCTTTTCCTTGATGATGGTAAACACTGCATTCATTGTCAACAGACACCAGGTAAAATGTAAAAATGAATTAAATTCATTATTTTTACTGTCACACACTGTAGTCATAATGCTCTGTAATATATAACTAGTAAAACGATATAAATTTAAAAAGCTTCCTTAATCAAAGGAAACCAATAAAAACTGTGTATCTAAATTACAAATACTTTAATAAATTAAAGAATGTTATAGCACAACTTATAGTGTATGACTGGTTGACATTTTACTGTAAAGGTCAGTCACCTGAAACGTTTAGAAGAGCTTAAATGTTTAACTAGTTCCATTGCAAGCTATGAATGATTAAACACATAAATGGCTATATTGAGAATTAGTCTATCACACAAAATTATAAATGCATAACATACATGCCTGCTTGAGATGATGGGTTCAAAACTAATTACTATTTTTCTAATTTAAAATGGACATTTTTTTAAATCTAAACATTTCATATTAAAAATATAATTACTATTTACCACAATACTGTTTCTTTAAGTTGGCTGGCAATGATTGTAGCTGCTTTTTCCATATGACTCAAAATGGGAATATGGTGTCTCCCTAATGCTCTGATATCTAGAATATCTTCATAAGGAATTACTAAAAAATGATTTTCTGACTTAGGATAAATATCTTCAATAACTACAACCTTGTCATCCCTGTACTTTACAAGTTTAGGATCATTCATAGATTTCAAAAGATTTTCTTTCCATGCCATTATTTCCAGACAACTATAAAAATATAGAACAAAATCATTTATAGTAACTTCATAATATAAGTAATACAGCTATGTTTAACCACACATTAAACAACTCATGTTACAAAAACATGTTACTTTTTAATTTGTAATTTTACTTGAAAATTCACATACATAATGTATAACAGTATTTATTATTAGCGGAATAAAGATCAGTCCTAATCATGAGTGTCATTGTTTGATTGATTTGTTTGCTTCAAGAGTGTTTATTTTCTAATATGTCATGCACAAGACTAGACATTTGTGCTTTCTAAAGGATATTTGTCGACTATCAAAACTTACAGCATATCTAAAGAAAGATATTTATAGCCCGTTGATCTTCTGTCAGACATCTAAACATAACTGATAAGGACATTCAAACACAACTGATAAAGTTGGGTATACATCAACCTGTATAACACTAGTGAACTGAATGGTACAACAGAATGGGGAGGAAGAAATATACCATATTGATATAAACATCTCTTGGAAGCCTGACTCAGTTCCTTTGCATGACGTATTGATATAAATATTTCTTGAACGCCCGATTCATTTTTTTATGGCTATAAACATTTCTTGGACGCTCGACTCATTTTCTTTCAATTAGATAAAAGAGGCATAAAAAAAGGCTTGAATTTAACGAAAGCTTGGAAAATCGGGACTTGAATTTTCGAGACTACAGTGTATACATATATATATATATATATATATATATATATATATATATATATATATATATATATATATAGATTTTTTGGACTAGGAGACTGACAGACTTACCTTGGTAAGAGTCCACTCTGTAGTCTTGAAATAGAAACACATAAAAGCACTTAAACAATGATATATTTCAACCACACAGTGGTCTTTGTCAATCGAAGAGAAAACACAAAAAGAAATATGAGAGAATGAAATAAAATAATTGTAATCACAGATTGTGTAGAGTAGAAATCAGATGTCTCAGATGCACAGATTAAAGATATATATATTGTTTCCATGAACATATGAGTGTTTATAATTTATATAAGTCTGTCAGGGGAAAAGAAATAAGGCTATTTTGGGGGGAAAAAAAATGAATGGATTTATCTGATGTTGAGGTTAGGGGATTCTCTGGACTTGGTATACCACTGGTATGATAGTTTCCACCTTCTCAGTTCTGAGGGATTGCGATCAGGGGGGAGTGATTTAATTATTTTTGTGGTATAGCAGTCATCAAAAGTTGGGATGTTGTGACTCGTAGCATGTTGAGCTGTTGGTCTATCCATATTCATAATTTTAACATCATGTCTGTGGCCATTCATTCTGATATTCAGACCATCCGTGGTCAGGCCTATGTACTGTGCTGAGCAAAGTTTACATTGTAGCTGGTATATGACATTTTTCGATGTACAATTATGATGACCCTGTAGTCTTACCAAGGTAAGACTATTACCAAGGTAAGTCTGTCAGTCTCCTAGTCCAAAAAATCTAAATAATCTTTACCAACCAAAACTAACCTAAATATATATATATATATATATATATATATATATATATATATATATATATATATATATATATATATATAGTAAAATCCGCTTAAAACTTATACCGAAACATAATTTTTATAACACTGAAACACCTGGTCTCAGAGACCGCTATTTTACCCAGTGCGTTTACATTGAGAATTTAAGATGCAATAAGAGACAGATATCTCTAGAAATGGTTTATTACGTAAATGACATTGATTTTTCACAAAATAAAATACATGTATAACTAATATAAACTTATATAATGACGAAATAAAAATAAATTCACAAACAACTTGTGAAATCGGTGCAGCATTGTCATCTTTTCTTCTTTCCCCCCTTGTGTTGAAATCATCAATGCTCAGGCAAGACGTAAGGATTTCATAACGCTTTTCATACATTGCAGCAGGAAATATAGGGTGGGTGCAAGAGTCTTTGGTAAACAGTGACTGAATCTTTTCATCATTAAATCGTAACACCGATAATAAAACAAACAGACCTATAAGAGCGTTTACCTCTACAATGCAAGTATCCTTGTAATTACTTTTGTTTTATTACCCAGTTCTGACCAATTATTTTTGGAGCTTTACGTTAGTATTCTCTACTATTATCGACAAAATTTCGTCTTCAAACAAAAGCTTCCATACATCTAATTTTAAAGGGTCGACACCTAATCGCCTTGCACAGCCTCTTATTTATGGTAAGCCAGTTCGAATAATATTGCGTGCTGCGGTTTTGAATAAATTTGTAGTAGGCTTGCTTTCCCAAGCATTGAGAGGACCATGTTCAGTTTTGTCCTTCTTTCTATGAAATACTCGAGCAAATTGTCATGTCCAGTATCAAGTAAAACATTTTCATGCACTTTTTGTAAAGAAGGTCTTCATCATCATCATCATCATCCAAGTTACCCGGATTACTATCACTGCATTCCTGTCCAGACAATACGTAATGGGGACGAGTCGTCTACTTCACTACTACTTGGATCGTCAATAACATCACTTTTGTCCTCCGTTTAACAGTCCACAAATTGTGTCGCTAGAGTCAGGATCCTTTGCACGGACATTCTGGCAAGCCATTTTACCACTTTAATTTGTAGGAAAACATTTGGTTTTCCATCCAAAACACTATACCTTACCAACATTAAATAGTAAAAGGAAATATAATAAAAAATACATCAGCCGAAACAACGGTCTCATATAGCGCTATATGCGGTAACCGAAACACCAGGTACCTCAGACTACTATGCGAAATACGGCAACAGAAACACATGGTCTCACAGGCCGGTAGGATTTTGACAGACGACATGTCAAGGTCAAATGCTCAAACCAAATTAAACGACCATTGACCATGTGATAGGGGAGGATGAGGGAGGTAGCTATTGTAAAGGTCAGCGCTGCCACTCACCCAGGGTAGCCACAATTATATAAATAAATTTCGCTTAGTGCCTGTGAGACCAGTGTTTCGGTATAGGTGTTAATACGATTTTATGGTCCCTTGAACATTATTAAGCCTGATATATTTTAACATAGCTGTTTAGTAATGCTGTATAACATAGTATTGTAGTTCTTTAAAAAATTAATTATAAAATAGTAGTATTTGTAAAGTAACTATATGACTGTATGATCATTATTAACACGCACCCCATCACTGCTTCGTCTATGCAAGTTTAAAGAGGTTACACTTTATATAGACATCATAATGATGGTTGAAGTAATGAATATACATACTAATATAAGGAGTATTTATTGTTGAGTCATTGAAATCAGAAAAAGTAGTTTATTTTATAAATTCATTTATCAAAAAACTATAAATAAGATATTATTTCATTAATCTTTTTCCTATGAAATTTTATAATTTTTTAAAATATTTGAAATACATATTAATCAATCTGAAAAAGGTACAAATATGAGACAATGAGTTTTAAATGAGTGTAATAATATAACAACAATTATTTATATATCTATAAGTACTATAAATACCCTATGTATCTCTTTTATTAAAAAATAGATAAAAAGATCTATTAAACGTATTGGTTATTTTATTTTTAATTTTCGCTGATACTTCGATTATCTCAAAATTTCTATGTACAACATTGATTGTTCTTCCATATGGAACAAGAATCACTAAAATACTGGAATAGCTTACTCTAGAACATGCAACATAAAGTTGTCCATCATAAAGTCATCTTTCAAATCAATTCCAGCTATTTTTAAAGATGGTCTTTATGACTTGTCATCACAAAGCATCTTTAACTGAAAATTGCATTCTTTTGAATTTGGAATGATAATCTGATCGAATTAGTGGTAAAAAAAATAATCCTGTTAATTTACTTGTTTATTTATTATATTTTCTTTCTTTAGTTTTAAATTATAGTTTCTAATTTTTTTAAAATGATTAATCGTTTTATTTTATTACCACAATGTAATATTTAATTTCTCTGATACTTTGTTTAACTTATAAATTAAATATTTAAATAGCATTTCAACTTAATATTGTACAGTAAATAAAGTATTACAACTTATCCTTTAAAACCTAACCTGTTGTGAAAACTAACCTAAACATAATAAAGAAATTGTTGTACGAAAACTAATTTGCGGAAACTAATTTAAGTATCAACTGTACATTATAGCGTGATTACCACAATCTATTGATTATTAGTTCCATCTACATAATTAATTCTTCATTTCAATATAACTGACTTAGTGCTAGGTCAGAAAAGCAGGCGGTTGCATTCATTGTTTTTTGAAAAATATAGACTTAGGAAATCCAAACCGGGCTTTAATATGAAAGAGCCTTTCCAGGAGTGGGTTCAATAACCTCCCAAAGTTTCATGTCGATCGGATGAATGGTTTACTTTATACAACCAGGCAGATTGTTAACTCTGTGTATTTCTCATGGTAGATATATACTTGGCTCTTTATGGTTTCTACTCCTTAAAATTAACATTTTGGTAAATCCTTTCTTAGTGGGGACCTTCTTAGTATAAGGAAGGAACTTTCTAAATCTCAAGTTTGTATCATTATTAGTTTCGGCTCTGGGTTGATCATCAGCCAGTCAGTCAGGACTTCAAATTTTATATATAGAGATTTGTTTTAATGCCTGGGTAATTTCCAGTAACATGTGAAAACAAAAAAAAAATTGTTTTTGTATATCTGACAATTCATTGATCGAGTCTATGTATAGTTTTTATCCTAAAACCTAATAAAACAATGCATCGAGAAACATTAATCTCCCTTAAAGAACCCAAACTATTTATTTAATGCTTGGTGTCGCTGTCATGTATGAATTTTGAATTCTTTTAAATTTAAGTTATCGAAAAGTAAAAAAAGCTAGTATGTAAAAGTATCTTCAGAGAAAACAGAAATCTTCTCCATTTAAATTCAGAAAATTTCCTCTATGGAAAACAAAAAAGGAATCTATATGATTTAATCCCTAGAAAGCAGAAATTGACACAGTAATGCAATTGATTATCTAGGTCATTAAATATGAAACACAACATTTGGAAAACAAATGCATTATATTTACTCCAGCAACAAAATTTTATTTAGTAAATTTACTGCTAAAAAATTGAAGCAATTTTCAAAGTTAGTTAGATAAATTAATTAGGTTTTGTACAGTTTCTTGACATACATTAAATTAACACTTATTTATCAATTTAAAATGCCAAAAAACAAATACTTACTGATATATCTCTCAGCCAGTTTCACACCTGCAGCCTGCATTGATCACTCATCACCTGCGTTGCTGTGAGTCTCTGAGATAGCCTCAGGTGTGTTATTGTGAATCTGTCAGGTGTGTTATTGTGAATCTGTGCTACTTAAAGTTGTGATAAGTTGTTTTTTGAGTGTAGTTTTTTATTATCGATTCAAATATTGTGTTTGAATGCCAGTGTGTTTTATTATTCAGTATATGTTGTGGTTGATTTTGTGGAGTTTGTATATTTCTAATGTGCTCAAACTATTTCTTTCAGTAATTAAATGTAGAATTTATAAGCTTGTGTCAATGGTTGTGTATATGTATAATGTGTCATCTATGGCGGAAGGAAATTTATTTTGTCGGTTTTTATATCTCTTACGTGTTATTCCTGTCTTGTCGTGATGTTTTTCTTCCATTCTATGTCTAAGCTTGAAACATTGTTATACGTGATTTTTATACACATACTCTTTTATTTTTGTTCAGGAGTTTTTTGTGCTGCATAGGTACGTTTTTGTCGTATTGGATGTTTAAGGGCTACTTTATGCTGAAAATTTTTTTTGTGAGATATTGTCATGAAAAAATATTGAAAATATCCTTAATACCACAAAAATAATACAAAAAATAACTAATAATACAAGTTACTTAAGATTGAACCCTTGTATACATTTTAAGAGTTTAATCTTAGGTAACTTGTATTATTAGTTATTTTTCATTATTTTTGTGGTATTATGGTTTTTCCAATATTTTTATTGTAACTGGTAAATTAATTTATATGTTTCATAAAGTAAGAATCAAAGACAGTTTCAAAGAGAAGTAAGAGGTCGTTTGATTACTTCTCTAAAATATTATGATTTCATAAATTGTTAAAAATACCAGTAGTAAAAATGTTACGAGCATAGATTAACCTTTTCAGGATATCTATGAAATAACTAACATGTGTTTCGTGATTTATAAAATATTAGTTATTCTCCTATCTGTGATTAGTGATAATGCAGCTGATGCATTTGTGAGGTTATTTGGAATAAAAACATTTGATACAAAGTGATATTTAGATTTTAATTGTAGTAAAAAAGGTTTTAATTAATTTCAGTAATGTCAGTTGTAAATAACTTCTCGTTAAAATTAGGATCATAAAAAAGAAATGATAGATAAAAATATAACTTAAGAAGTTAGGCTGTATATAACAATGTTATATGTTACTCATTAAAAAAAAATTTGATTTTATAAAAAAACGTTTGTATGTTAATTTATTAAAAAGAAAAATGCGTTTATCAGATTTACCTATTGAAATTATCGAAACAATTTTATATTACTTGAGTATGAAAGATCTGTCGTCTTGGTTCTCTATTAGTGACAAGTGTTCTGACATGGTATCCAATTTATTCTGGAAAAAAGTTTGTAAAAGAGATGGGTTTAGCTCAAGTTTTTTAGAATCAGACTCAACAGAAGATAAATATTGGGCTTGTGTAAATTTGAAGCTGTGTAGATATAAAATTAAAAAACATTGTTTTGAAGATATTCCAGTTTGTATTTTCAATTCAACTTTAATTTCTTCCTCTGATACACACGAGTTTAATCAGGTATGGAACATAATCGGTAGTGAGTTAGTTCTTGCTCAGACTCTGTCTCCAGGCAAAATAATTGCTTTTAATAGTACTTTGGCTATTCAAAATTCAAAATCCGTAGTAGTACATGAGTTTGATCATGAGGAAAAAATATACAAACTGTTAACATATTTTGAATGTAGTTTAGAAGATAAGATAAATATAGACAACATGGTAATGGTGATATATTTATTAAAAGTAAAAGAGTTTTTAATTTTTTATTTTGCTGGCAATAACCAAGTAACTGTACCTTGTCCTGATGATGTACTATTTCTTCTGTCAATGTATACATATAAAAATAGACTATATATTGTAACTGCCACTTCATCTGGTTTTTATAAAATTAAAGTCTTTGATACATTATCAAAATCATGGGTATTAGATATAGCCTGTTGTGGCAGGGTATGTTCATCTAGAAATGAACCAAATATTTGGGTAAATGAGTGCTTTATTGTTTCAACTGGTACATCCTTTAGAGGGAACAATGAAGTAATATACCATGAGTTGAAAATTTTTAGAAGTGATGGAACTTTTATTAAAATGTTAGATGTAGTGTCTTCCAGAAAAGATTATTTTCATTGTTGTTTCTCTAATGACACAATAATTGTCACGACAGCACCAAAACGAATAGCTGTTGTTAAAGAAGATGTTACTTATGAATTTAGTTTATTAGATGATCAATATATAAATATTCTCTCGGCACCTGGGAACATTATAATAGCAACATATAAAACCTATTTCGTAACATATGATTGGAAATTAGGAGAACGACTTTACTCTGTAGAGCTTGGCTTGTTTTCTATAGACAGAATATTATTTAACTCTCGATTTTATATTGCATGCAGCTCATGTGAAGAAAATGTGTGTGTTTTAAACTTTACTAGCAATCAGTTTATTAGCAATAGTTAATTTTAAATAAAACATGAAGTTGGGGTAATAACATTTTTTTTTAGTATGCACTTTATTGATAACTACCATATTTTATTATGTTTTCGGTAAAAATATATCTTAATGACGTTCGTGTTAAAATTTTCTGTTTGTTATTATATTACTTGTTTTAATGTGAAGAACACTAATATCAATTTTTTTCTGCAGAAAGTACGAAAAGTTACTTTTTTACATTTTAAATTGTAGGTTGTACAGGCATGTAGGCCTATAGCGTGAACCGGGCGCGCAGTTGCTAAAGCGCACTGCACTACGTCTAGATTTGTAATTTTAATACAGCATTATTATATACCTATATTAAAATATACCTACGAAGTATCCAGTCAGGATAGATTTGGTTATAATTTTATTCAATATTGCTATCTACCTATATTAAAATAAACCTACAAAGTATCCAGTCAGGATAGATTTCGTAATAATTTTATTTAATATTAATATCTACCTGTATTAAAGTATACCTACGAAGTATTCTGTGAGGATAGATTTGGTTGTAATTTTGGAAAATATTTAGACTTATTGCCGATGAGGAAAATTACAACCAAATCTATCCTGACTGAGTACTTCGTAGGTATACTTTAATACAGGTAGATAGTAATGTTAAATAAAATTATTACCTTATCTATCATGACTGGATTCTTTGTAGGTGTATTTTAATATAGGTATATAGTAATGTTGTATAAAACTATAACCAAATCTAAACTGACTGAATACTTCGTAGGTATATTTCAATATAGGTGGATAGTAAAGTTGAATAACATTATAACCAAATCTATCCTGACTGGATACTTCCTAGGTATATTTTAATATAGGTATAAAGTCATGTTGTATAAAATTATAACCAAAAGTTAAATTTTTAAATTTTAAGTTAAGTAATAAAATAAACTGACTTTGACGTAGTGCAGTACGCTATAGCTACTGCGCGGCCGGTTCACGCTATACATGCTATTACAGACTAACATTAAAAATGTGCAGACAAATTAACTTTTAGTATTTTGTGCCGAAAAAGGTTTTATTAGTGTTCTACACATTGAAATGAGTAATTAAAAAAAAATTTCAACAATATCAATAAGACTCGATTACGCTATATATGCCATTACAACCTAACATTTAAAATGTGAAAAAAGTAACTTTCCGTATTTTCTGTGGAAAGTAAAGTTGATATAACTTTCGTGTTCTACACATTAAAACGAGTAATATAATAACAATAACAACAAAATTTCACACTAACGTCATTAAGACTATATTTTTACCATGTTTTCAAGTATGGATTCAATACTAAACTGTAGTGGTTGTTGAGAAATAGTTTTTTTTTTATTATAACCTATTGCAATATTTCAGAATTGCATTATGCAATAAATAATTTTTGTTTTCATTTTATTAGAAAACACAAGAATATATTATATATGAGTTTTATAATATGTATAAATATGAGTAAAACATATTTTTTAAAAAACTTCCATTTTATTTTATAACATTTTAAATCACACTATTTAGATTTTATTTATAACATTATAAGGATGTTTAGTATAAATTATTTAAAAGGTAATTATTAAGATCAGCGACTACCGCTCCGATAGGCAAAATGTTTTTTTCCTGATCAATTTCACCTTGCTGAACAAGAATCTGAATTTTTTTTTACTGCAAACACATATTTACATTTAAAAAAATAACTTTATTATATATATATATATATATATATATATATATATATATATATATATATATATATATATACAGTATATTAAATTATATATAATAATTTAATTTTATATTTAATATTTAATTTTTGTTAAAATATTTTGTTAGATAATTATTTTTTTGAAAACGCTGGTTCTGTTTTATCGGCGAAAAGCTTTGAATAATATATGCAATAAAAGTATTCTTGTTTTTTAAATTTATTAATTATATATATATATATATATATATATATATATAATGTGCAATATGTATTCTTGTGTATTAATAAAGAAATATTTCTTTATATTTATATATATAGATTAAATATGAAAAAAAAATTTCTTAAACCAGAAGCAGAGAAATTAATTTATACCTGTATTTCTCCGTTTTCCCCAACATCCTTAGACATTAAGGGCTATCCACAAATTATATAATAGAAAAAACAATTTTAAATACTCTCTTCCATGACGCACCTGCTTTGCCTCTCAAGACCAATTGCGCGTTTAAATGGTATTATAGCCAGTCCCAACTATAACTGTGTATTGATTCCCCTTTATAAGAAAATGCCAGGCACTTTTTTGTTTAGGAAAGGGTTTTTGTTTTGAGGGTTTAATAAAATTTTAAAATAGCCTTATTGTAATGAACTCTTATTATGTAAACATATTTGATACATGTAATGATGTTAAAAAATAAAGAAAAAATTATATGTAATAAGATGTCAACAATGCTAATTAAAAGTCAAAACATATTTAATATGTTTAAATACATTCAGAACAATTTAAATTTTTTTAATATTGTTATTTCATCTAATTCGTTTATAAATTTAGCAGTACCACTTTTTTAAGAAAAAATAATAGCATTTTCCGGTTTACTCTCCTTGTCTCGGGTAGGTATTTGATCACTATCCTTATACTTGTAGGTACATCTCTAGTATCTATAACTACATTGTTTATAGTTTTGTTATCATCACTGTCATCGAAGTCTCTATCACTTTCCACCACAACTAATGGTCACCCATATTTTTAATAGCATATTCAATAATGGATAAAGTCCTTAATAACTTGCTCAATTTTTTATCCCTTAGACCTAGACATATTTTTTTAGAGGCATTCATAGTGAATCTAAAATTTATAAACAACCTCTAGAAATGACGTGTAGAAATAGGCCTAGTGCTTAGAGAAGCTTAATTGTATGGTTGAAAATGTAGGTCAGTGATACATAAATTTACTTCAAATAATGAAATTTCGTAATTCATAATAATATTGAATTAATATTTTAATCAAAGCTTTTATCATTCTGGCTAAAAACGTCAAAAAATATATGTAACATGTGAATATGAAAAAAATTGGAGTGGATTTGCATTTAGTATTATTGATTTGTATATTTTATTGCAGGTTTTATAAATTTATAATATTTTTATTACCCATAAAAATTACTGTAGGTTATAGATCTCTCAAGTCTTGCTATCCAGCCTTACTTTAACAAAGTTTAAAAATACCATATTCCTCTAACGAGGTATATTATATAATTTCTAGACAAACCTTTATGGTGGGTCCACATAAATCATGCCACATAGCTCTGCACTGAAACAAATAGTATAAAAAAGAACAGCACCTGCTAAAGTAACACTAAACAGAGTGAGCTTTTATGGATGTGCTATTAATGGGTATTATTAATGATTAAACTCACTTTGTTTTGTATGATTTTATGTATTATGTTACAAAATTATACATTAAAAATAAAGACATTTATTTTAAATGCTGCAAACCATAAGTACTTACTTCTTCATACAGGCGTCCAGCTTCAGGTGTAGCCGATAGCCCAAGTAATATATGCTCCAAGCTCTCCTCCTCATTGTCGCCACAAAGTTGGCATTGCAGCAAATCCGAAAGGCCAAAGCGGAACAAATATTTTTGAGTCACAATAGGTGGCTTTGGTTGTATTTGGTACAGGTTTTGACCTGTGGTCTCTGACCTCGAAATAGCTGTCCAGTTGCATCTGAAATATCTTTCTTCTCAGCTCTTACATTGCAGTAAGAAGAATCTGTTTCAATCAGAAGGAAACATTGAACAGGCCTCCCTGGCAATTTTGTCTGTTATGTCATTACCAATTACACCACACTGGTACCCAGTGCAAAGTTAGAGGTCCTTAGTGAAGTTATAGAAACTTTTTTCTGATTTCATCAATTCTGAAGAAGTATGAGCTTGTCTTGGATCTGAATAAAACTTCTAAGGCCGATTTAGAGTTGCTGAAAATGTAAATATAACTGTTCTTCGGTGAATAGCAGCTTGGTAATGCTGCGTTGATTGCTAGCAGTTCAACATCCATGTTGGATTGAGCTTTTGCAGGTACCTAATACCGATCATTGATTAGGTTGAAATAGCCCGCACCTGACTTCTTGTTATCCTTACCCAAAGACCCGCCTGTAAAAATTTTTATATGACTATAGTACTCATCATCAATCATTTCGGCTGTGACTGCTCTCAAAATTTCGCCATGATCGTTTCTAGTCACTTTCTGAGGAAGTTCCAATACTACTTGGATGCCCAGTCAGATCCTAGGAGATTTCGTACAACAGTGGTATTTGTTCAGGCTGGTTATATGGAATCATTATAGAGAGATTGTTCATTTCTTAGGTGAATGAAGTTTTAATGTTACACCTACAAGTACCAAAGTTCTACAATGGGTTTTTGATTTGTTAGAGTTTTGATTTTTTGAAATTTATTTCCCATTTGCCTTCTAATGAAAAATTTAGTGGGTTCCACTCCCAGTTCTACTTCCATTGCAGTTATTGAAATTGCTCTTGTGCAGCCAAGGCAGAGGCGAATTGCCGCTGATTGAATAGCTTGAATTTTATTTACATGTGTTTTTGCAGAAGAACCCCATACTTGGCCAGTATATGTCAAGTACATTGCAGCAGTACATGGCCTTTGACCTCACAAACAAGAGATAGAAGAACTTCAATATTGTCATAGCTGTGCCCCAGTCACAGCTGGCCACCGCTTTCAAGGCATTAATTCTAGGTGTAAAACTTTGTACAACATAATCCACATGTGCTGACCACCGTAATTTCGGATCCAACACAACCCCCAGCAGTTTTGGATTTCTATTATTCTGAAGCACTGTGTCATTTAGCGTGAGGTGGGGTATATAATTTGCAAGGCTATTTCAACTAGAAAAGAAGGTACATTTGCTTTTCTGTTAGGAAATTTTCAATGACCACTTCTCGCACCATCTACTTATGACATCAAGAGCCTTTTGAACAGACCGAGTTACTTTTTCTTGAACAGAATTCATAGCCCATATAGTTTCGTCATCTGCAAAAGTGGCACAATGTACATCCGGAGGTAGCTCACCAGCAATATCTTGCAGTGCAATATTGATAAGATTTGGGGACATGATGCCATTTTCAATGTTATGTTTTAAGGAACTCGCATCACTTATCATAATCTCAATGTCACGGTTTTCAAAAGACTTTACAAAGAATTGAAGTAATTTATCTCCAATGCCTAATTCCATACATTGAAGGATGACTGTGGCATGAGATATTTTGTCAAATGCTGCTTCAAAATCATGGCAGCTACTGTGGACTTTTTAGATTCGAACCCCTCAGAGACTTAATTGGTGAAATGCAGTAAAACATCAACGGGCGGAAAATTTCAAATTGAAATTTTTTAAGCAAATTCCAAGACTCCAATCTCCAAGTGAACGTTTGGTGACTAGTCGTTCCAATAGCTTCCCCAAATTAGATGGAAACGAAAGAGGGCTGTACGACAATAACTTGGCATCATCCTTTCCTGGCTTCAACAAGGGAATGATTTTTGCTGTTCTCCAACTAAATGGTATTTCACCTGTTTGCCGTATATTGTTAAGAGGACAATACTTATCCACAAAATAATCTGAGATGAGCAGTTGCTCAACATCTCTTTGTAGATATTGCCTGGCCCTGGAGCTGAGCATTTTAGCAGATTAATACATTCCCTCACCTCAACCAGTGTGAATGGGGAATTGTGAGGGTCTGTGAGTCTGAATAGATGTTCCATTCTACATGATAAAAATTGTTCATCTGGGTTCAATTGTTTCGGCCTAGAAACTTTACAACCTGACTTTTCCGACATGAATTTACTGAATTCGATAGCCTTTTCCTTATCGCTGAAAAGATTGTTCCCGTTAAGTAGAGTAATTGTGTTGATCCTTTTTGAGGATTGTTCATTTGTTGCTCTAAACGTTTTTCAGACCATACTAGATAGTGTGTTAATACTGATAGAATTAACAAAAGGTATCTATGACCTTCGTTTAGCCTGGGTAATAGCCTTACAGAGCATAGCATTTCATTTATTGTAATGACCCCTGTTTCTTGTTGTTCTAATCTTTTTCCATTTTTTTGTGAACCTTATTACTTGTTCTTCTTAGTTCTTGTAACTCGTCACTCCACCAGCAATTCATGTATTTACATTTGGCCTTACCAGATTGCTTAGGGATGCTTTTATTAGCTGCAGCAGTGATTGATGATTCAAATTATCCTTTGTAATTTGATCTTCAGTAGCAATTTTGGCCGTTTCTTCTCTGAAAGAGCTCCAATCCGCTTTCTTAACTTTACAGCGACTATGCATTATGGTATTATTTATCACTTGAATATTTCCCATGTCGAGGTCAAAGAACACAGGGAAATGGTCACTTGCAAGATCTTCCTCGACTTCCCATTTAATTACTTTCTTCCACAAGGAAGAAGTTACAATTGACAGGTTCAGGGTACTTAGTGTACCTGTTGATACCGATTGGAATGTGGCAGTGAGTTCACAGTTTTAGGAGGATTTGGTTGCTTTCTAGAAGCTATTTGTGCATAGTTTTTCCGTTGCAGTTATTAAGACCTGTAAACAACAAAAGATGCTTGCTGTTTAGGTCCCGCACAATTTTTTCATCTAACAGAAGAGCATTCTGTCAGTCTTCCTTCCTCAAGCCTTATCCAGGAACATAAACGTTATACAACTTGAAAGCTTCGCTATTACTGACTCTTAATTCATAATCTTGCCACTTCTATTTCAGTTGTTATCTTGCTTTCAATACTTTCAACATATAATGTTTCATGTACAAGAGTCACCAACCTCCTCCTTGACAGTTTTCCCTAGATGAGGGGTACATTTTATTACTGGTGAATCTTGGGTAATAGATCTCCTTATGTGGTAATGATGCCTCCTATAAACAGGCTATCTTTACGTTCCTTTCCTCCAAAACTCTCTTTAACTCATTTGCTTTCTTCCTTAGCGACCTAGCATTCCAGTGGATGATGGCCATACTCCCATGATTACAAGTTAAGTTTTGAGTAGTATTTTTCACTTTCCTGTCCTTTTCTACAAGTCATGCCCATTGATATGTGTATATTGCTCTGTTTAACCTTCCTTTTTATCTTGGAGACTAATGACCTTGTAATAGTCGTGGTTGGCATCAAATTTCATGTCTTCTGAAAATTCCGGATCCTCTCTCTCATAATGAAATTTTTGTCAATACTAAAATGTTGCCACACTGACCTAATGGTTTGTCCTTTCAAGTTCCACAGTAAAACCTTCAGTCGATTCGGAAGCTCTCGTCTCGCCGATGGAGAGACACGTCGAGAGTCCTGTATAAGTACTGATTGAGAGGGTATTTTGCACTTCTCCCATGGGACTTTCACTAGGAAAGCTAATGCTGGCATTCAGTAACTACAGATATCTTGTAGCTGTCCAGGGGCAGGGCGAGGACCAACCAGTTCACCCCCTATAAGTAGTATTAAAAATTTGGAAAATCAGTACATAAGCTCAGTGGAATAAGACTGTATAAATGGAATGTTTCTTTTTAACAAAGACCAGTATTTTATACCACATTTAGTTGTCATATAAAAATTTCATGATTCTAGGAACGAAGTATTTAGTTAGTTTAGGTTTTACTTGATAATTGTCTAGGATAGAATTACTTGTTAAAAGAGTATATTTTTATTATGTTTGTATTGGTAAAGTAAGTGTTAACCACTGTTTATAGCTTGCAACATTTAAAATAACTTCTTTTTGTTTAGAATGTATTTTTGAGAATTACTTAAATAATATTCTTGGTTCACACAATTCATGAACCAAATAACTTTATACAATTTAATAATTCATTCAACTTGTTCATGATTCCATTCCATATTCAAAATACATCAATACCATTTACAACAAACATTCAGAAGGTAATAATATTCTCTGAAGTACCGACATCAGCTAGATCATGTTCATTTTTGCTCAACTTTGTGCAACATTGCTCAGTTAATCTCACACTAAAAGCTCTGTGCAGCATATCTCCATTCAATTGGATCGGCACATCACAATATGTTTGGTATGGAATAATATTTTGACGATATTCTAGATGCTATTTTACATGTGTTTTTCATTTTTAAATATCACAAAAAACTCTGTATATTCTCGAAGTCGATATAATAAAATATCTTTTGGTTATTGTTATACAATATTTTATAAAAAAATTGATTTGGTCTTATTTTTATGTAGGATATAAGTAATATTTTTATTTAGGGTGAAGTCTAAATAAATGAACATTATGTAATTTATAAACAATATATTATATAGATATATATTATTTATAAATATAATATAATAATTTATAAATATAGTATATTAATTTATGAATAAAATATATTTATTTAAAATAAGCTACTGTCAAAAAGAATATATTGAAAAAACACTACTATCCTAAACTAGTCAATAATCACAGTGTTACCAATTTCAAAAACATACTTTTCTGATCAGTTTTAAAGCTAGTAAATAAAGCTAGTAAATACAGAAAACTAGTTACAAAACTAGTACTTACTTTTCTGATTAGTTACAAAACTAGTAAATATAATTACTTGAACTATTCTGTACGTAGTAACTAGTCAGGGCTGTAAGTTCTTGAAAATGATGTCAGAGAAATACCATGAACAGTACAATTTGATTTTATGTATTCTTATGTTTGAAAGACGTTTGTTTTAAGTAAATGTTATAACAAATTTAGTACTGCTACTATGCTTAGTATATAAAATTGTAACTATTATTCAAATAAAACCTTTAAATATATTTGGGAGCATGTATGTGTTCATACACATGCAATACACACACACACACACACACACACACTAGATTATCTGATCTAAAACAAGGTTAAAAAGTCAATTAAGAGGGTGTAAACAAGTGTAGGAAAATATGTAAAATAATTTAAATGTGTGTTAATGTTGTGAATATGTGTCAATAAGTGTTCTATATAAGTGTTGTATGAATGTTTGAATATAATGTATAAATATAATGTTTGAATGAGGTATTGCAATTTCAAAAGTATTCTGCACTTAAAGTGAGGTTTTTAAATAAAAAAATGTTTTGGAATATCATAATATCTTTCTAATAGATCTTTATTTTTGTACATCTAAATTAACAATTTAAAGGCTGTCAGTTTTGAAATTATATAATAATAAGAGTACATACATTTATAACTATCTTTCTGTTTTTGTTTGATAAAAAACAACATTGTAATCTCAAATAGATATCTTTATACTATGAAACTGTACTATTTTCTGTTATCAAAATATATACTTCAGAATTTTAGCTTCTGAAATTAGCTTACATTATAACATTTTCACTGCTGAAACAGTAGCTTATAGAGGCTTTGTTTTTCTTCACATTAAAAAAAAGTTAGTCAACACACTTTGGTAAATTAATTTTTAATTTTAGTAATTATATTAATAATTTTACATTAGTTTATGACTATTCGAATTTTAATTTTTTGTAAATTTGTAAAAACTTACAGCAGTCTAGACACTGATGTAGATCCTCACGGAGCGATTGAAAACGTCTCTCTCAGTAAGGTTTTACAAATTTACAAAAAATTTAAGTTCGGATAGTTATAAACTTATGTAAAGTTATTAATTAAGTTTCACCAAACCTAATGGACTACAAAATTCAAGTAGTAATTAAATTTATTTAAATGGAACCATGCCCTGTTGAGCCCTAGCCCCAAATAGATTACATTATTTTTTTTTTTGGAGGGGGGGTTGTGACAGGTACCATTTACTGACCTCAGTAAAGAGCATAAAATGGACCATGCCCTCAAAAATCTTAATTAACTCCCATTTTTAGTGACAGGTGCTTTAACTTCCCTTCCGGTACTATTTATGATCATGGTAAAAAGTAATTAATAGTTACTATTCTGTGTTCTGAGCAAAATTGTGTCCTATATCAGAGGCGGCTCCAGCAGGTATACTGGGTCTACCTAACTTTTTCCTATTAATTTGTTAAAATCCTTTGAATTATCAATAATTCAAAAAGATAAATAATATATATATTATTTATCTTTTTATCTCATATATATATATATATATATATATATATGAGATTTAAAAAATGCTTATAATGTAAAAGTGAAATTAAAATAAGGCATCACACAACAATAAAATAGCAAATAATTGCTCTTTTGTTTAGCCTATGTATCCATAGCTCTAAAAGTACAATGCCCTCAAACACACAATTTAAATTTTAAACAATTTCTGGAGGAGGACACAAAAATTAAATCCTGAAGCCGCCCCTGACGTCAAACAAAGTTTTACATAAGTCTAATTATAAAACCTTTTCTTATTTGACACATTCAATAATAGTCTAGTTGTGCTCTTTCCACTAAAATATTGAAATGTTTAATTCATAAATGTTGTAGCAGAGTGAGTACTACATTTCATAATGTTAAAATGAGATGCGGTTTTAACAGGCAGTAGTTTACATTCTTTTTAAAATTTAATATTGAACTAACTTTGAATGAATCCACACTTGGGGTTTTTTTAGTTGCCACAACCACAGAAGGTAGTTTAACTGTTAGTCGTTATTCATAATTGTTTACAAAAATTAATATTATTATAAATGACCCCTTGTTAGAACCATTTGCAGAGTAGAAATGAAAAACTTTAATAACTTAATAAAAGAAGTTAAAATATCACTTCAAATACCTCACACAACTATAAATATTATATATTAAAAAATGTTTACAAAGAATCATAATTTTATCAATGATCACAATGATTTTGTTCGCTACTGCAAGGTATCTGTCAGAGACAGTGAACTCTGATAAACTGGAATTGAGCACTGAACATGTTAAATTGTTCGAGAAAATATTTTGTGTAATCTATTTTTCTGATTGTGTTTATTATTATAATTCACTAAACTTAGGTAATTTTATTTTAATATTTTAAAAATTTCACTATTTACCAATTTATGATAAAAAATGTTTTTTTATTTTTAATGGTATTTACTGTTAATTGTAGTGGTAAGTTCATTTTAACATAAACCTTTTTTTGTATGAATCATCTACTTATAATAAATAAACAACTTATATTGAATGAGTTTGGCTTATTTGAGTGTATATATATAATTTTGGTGCATAAATTATATTTAGTTATTGAAGACTGTAATTTATTGACAGTGACACATATCTGTCTCAAGTAAATTCAATAATTAAATCATAGTAACAATAAGGATTGGTTTGATGGACACGTTTGAGATGGTTCATAAGATATGGGGTTAATTCAATATTTTATTAATGTCGCATATATATATATATATGAAGTTAATATATTACTATTGTAAGTAATTTTATCCACCATTAAGTGCAATAATTTTACCTTGAGTGATGAGGCACCTTTCGGTCACTTGACCATTGTCATACACACAGATCAAGAGAAAGTGCGTGTAATGTCAACAAATACCAATATCACGGACCGAACATCTACACCAGAAAAATATCAGTGATTCGACAATGGTCAAGTGACCGAAAGGTGCCTCATCACTCAAGGTAAAATTATTGCACTTAATGGTGGATAAAATTACTTACAATAGTAATATATTAACTTCATAAAGTCAGTGCAACGGAAAAACAATGGATAACATAAAATATCAAGAATATATATATATATATATATATATATATATATATATATATATATATATATATATATATATATATATATATTATAATAAACAACATAGGTTATTCAAATACGAGAATATTTATTAATTTATATCCAAAGATAAAATGTATCCAAAGATAAATCCCTTGTATTTGAATAACCTATGTTGTTTTAAATTATTAAACAAGAAAACGTATTATATATATATATATATATATATATATATATATATATTTAGGTTAGTTCTAGTAGAGCTTAAAGCTTATTTATGAATTTTTGGACTTGATAGGAGACTGACAGACTTACCTAAAGGCAATAGTCCAAAACTGCAATCTCTTTGGAAATAAGCACATATAAAACACTTAATACACTTTTATTTGAAATATTTCGATCAACATGATCTTCTTCAGTCAAGAAAGAGCTCTTTCTTGACTGAAGAAGATCATGTTGATCGAAATATTTCAAATAAAAGTGTATTAAGTGTTTTATATGTGTTTTATATGTGCTTATTTCCAAAGAGATTGCAGTTTTGGACTATTGCCTTTAGGTAAGTCTGTCAGTCTCCTATCAAGTCCAAAAATTCCTATATATATATATATATATATATATATATATATATTCCTTTTCATGTTTTAGATAATTTTTAATAAATCTATATGCTTGTTTCATAATAAACCACTTTTGTGTATGCTTATTAGCTAGTAGAATTAATCAATAGTTGTATATATGAAACTTTAGTAATTTTGTATACCTAATTTTTGTCTCTTTCCAATACTGTGACAATTTATTGGTAAGGCCTAACCCAGTATTATTATTCATATAATTCTAATTATATATATATATATATATATATATATATATATATATATATATATATATATATATATATATATATATATATATATACAGTGTGTACCAAAAAGAATGACCAGATTTTAACTTGTAATAATATTGAAACAAATGTCTCTAGGTAACCGAAACACCGCCAGATGTAATCGACATGGTTTAGAGTTTCAGAAAAAATCCGCTGTATGTCGCTACGAGCGCCGATGTAGATCGTGCAGCCAGTCTCACTCAATATGGCATCCGCGCAACAGAAGGCGTATTGTCTAATTGAATTTAGTCCTACTCAATCAGTGGTCACAGTTCAGTGGGCATTTCGTATTCGATTTCGTGCTAAACCACCATCACCAAAGAACATTCGACGGTGGTATAAACAGCTTGAAGAAACTGGGTGCCTTTGTAAAGGGAAAAGTCCTGGTTGGCCACGGGTTCGTGAACAAACAGTAGAACAAATCCGACGAGCATTTGAGCAGAGCACTCGTAAGTCTAAGCATCGTGCTTGCCGAGAACTTGCATTACCGTGCATGAGCGTTACGGCATCATTTAGCCTTCAAACCATACCGATTACAACTGGTACAAGCTCTTCGACCTAGTGACACAGTGAAGCGCGTGGACTTTAGCAATGCTATTCTACAGGACAAGGAAGATGACACTTTTATGCCACGGTCGATATTCAGCTATGAGGCAACATTCCATATTAGCGGTAAGATTCACCGTCATAATGTGCGTATATGGGGGCTCAAAAATCCTCATGAAACAATTGAACACGAACGTGATTCACCAAAAGTGAATGTTTTTTGTGCTGTTTCGCAAAGCAAGGTTTATGGACCCTACTTTTTTGAGGAACAAACTGTAACAGGACAATCATATCTTGCAATGCTACAGAACTGGTTTTTCCCACAACTTATTGACTCTGACAATTTCATCTATCAGCAAGATGGAGCACCACCACACTGGCAAAACTGCGTGCGCAGTTTCCTTCATGCCAACTTGCCTCAACGTTGGATAGTTCATATAGGACCGCGAGACCAGGCTTTACACTCGTGGCCTCCTAATTCCCCTGACATAACACCATGCGATGTTTTCCTGTGGGGATATGTTAAACAACGTGTTTACTTTCCTCCCTTACCTCGTGACATTGATGGGCTAAAAACCAGAATATCAGCTGCTGTAGCTTCAGTGATAGAAGACACTTTTCGCTCAGTTTGGGACGAATTCAGCTATCGGCTAGATGTCGTCCGTGCAGCCAATGGAGGACATATTGAATATTGATGATGGATTGTTATAAACTTATGTCTTTTGTGAGTAATTTAGTATGAAATTTGTTAGTGTAGTTCTTCCTAATAAATAATCTATTTAAAATAGGTTCATTCTTTTTGGTATACACTGTATATATACACTCATACACACTCATGCATACAGTATTATTATTTTTTAATAAAATATACAGAATATATAATGAATATGGTACAATAAAACAGCAGGAAAACATATGTTACATAGAAACGAAAATTAAAAAAAATACACTGCCAGATTGTAATAAATTATGTATTGACCAAACAAAAAAATTTAAGACAGATATAAATCTTGTATATTTTGAAGCTTAGATTAAACTAAAGACGTGTACCTCTGAAGATTAACTCTAGATGTACCAGCTATGT
The DNA here is from genome assembly GCA_036971475.1 of Prosapia bicincta. NCBI lineage: Eukaryota > Metazoa > Arthropoda > Insecta > Hemiptera > Cercopidae > Prosapia > Prosapia bicincta. The sequence continues at coordinate 101,084,775 of JBAIZL010000005.1, read as the reverse complement.
CTAGCAGAACATCTAGCTATGCTATCAAAAATAATGGTATATAGCCCACAGTAAAAATAACACAATTGATTTAAAAAATACATAAAGGACTAAAGTTGATAATCTGGGAACAAGTACAAATTTATATACCTAAACATGATGCAATAAACCAACAGGTCCAAATAAAATAAAAAAATGACAATGTTAAACTTATTAGACAAACTTAACCTTGACATAGGGCAAATATTGACTAATGAAACCAAAAATAGAACAGTAACGTTATTTCACATGATGACAGAATGTCTCATATGTTTAAATACTTCATCCAGAAAAACCAATTTTGGTATACCTTTGTAGGGTATAAATCTGCTCAATTTGGTCACTATCACAATTTTGCTTCTGCCCCCAAACCCTCCATTTAAAGGCAACTAAATATTAAATGCTAACTCCAGTTGCACTTCATATTAAATATTTATATAAAAGAAACGAATAATGAAAACTAAAGGTACCTATCTCACAAAATAGGCCCAGGTTCAATATATATTTTCAAAAAAGGGTATAAAATATCTTTTTAAAAAAATGTAGAAAAAACGAGGCCTAACATAAATTATTGAAATAAAGCTATTTGAAATAAATCATTTTATATTAAGCAAAGATTAGATTAACAGTAAAACTTAATTTTCAAATCTCAAATATATTTCAAAATTAGGTGTGATTTAAAAAAAAAAAAATCAAAACAGAAGGACCAAGGCAGCTAACAACGATGAAATGCCATTAGATATATTTTGGTGCAGACATCAAAATATCTCAATTTGTTGGGCTTCAAAAAGCAACTTCATATGTCAAGATTTTCACAGTAACTATTTGAAAGCATACAAATCCACTTAATTCATGAACTTTCTGAGCACAACTTCGACTCTCAAGTCAAATTTTGTGAGTGTATTCATGAGAAATATTGATAATCAGAACCATTTATGTAGCCAATAAATGTATTTTTACATATGTAATGTTTTGAAACAATAATAAATATTACTTTGGAGATTTAAACTCTGTATTGTTCTTTCAAATATATATTATTTACAACAATTAGTTTTACAGTTCTGCACTATTAAACACAACAATAAAAAAGCTCTGACCTGGTAATCCTTTATTTCTGCAATATTCAATGAAACTTTCATTATTTTAAATGTTCTCCGAGTTCCTAAAAACTACCAGCAATAAAAATAAAACAAATACAAATAAACAAATAGACAAACACTTTAATAAATATTGCATAGAACTAGCACCAATAACCTAATACCTAAAAACAAAAAAAATTAAAGGTAATAATAACTTGGAGTAAGTATAATATAATTTTATATTATAAATAAATAAAACCTCTTAACCATATAAACTCTTTATCAAACCCTGATGTATTCTTCAATTATAAAGCAACCCACTTCACAGGAAATTACTACAAGACTAAATTAAAAGTTCTGTAAGACTAAACTTGAAGTAATTTCCACTGAAGATGATTGCTTTGTAATCAAAATGTAAATCAGGATTTAAATAAAAAGTTCATGTTGTTGAGAGGTTAAATTTTTTTATTATAGAAAATAAAATGGTATTAACAAAATTACTTACATAATAGCCAATGCCCACCCTTGGTTGGCTTTGATGACACGCTGACCAGTATAGACAAACTTCCTTAAGTAGTTCATCATCATCTCCGGAATGGTCGAGTGCATTGGATTTCAGCAGATGATCTGCATCCATCATATTGTGTTCACAGAGAGGGGATTCCGGTATTGGGAGCACACTGATGCGATGTAGATGGGTGGACAGGTAGTCGTGGCAGGTCTGGATTCAGAACTTGTCAACGCCTACAGCTTGTGGAAATCTGTAGTCGATGGGTCCTGTGGTGACAAGGTTTTCCCATTTTCTTCCTGCTGATTGGTAGCCTGGTTAATGAGGGCCTTCGTGCTTTGCAACGAGGGCATACAAATGGATTGTGCCTTTTTTGGCCAGAAAGTCTGCCCTCTCATGTCCATAGATGCTAACATGGCTAGAGATTCATTGTAAAGTTATATGCCAACCTTTATTTGCCAGTTGTTCCAGGGCTTTTCTTGTTTCCATTGTTCTTTTGCAGTCTGTAACTGTATTGCGTGATAGGTATTGGATGGCTGATTGTGAATTGACGAAGAAAACTGCCTGTGTAAGGGCTATTTAGTTTAGTTTGACTGCTGCTGCTTGTACGCCTGCTATTTCTCCATCGAAGTTGCTCTGGGGAGCTCCCACTGCTAGGTATCCCTCTAAATTGCGACTGTAGTAGGCAGATCCGATTGCACCTGTTGATGACCCATCTGTGTCTATATGTAACCATTCTGGTTGTGGGTACTCTTCATTAATTGTATGCAGGGCTGCCTGCTTCAGTTCTATGTCCAGGAATACTGATTAAATTTTTTCAGAAAACGACTTTAATGTCAAATATGTTTTAACAGCAAAATTGCCCTCACCCATCACTGATGAGGATAGCCTAGCTGTTGAAACATATTTGACATTAAAATAATTTTTTAAAATGTAATACGAGATGTTAATTATTTTGCATGTTTAATGGTATTCTAGTAAGCCTAGTTTAATAGTCAATTGTAGTAATGTCATTTATATTATTAGACTGAAGTAACGGTTTGTGGTGATTTAGTTCAAGGCATTTAGTTCTAGACTTACAGAGAGCTGCTAGATGTTAGTAATGTGGCTCTCTTAGTGGTTTTTTTACACAGTAGTCAGTTATTGTTGTTTTAAACCCAATGTAAGTAATCTTCATTTCTAACAAAAAATGTTATAAATTTTAAGATTAATTTTAAGGTTTAAAATGACAAGATATTGTAAATGGAGTTCAATCCAATTGACCTCGGAGGAGTTATTTAACTGGATGTCATGCAAAAATACCTGGATTCGTACCTAAATAATTTGCAGATTTCTGTTCATTTTTGTTGTTTAAAGGGTAGAACTTGTTGGTTTAAAAACTGCAAAATGTTAAAATTGAAAACAATTTTGTTGAAAAATTACACAGTTCCAAGTTCTTCTCCGGTGCTCTGGAGTATATGTAAGTCTTAATTCATTATATATATATAATGTTGGTACTGTTTACCAACGAAAAGCTTTGGATATAAATTAATAAATATTCTTGTATTTGAATAACCTTTTTTTAATATATATATATATATATATATATATATATATATATATATATATATATATATATATATATATATATGAAGTTAATATATTACTATTGTGACTCAAGTCACTTGAGTGATTCGACAATGGTCAATTGACCGAAAGGTGCCTCATCACTCAAGGTAAAATTATTGCACTTAATGGTGGATAAAATTACTTACAATAGTAATATATTAACTTCATAAAGTCAGTGCAACGGAAAAACAATGGATAATGTTAAATATCAAGAATATATATATATATATATATAAGATCAAATAATATACACAAATACAGGAATATTTAATTTATTGAATAATAAACCCAAAGCGTTTCGTTGATTTACATTACCAACATCCTCAGGAGTTACAATACTAAGAATGATAAAAAAAACTGTCTAACAAACATGAAGCTACTAGATAAAGCAATACACAGTTGCCAAATCTATTACAATATTGCCAAACCTATTCCACTGCTGCCACAACATTATATACATTGAGCAAAGTATGGTATTTAGAACGTATTTGAATTTGTTCATCTATTAATTTGTTATTAATATTATGCTTGTAAATTTCAAATGCTTCACATACGTTCATTTTTAACCCTTTATTTACTTCTTTTATAATTTTCATATTATTTATATTAGGAAACATATGATTATTATTAATACAATGGGTTGCGAATTAGACTTATATATATTTGGTTTTAAAAAAGAATTAAAATGTTCTTTATACCTTTCTTTTAATTTTTTCTTTGTTTGTCCTATATAGACTTTATTACAAAATTCACATTCTAATTTATATACTCCATTTTTCTCATGTATAGGCCTACTATTTATATTATTATTATGGTTAATTATATTTATTATTCTATTATTGGTTCTATATGCAATTTTTATGTTTTTATTAGTAAATAATTTGGAAATATTTTTTATTTCAAAACCAGTGTAAGTAAAAGTACTCCATACAGTATTAGTATTATTACTACTATTGTAATGAATATTATTTTTTATTTGTTTTTGTTTTATTATTACATTAATTAAAAATTATTGGATAGAGGATAAAACTTAACTGTCCAGATAAGGACCTGAAGATCAAATAATCAGTGGTTTAAATAACAGATGTTTCAATAATTGACAAAAGTTTTTTTCTTTTCTCTAGAAATTTCAATTAGAAAAAAATCATTGTTAGAAACGCTTGTATTGGAACTGGAAGCAAAAACTTAGTTGGCCAACATTTTATTTAAAGGAAGAATTCAAGCATAAAAAACATAGTGGTGAAAGATTTGTTTCTAGAAATAAAATTAAAAGGCTAGAAATTTGGACAAAAACATTAAACTTCAGATAAGTAATTAAATTTAAGAAGATTGTAAATTATTATATTGTAAATTCAAAATTAACAACTTTAGGCCTAGGCGTTTCTTTTATAAAATTTAGTACAACATTAATTGCATAAACTAAATTTAAATTTGTCATAACACCAACCGAATAACCTGAAAGAAAGAGTCTTGTGATGTTTAACTAAATTAGGAAATAGAGTGTATTAAAAAAAAAATATTGTAACTAGGATAAAAAATAAATAGTAATAGGAATCTAAATTTTACTGTTAGGGTTACAATTATTTTGTAATTCTAATTGGCGCCCTGCAATTTATTATTTTCTAAAGATTAGTATTATTAAATTTTGTGTTATTATAAAGAAATATATATAAATTATTCAAAATTATAGAATTAAATATATATATTATATAAAAAAATTACAATATATATATATATAACATATTTAATATAAGAACTTCAGGATGAGGTTTATTTGAATATCTAAAAATAATAATAATGAATAATAAAAATAATTATCTGAGTGGTATTATTGTAGAGTTGAGGGATGAACTACTTGTTGATTAATTTAATAAAAAAACAAGTTTGTTTCAAGTATATTTTATTGTTTTTTACATTAAAATAATTGCTATCTTATTTCTGTACTGTACATTATGCTATATAGAAATGTTTATTATTTTTTCACAATATAAAAACAATGAAGGGTCGCTCTGTGGAAATGACCCCTAGACACACCTCAACCAAAATATAAAAATACATCGCTTCCTACATATATAAAAAACCTAGTTAAATTGATTCTTTAAAACAATTTGGTCTGTAATATGATCTGTGTGTAACAATAATAAAATATTTAAATAATAACAAAAACGTTGATGATATTTTTTAACATAACAATATCTTTGTTAAAAAACTAACACCATTTTAAAAATACAAGTAACATATACAGTAGTAAATCCAATATAATAAAAATGGAAAGAAAAATTCTAGTTTTAACCGAGTATAGGCTTGGTATTAGGAACAAAAGGAAATTATACTAGGCCAATTGTAAATTAAATGGACGGAAGACTTTCTATATATACTTCTTATATTTACAAAAAAGGAAAAAATTAAATAATTATCTATGCTTAGTGTTAAATGTTTCGATATAACATTCACTAAATTAAAAAAAACTATCCCATTTAAGAAAAAATTGAACTAACTGACAAAACTGAGATTTGTTAACTTAGCCCATAGTCAGCTGAAACAGAATGAAATGAATTACTTTAAGTTTATAAAAACTAGTGAGGTGGGAAAGCTACAAAATCATAAGTTGTGACTAAACATTGACTGAATATTTTTAAAATTACATTTGCATTAAAAATTCCGACATTACATTAGTAAAACATATTTTTTTTAATAAATGTTAAAGCAAGTTTATGTTGTTATAATGAAGTGAATTTTACGAACTTAGTGTAATTGAATAAAATTAGCTAGATTAATTTCTCAAATACTACTGTTGTAACTGTTTTTTAAACTCTAAAATAAAAGGTATTGCGTAGGCCTCGGGGCTGTTTTTGTTTTTAGTTTTAAAATAGATGTTATTACTTACAAATCTGTACAGAAATATTACTCATATTGTTGATTATTGTATTATAATTCTAAATTAAAAGTTTTAATTAATTATCTAATAAATTAAATACCTTCACTGATATCCTGAATTGGCCTCTATCATCATAGCTATCACAATTGATTTTGGAAATTTGTATGTATATTTACTCCAACTAAGAACATTAAATACAAATATTTTAATTTGGTACTGTAACCATTATTATTTCCTTAGACATACAATAAATTAAAAAAACTTCATTGACACATATTTTTCCAACAGATATAAATAGAACATTAAAAGTTATAAATATATTTATTGTTTAAGTAATCATTTTTACACCACATAACATTATTACAATAGTTCATTATCACATTGTTTTATGGAATTATTCTTTTTTTGTAAATTATAAGTTTGTGTTTTATCTACTCTAATAAAATATTTTCATTATTCTGTGTCTAGGTTCAAAAAATCTACTTACAAATATTTATTACAATTAAATCTGTGATAATAAACATAAAATTTAAATTCAAATATAATTACAATTATATTAAATGATGTTTCTATTAATTAACAACAAATTTAACAATAATTTACAAGTTAACAAATAAATGTTGACACATAGTTAAAAACCATTTTTTTAAAAACTGAAACAATTTGTGCCCACAAACGTAATATTTAATAAGCACAAATTAATAATACTGAATTATTTTTTTTAACACAAAGATAATATGCATACAATGGTTTTCAACAGATAAAACTATTTATCTCTCACTCTCCAAGTACAGTATTAGTCATTTTTCAGTAAAAACATTAATAAAAAAATATTTGCCAATAATAAGGCTGTATTGCATTTTTAGACTGTTAACCCTGTATCGTACAACAGGACTGTATAACACTGTCAGTTTTCTACAAACCCCTGCTATCAACACTCTGATTTATCTTCTTCCACTAATTTTTGTGTGTCTTTCCCTGAATCCACCGTCACCGGATCCAGGTCTCGATGTCTCACATGTATTTGAGGTGAAGACCTCTGTATGACACTAGATGGTGCTAGAACTGCCGAAGCAGGTTCTGGGTATACTTTAGTCTTTGTAACATCTGACGGCACTTCATAAATACCACCAGTGCTTCCATTGTCTGTTGTTACTTCGATGTTGCCAAGAGCATCATACATTGGGTTGCTGAAATCACGGTTCTTGCTCCCAATATCGGCCATATTATATTCAACATCCATTGGTTCCTAAACAATACACATTATATAAACAACAAAAGAGATGAAAGAAATTGGGTATTTTAACTCTATAATTAGTAGGAAGCACAATGGCATGATAATAACAGAAGTGTAGACATGGATCAACTTTCACATCTCACTTTCAGATTAATGAATATAACCCCTCAAAACAAAAGATACAAATACCATTGATTTTATATTGAAATATATATTCATAAAATAAATATAGTAATGTTATAAAAATAATAACAGGTCTTGAAACTATATTACTACAAACCAAGCAACTATTAATTATAGATGTATTAGGATTGAAAATGACAATAAAATAACTATTATTTTTTAAATTAATTTATAAACATCAGTTTTTAGAGATAAATTTTAGCGATAGATAAATTTTTTTAGATAGCTTAGAATTACAAGTTATGTACACATATAAAACATAAAATTTGTATGTGAGCCAAAGTTAAAAAAAAGAAGTAAAAGAAACACAAAATTATGTATAACTTTAGAAATCAAAATCTAGAGTAGGCTATTAAAAAATTAACTGGAATTATGAAAAGACAGAAATGATGATGCCATTGCTTTATTTAACATATAATTTCATCATTAATCTGTCTAAGAATGTTAAAGTAGTTGTTTGTATTTAAGTATTTATATATAAAATAAAAATATTTTGTTAGATAATTATTTTTCCTGAAGATGCTGGTACTGTTTTATCGGCGAAAAGCTTTGAATAATAAATGTATTAAAAGTATTCATTTTTAATTTATTAACTATATTACAAGAAAACATAACCATATTTAATATATATATATATATATATATATTATATGAAGTTAATATATTACTATTGTAAGTAATTTTATCCACCATTAAGTGCAATGATTTTACCTTGAGTGATGGGCGCCTTTTGATCACTTGACCATTGTCGAATCACGGATTCGACAATGGTCAAGTGACCGAAAGGCGCCTCATCACTCAAGGTAAAATCATTGCACTTAATGGTGGATAAAATTACTTACAATAGTAATATATTAACTTCATAAAGTCAATGCAACGGAAAAACAATGGATAACATAAAATATCAAGAATATATATATATATATATATATATATATATATATATATATATATATATATATATATATATATATATATTACTGAATTTATACTAAAGCAAAAAATCCAAATAAGTCAAAAACATTTTTTGAAGCCATTAAATAAATGTGTTGTGATATTGTAACAGACTGTGTTCATCTCTATCCAAGTGGATAGGAAACATTAAAATTAAAAAAAGTGTTCTTAAAAACATGAACAGGATGTTTTGCTATTGTGCCTTAAACTTTAAAGCGATGGTGAGATGATGACCCAGTTGAAAAAATGACATGACATTTTTCATCTTGGCATGGTGTAAAAGGAAATTTTATGTGGTGACAATGTTTTAAAACCTCAAAGTTAAATTAAAAAAAGGTTCTTATAAAAACTATTTAATAACATTTTGAATTATAAGCTCAGCAAGTCTGCAATTAATTTAATAATAGTGTTATGGTTGCTCGTTCTACGATTGTAGAACACTGCACAATTCTGCTAATAAATCCGAGTACGGAACAGCGAGATGACTGGGGGATAGGGAGTGAAATGGGGGAAAGGTGTATGGCCCCACAAGGCCGCAAGTGTTGCCAACCATCTGGGGTATCAAAAATTAACTACCCGTTCTACAATGGTAGAACACGCGACCAATGTTAAAAGTCTACAAAAAAGCTAACACATATACATACCACAAGACCTGGACCATTGGCTGAAAATGTTGGTGAACCAAATTCAACATTAGTTCCTTGCCTGAATGAAACACTTTGTGATGTTGTCAAACCAAGACCTGGTCCTTTGCCACTGCAAAAAAATACAAAAAGTAAAAATAAATTGAAATCAAGTATAAACGTAGTACTGATGAAATACTGGGGACAGTGGGATATTGAATTCGAGAAGTAGAAAGTTATGGAATATGTTCCCACACATTGTGGAGACATTATTTCTATTTGTTTGTTTGTTTGCTGGAATGATTATAAACATTTTTTGATGTTGCCAAATACAAATTATTATACTGATTATACTGATTTATTCTATTATTTACCTCATAGGTAAAGCTATTTTTACCTTATTGTTTAAAAGCTAGTGATGATGCAATGAAACATGCATGGGTGAAAGTTTTAAACATCAGTAGTGCAAAATTAAATAAAATGATAAAGACAAAAATATTGATAAATTCAGTTTGCTCCATTTTACAGGAATTTAAATCTTAACCAATAAAATCAATTAATTTTCATAAATAATTTTATCAAATTTTACAAATAGTAAAATACTAAAATATATTCTACTGAAATCCTAAAATATATTTTATACATTTGAAATAAAACCAAATACATATATTTTATTTAAATATAGCATAATCAGGAAAGAAATTTATATTTTAGATTTGACACCATAAATATCTCTATAAACAATTAGAATAAAATTTGAAAAAAAGTATTAAATGCATATTTATATAAGAATTAAATAATAAAAGAATTATAAATCTTTTAAACTAATATTTTAAAACATTAAAAAATAATATAATTTATCTAGAAAAATAAATTACTATTGTTTTATAAAAAAATCGGGCTATCGGCTACACCTAGAGCTGGACGCCTGGACTAAGAAGTACAAGTTTATAAAAAAATTAATTAATTAAAAAAGTAACATAAATTATTGTTTTTATTGGCAACTTTTAAAATAATTTTAGAATTTGTTCAGGTATTATTAAACATAATCACTCACAATGGACGTTTGCGAATGAAGACATATACAGCTCCTGCTGCTAACAAGACAAGGAGTATTACTACAGGGATGACAAGTATAGCTGAATTGGACACACCATGTGTTCGAACTTGGGCAATATATACTTCGCAACTTCGACCCAAGAACTCTGGAAGACACTCACAAGCCAATTTTCCATTTACATCTTCGATACAGACTCCTCCATTTTGACAAGTACACATTCTGGGTAGAGGTAATGGTTGTTCTGCAGCTGGATATTGAATAAATAAAGATATTATACAATAATAATTTTAAAAATATATATAACAAAAAAATAACAAAAAGCACTAGGTACCCTAAGGATTAATAAGGATTTCAATATTATTTGAAGATAATAAATATATTGAGAAATAATAAAATTTAATACAAGAAATTATAAATATTAGAATAGTTATTTTTAATTCTCACTGCTTCAAAAAGAGACAAAAGTGTTACATGTAGAAATGGCTATAATCGGAAATCTGTTAACAATGATTTAGAAACTTAATATAATTTTAAGTTTGACACACACCTTTAGCTGCAGTGGTTAAAACATTAAACTGCTTTTAATTTGTTTACAGCATTAAGTGAAAATAAACAATACAATTTAAAATCGTGTCAAAATAAATTATGTTCAGTAACAAGAATTTTATTGGCAAAAACCTCATATCTACTGACCTCTTTATGGACATTTACAATGTGCCTTAGAGGCACACATAGAATTTAATTTCAGGGGACATTGTTACTTTACTGTTCTACCAAAAATATAAAAATAAGTTTTCATTTACTTCTATTTTTGTATGTACTTGGGAAATATAACAAAAATTCGTATATAAGTGTAGTAAATAATAAGTATAATTTATCAGGCACAAGTTTTTGAAATACACAATAATAAAACAATAAACAAGTAAAATAAAAATTATTTTTGATGTCAATTCCTACTTAAATCAACAAAGAAAAATTTTTTTTTTTAATGTCTTTTTATTTTATATTTACAATTAATAATAATATGTATATACATATATCAGAATAACAATATTAAATGAGAAAATATAAAGTGAATTTCCTTGTAATTTTCTATTTTCTTTTCCATGAATGGTGTTGGGCTATTATTTTTGTTTACAATTTAAGGTTGTACAATGAACGTTTTGACGACAACAGATGGGAGCAAAAAAATTATTCATGTACATCTTTGAGGAGTACATTTTTAGCCATGGGAAAGTTGGCTCAATCCCAAAGCGTTAGACTGCGAACATGAACATACACAGTTCGAATCTGACTTAGACTCCCTACATTTTTATAATTTAATTATTGAACAAATATTTGAAAAAAATTGTAACCAACATCAATTGTCATCCACTATAGGATAAAATAAATATATTTGAACCTGACGGAAAGAATAAAAACATATTTTATTAACAATTAAAATTTTGTAAAAGATATATATCAGGAGAGTGTAAGCTAATTAAAGAAATTGAAAAATGAGTTATTTTTCATGAAGTTAGTTTTTTTCTAAATAACGGATAATAGTTTTTATCTTCCATAATATAAATATTAAAAATTCTATTCCCTTTTATATGTTCAATGTGTTGAATTGAAGACATGGGCTTCAAAAACATTGGCTGTTAGTGTTGAGAACAGGGCTTAACCTGTTTCAGCTGTACATTTTGAATCTTGTGTTTGCCGATATATAAAACAGCTGTTGTCAGTTTCACAGTTTTATACAATAGACAGCCCTTAATTTGTTCCATTTCTTGACCGCCATAGCGTTCCCACAAACCTGTGTGTGCAGCTAAGATGGCCGACCGTTTTACACTGCTTCTTGTTCACCCATAAGCTTTAACGCCTGAACCGCCTCAAAAGAATGGATCTCCGCAGGAAAATACTTGCAAGAAAGACTTCAAACCTCAACAACGTAAGGTCGCATAATAGTGGAAGTGTATAACAGTTCTAAATTCAGTGAAAATCGCCTTATAAGTAGTCACTAGTCAAAATTCTATGTAAGTTATCTACATTTTGGCTTTAAATCAAACTCCTCAGTTCTAGTTAATGGTTTCCGCGTGTGTTAAACGTGTATTAGAGTAATAACCTCAATTTATGTATTTGATGAACTATGGTGTAATCGTTGCCTCATGTTGCATCATTGTGACAAAGCTTTGTCTGTCGCTATCTTGGACCATCATATTACAGTGTATTGTTTCGAGGCGATATTAGTTATAACTTGAGCATTGTGTCACCGCGTGTATAATTATATAAACTTTCTAGTGTATGTAAATTTTATCTAATTTCATGAGTGCACTCATCCTGACGAACTCATGTGTTTTAATATATTAAATAAACGTTAAGTGTTACAGAGTATTTTAGACTGGTGGATGCAGCTCTGGGTAAGCGTTATATGGATAAGGCTTAGTGCTAAACTCATTCTAAAAATTGATGTTGTTACTCAAGGTTATTGCTATCATTTAGCTCCTTTCTTGTTATATCTAGAACGGGTGGTCCTCCGAGAAACGAACTCATTGATCTTTGCATTAATTTGTACTCAATTAATTAGGTGTCAAAGCCAACAGTTAGTGTGAAGAAAACTATATATAAATTATTTTCCCTTAAATCTACATAATGCTATGCTTGGTAAGAGTTCTAAGATTAAATTTTTAGGAACTTTACTCAGACTTTAGAACTTATTATTTAGCATTTCCAAATAAATACAAGGACTGACATTAACACCTAACATTTTAAAAATAAAATAGCCTTAAATTTATAAACATTTCTACATATTTATTATTGATTATAAAGCACAATTGACATCAATTAATAAAAAAAATAATGAAAAGCATAAATGAAAATTATAAGATTACAAGATGACATGTAAATTGTGTCAATTCCTTGTCACAAATTCTTCTAATCTCTGTAAAGAGGTTGAACATTTTTCCAGCAACTGACTTTTGTAGGGTTTTTTTGTTTTTGGTCTCTTTCAGTTTTTCTATGTATAGGCTTTGTGCCACAAAAATGTCATTAACACTAAGGTCAGGAGGCATGTGGGTCAAGGGAACATGTGATGAGATGACACAGTCATAAAGGTTTTACCACAAATAATCCATGATGGCATTATATAGGCAGTTGGTCCGTCTTGTTGGAGCCAAATTATTTTCAGAACTAAAGGTTTTACTTCAATTTCAGGGATCAATAAATTAAATAACATTCTTTGTTGTTGGTTCGTAACAACGCAAGAACCTCTGTATTTAAAATATGTCCTAACAACAAATGCATGTATACACTTTACTACTGTTTCTGTTGAAATTGCATCAAGTTGCTTTGAGAATGTATCTGACACCCTTCTACATTTGACTGCTCAGCTCTACCCAAACAAAAACCTTTAAGTATTATTGCAAGTTCAAGTATAACATCAGATAAAACTAGTAAAATAAGTTTTTCAAGAGTTAAATGGGGATGAAAAAAACAAAAATATATACTAAACCTTACTATTAAGTCCATATTGAAAGTAAAGTAAAAGGAAATAAAGTGATAGGTATAGCAATAAATGATTACTTTTATTATATCAATGCTCTATTCTTTAAAACGAACAAAGTTTAATATTAACAACTTTGGTGCAGTTAAAACAATAACTAAGCCTGCCTTTATCAGTGGTTACCTGCTCAAATACACCGATGAATCAATGGTTTATGATCCTCAAGATTTGGATTTGCCAGTAAATTTGCTAAGATGTTTGTAAGTGCACCTTTGAGGACTATACATTCTTTTAATGGCGAATACTAGATATCCATTATCCATAATAGTTTTTATAAAAATCCAACTATCTTTTTGATTTCCAAGCATTATTCAGATATAGCACACATTAAAAATTTTTTAACAAATTATAAATACAAAATCTAAATGTTATTATTATATTATCATTTAGTTTTTGTTGTTATATGCATGCAAGAATATACTAAAGTAATTTCAACATACCAGCATCACAATAAGTTTCTCCTCTAAGATGAGGATTGGCATTGTCTGGACAGCTACATCGATGTCCTCCAGGAACTATTAGGCACAAATGGGAACATCCATTGTTATGGCATGGATCACTTATGGAAGTGTTATATCTAGATTTATGGTAAACTGAAAACAAAAAAATAATTTACTTGTAATCCTCTTGAATTCACTGATCAAATCATAAGTAATTATTGAGTAACTGAATGAAAACTATCAACTTACTGATGCCTCAAAACAATCTTTTCATTTACAAAGCTAACAATCAAAACGATTGCGTAAGCAAATTAAGTTTTCCCTCAGTTACTCAATCCTTACTTATTAAGAAAAAAAAATTCTAATGAACTTGTTAATTTTTCTGTCTATTATTATAATGTAGATATATGCTCGTAATAATCGGTTTTAGTTTTAATGTACTGAGTAAACAATAACTTACCTTTTACTCCAGTAGGGTTAACAAGTTGCCTTGAAAGTGTAACAGGAATTCCTCGTCCAAATTTGTCTTGTTTGATTACTGCACCATTGTCCCTCGTAACCCAAAACAAATGATTTTCAAAAACATCCAATGATAGTGGATGATGTAAGTTTTCTGAAAAATATAATTAAATAAAACTTTTATCAAATATTATAATAATGTAGGCATATACTATATATGTACTGCAATGAAACTATGAAGTTAAAATTATATTATTCAAAGAAAAATTTAAAGTATAAAAGCAGTAACATTTGGAACAAAAATAAAGTATACTTTAGACATTTAAAAACTGTACAAAAATTATGGTCTTGAAACATGATTTTTAAACAATCTATTACATTTTGGTTTTGTTGACATTTTAAGATTTGAGCTACTTTTTCAATGTTTCATTAATATTGAATTTATTTAGCCATAACAACAAATAAAATCTCATCCAAGCATCAACATAATTTAAGCAGCAAATTACACATTTCAGAAATAAGCATGCTTATAAACTGGGAGTTTATTGCTAGTACACATAGACAAAGGTGTTGTGAGTTAATGAAAGGGTATATGCGCTGTTTTCATAAGTATACTATGGTCATGTCACGGCGTGTCGCGGAGTGCAGGAGAAATAAGGCCTGAAGTCGATAATGTACCCATTATTGAAACGTTGCCTCTGTAAATAAATAGTTGTTCTGATTCGCAAATCAACCGCTTTTATTTAACAATAATCTCTGCGAGTGTAAACATGATTAATTAAAGGTTTTCTATTATCTATTTCTATTACTCCAGTGTGGTGTCACACTAGAAATTTACTGGAGCAAGTCTGTTATAACAAAATAAAGATGGATTTCTTTTGTAAATCAAAATAAATCTGTAATACAGTTATGTTTTTTTTATTATTACTTTTTAAAACTATTTTCAAATGGCAAAGCTGAAACACAGCTGGTGTTCTATTATGGATTATCAAATGTATCAGGGACTAGATACTGCAAAGGAAAAACTCAATGATAAACATTCTATATTAGTGAAATTGTGAAACTGTAACAACAATTTCATTGATATTTCTTACCTCCTTTAAGAACAACTGCTCTGTTAGAACCATCATGATTCATGACTTCAATGACATTCAGCTTTGTATCTACCCAATAGATGACATGATTTCTTGCAAAGTCAATCGCTAATCCAGTAGGTTGTCTTATTTTTTCTGTAACCAATGACTGACGTTTACTTCCATCTAACCATGATGTTTCAATCTTAGGTGATGAACCAGCATCTGACCAAAACATTCGTCCATTCTGCGGGTCTACTACAATACTTGTAGGCATATCAAGTCCTGCAAATAACAAAGGGATGAATAATTTAAATTTTATTCAATAAAACAATTATTATAAACTAAAACTATTCTGTAAAATAGTTACCAGTGTCAATGAGAGATCTCCTGTAGCGACCGTCCTGTTTAGCAACCATAACACGACCTCGAGGTACTTGTTTGGTTCCTGTTCGATCAGTCTCAGTCCAGTACAAATTTCGAGCAACCCAATCCACTGCAACGCTTGTTGGTTTTGCATTGCCTAAAGCAAATATAATTTCATAAAAGGAAATGCATAAAGGGTAATTATTATATTATTTTAAAATTTTGTAGATAATTTTTAAGCAAGTTAGTTATAATAATAACAAGAAGTTAGTAACAATTGTTATATTTTGATCTATACTAATATGTTATTAAGTATCAGCTTGTATCATATTAAATCGACCAAATGGTTTCTTCTAATATCTGTATACAAAAACTACTGATAACAGATGTTTCTGATAACAGAAATCACTAAAAATGTATCCAGAGCTTATTAGCCAAATGTTATAATACTGTATATTGTGTTTATAAAACATGGTTCCACATAATTAACAAATGTTAAAAAAATCAGTAAAACAATTCCAACATATTTTATACTTTTAAAATGATTTATTTTATAAATCTTCAAAGAAGAAGATGTAATTAATAACTTTTACATTAGTTTATGACTTTTTGAACTTTGATTTTTTTGCCTTCGATGAAGGTTAAGACACAGATGAAGATTGTTATAGAGTGATTGAAAACTTTTTGTCTTAGTAAGTTTTTACAAAAATATTAAAGTTTGGGTGGTCATAAACTAATGTAAAGTTATTAATTAAGTTTCACCGAATGTAATGGACTACAAAATTCAAGTAGACGTACCTTTAATGCTAAGCTCCTGAGCATAACCAACTTTTACTTCGCCTGAATGAGCATTCAACATAAATGACCTCTTTATTTTTCGCTCTTTAGAGTCGACCCAGAATACCATTTCTTGTTCAGGATCAAAATCTATAGCATCAATATGTTTCTCCCTGCTGATGACATCTAATTCACGTCTTGAACTGACATCAAAAGCTTTGATTTCAGCACCATTTGAAAATATAATATATCCCTGTATAGAAATAAGACATTACTACATTTCATATACTTCTGATTTATTTCAACTTCAGATGAATTTCTTATTTGGGGGTTTTAATGCTAAAATTGTGGATTTTTTTGTAACTACCTCAAATATTTACATTGAAATTGTTTGTCATAGTAACACGAAAAATATAATATATTATGTTCTAAAACAATAAAATTCTCACTTCTAATTTAAATAACATGATTCTAACCATACAAAAAAACTGAGTCACATCATTAATATAAGCAGTCGATTAAGACACACGTAATAGAAATATTATCTTAACCTCTATACTGATAACAACCTTGAAGCAGAACTTTATTTCTGTGGCAGAACAAGCTCTTTATAAATTGAGAACTTGAAAAGCCCCTGACATCTGGGGTATGTATTGGACTGGATAAATTATTTGGGACACTTTGTAAAATTGTTCAACAAACTGTGTAGCTATGTTTGGTGAACCGGGAATTGATTATACTGCTGATAGACATTTATAATATATAACAGTTATAGTAGATATTTACAAAAGTTGGCATTGTAAATACTAAACAGCACTAATTCACAATTTTCTACCAACAAAGCATACATGCAAAATCATTATTGTAAAAAAAGTCACTAGCAATCTAAAACTCAGAATGAAGGAAGTGATTTTCCTTTTCCTTCACTCAACAAAAAATATGATGATATATAGTGAAACACTTGATGACTGGCATTTTTTTTATGTCGGTAGTGTTATAAGATTGCTAATTAAAGAAACGTTGATGTAATCTCATTGAATGCGACTAGAGACAAACCTAATGCGTTGTGTAGAACCTGAAAGTGGGTTTGGTTATAAATAAGATCAACACTAAAATAATGACTGATGGTAGACATTAGAATGCAATCATCACTAATAGATGGGATAAATTGGAATTAGTTCATTATTTTGCCCATGTAAGTTCTAATATACCTGGTATTGAGTAACTGGTAAGTAAATACAATTATACTTGACATTTGTAGATTCCATCTTCACGTGAACTACTAGTAATCACTAAACACTTTTAAATGTTTTAAAAACTTGCCTATAGTAGCACTTACTTTGTTTGTTGAGGACGGCCGTTTCGGGAGATATGTCCCATTGTCAACTCAGACCGTAACTCCATAACTTATGGGACACATCTCCCGAAACAGCCATCCTCAACAAACAAAGTAAGTACTACTATAGGCAAGTTTTTTAAAACATTTAAAAGTGTTTAGTAATTATACTTGATTAGTTTTATGATACTACTTTTATCATACTAACTTGAATCAAATTGCTTTATGAAAGCAGTAAATTGAAACCTGTAGCTGGTTGGCCCCAGCAGTGAACATAGGTTAGAGTCCCCACTGTTCATAAATATATACTGTTTGTATAAAAATTATGAGTTATTATAAAACATTTAATGAGTGGGAAAAATACTGAACAGATTTCAAACATTTATTTGAAAGTGTTTCTATTTGGACATGCGATGGCTTTGGGAAATTTTTGTTATGAAAAAGGTTTCAATTTTAGTTTGAAATTATAGCAAGTTATAAACTATTTAGAACTACTGTAGAACTCAAATTATTTGAATCTGTTGGGACCAGTCTCCATGAATAAATAAAAATTAATCACTGTATGTATGTTGCAAATGGGAGTAAAAACTATATTTTTTTACTATATGAGTTATGGTCTCAGTTGACAATGTGTCACACCTCCCGAAATGGCTGCCCTCAATCTCCGAAAAAAGTAAGTGCTACTATAGGCAAGTGTAACATACTAACATATGTACAAGTGTTTTTAGTTTTATATTTTTTTCTGAGCTAAAATCTTAATCTTTCTCACAAAAAATTGGACCCGAAACTGGGCTTCGCGTTGGTCCAGAAAACAACTTAAATATGGTACTTTCTTTGTTTTTATGCTTTCATCGATTTCAGAACTTTTATATTTGCTTTAAAGCATTGATATGAAGTTTAAAAGTGTAAGTTTGCTCCTTTTAATGTCTGAAATTGTTGATTGTCCAACACCGCACATCTTGGCCAATTATTTATCCATAACTCCTTTATCTGACTGATCTATAATTAGTTTATCTGCTAATGATAAGACCAATTATCATTATTTGTTGTATAGTGAACAACAAAATGATAAGACAACTCATTTTCTTTTAGAAACTATGGTAAACAACAAACACACTCACAATCAAAACAATGGAGTAATTGTAAAGAGTAACATATAAGTAGCAGGTAAAAGTCACACTGACTGACTAATGAAAACTTGGCCAGTTAACTTGAGATGGGCGACAGAGTGAGTCAAGATCTAAATAATGTTTGTGTTGGGCCTATACTAGCTTCATCAAGGGAAGGCCAATAGGCCTCTCATGTAGACCTGATGTAGATCAGGCCTTCATGAAGGCCTGACATGTAGACAGAATTGTTGTTTTGGAAATTGCTCTATGTTTTAGTCTTTTTTTCCTGAAAATCTGAAAGTGATTCGGATAATCAGCGATTCGAATAGTTCAAGTTTGGATAATTGAAGTTCTACTGTAATTGAATTTCTATTACATTTTCACTCTCATTAGAAAATATTAGTTCTATATATTTACCAAGGTTTAAAAATAGTTATGGATTTAATCCATAGCTGTCAGCAGAGCTTTACACTTAAAATTAAGAAATTAATAGCTTGCAGTTCATCTAAGAGAGCATCACCAGTGTCCTAGATTGGTAATAGGAAAGCATTATACAACTAGGCAGCGAACTTTTCAAAGGCAGGCGATATATAATGTAGTTAAGTATCTATATATATGTTATATAAATATATGTTATATAATGTTATATAATATGTTATGTAGTATATAATGTAATAAAATGTATGTAATTTGTATTGAATTTGTATATTAAATGTTTTTATTTTGTGTTTTGTAAATTTCATATTGTTCTAGCAAACTGAGAGGAGATTCTTTGTTTTATGTGGAAAATTTATAGGTTGTGTTTAATGTCCCTATAAGTAGGGCTTGTTTCTAGTTTGTAGTTATCAAAAGATAAGTTGTTTCATGTACATGTTTCCCAATACAGAATTTATAGTAATATATACCTGGTCCTTTTGCTACTATTATATTGTAGTTTGTTGTTAGTCCTAAATGCTACCATGTGCCCTGTTTTTTAAAGAAATTATTCAGCAATCATATTTCAGGTATAGTATGTATGATGATGTCGTTGACATATCTTTCCAGTAAATGATTATATAGTGTGTTTCACAGCATTAGAGAGCAAAACTATTTCATCTTCAACTCCAAATAATACTTCTTACTACATAGACTACCCAAAGTTCAATAGTATCATCTGTAGTGAAATATTCCTAAAGTACATTGAAAAACTCAGATCCTCTCAAATATAAAACACTAAAATATTTCAAAGTTTTAGATAATTATTAAAATAGTGATTTAAATAGTTGTTTGGAATGAAACGTCTTCCTTGAACATAATTTGATAAATGTCAAAGATTTTAAGTAACACAATACAGAATGTAGGTCTACTAGTAACAATATGTATAAAACTTTTATGAAGCAATACCTTTTGTTGTTGGAGAATGGCTGTTTTGAGAGATGTAACTTATTTGAACATGGATCATAATTGTCAATAATATCAATTGATAGATATAATTAACTAAATTAATTAAATTAAACAAAATATGCAAAATTACATTTAAAAATATTATACAAATAATCTTTAAGACCAAAAGGATAATATAATTGCTATTTGAAAGCACATAATGAGCAAGAATCATCAAAAAAACCTACTCATGTTTTCTAATGGAGAGTGTAATAAGCAACAATTTTTACTTCATCTTACTTGCAGCGTTTATGCTGCTTTCCCATTCATTAAAACATTTTTCATGTTTTTTCATTAAATATTTTACAACCCTAGCAACTAATAAGTTTATACAGAGGATACAATTTTATCTATATAACAAATAAATACTATGAACCTTTAGAATATTTGATAATCATGTATAGAAAATATTTTAAAAATGCTTACATGTGGATCATCTGCTCTACAAACACCACTAGTTCCATCAACTAGAGTAAAACCTGGTTGGCAAGAACAGCTAAACGTTCCATTTAGATTTGTACAAATGTGAGAACATTTGTGTATTCCTAAAGCACACTCGTCCAAATCTAAACAAAATGAAAGTTCAAGTAATAAGTTTAATATAACAACAGATACATTTTAAAGATTTTGTTATAATTTCAGTATGGTTGATTATACACAAATATTATTTAAGAATCAAATAAAGATATGAAAAGTTGTAAAGAAAATTAAATGCTTCATGTTACATGCTACATAAAGGAAAGCTAAGAATTAAAGTGAGCATTAGTAAAAAAAATCACAAGAAAGTAAAAGAAAAAATCATTGGATAAATACCCACTAGACATATTTTAAAAATGTAATCCCAATTTTGGAGTATTGGCTGGAAGATGAAACAAAAACAATCCATAAAAATCAAGAGACTTAAGTTTTTTTATCTTTATAACATTAAATTTTAAATGAATATATAAGAGAAAGAAAGAATCTTTAATTTAATGTCACATTTTTTTAAAATTGCCTTTTATATAAATTAACCAAAAATGCTGATTTTTTACTATCAAAGACTAATTCAATTAAAAAGTTAGTAGAAGGCATTAAAATTTTCTTTTTATTATTAAAGGTTGATAATGAGGGCAAGCTGGTTGGTCCTTGTCCTGACCCTGGCTAGCTTAAAAGGGAGCTGAATGCCAGTGATGGTTTTCTTAAGTGGAAAGTCCTTTGCAACATAGCGAGAACTTTACAAATAGTCCTTTTCTTAGGATTTAAACATGTCTTCAATCAGAGACAACGATGTGTATCGAGAATTCCCAAATAGGTTGAAAGTTTCGTTTTGGAATATCACAAAGTATTAAATCAATACATTTAAAATATCAGATGAACCAAAAATTTATCAACCATAATTTTTGTAACCATGAACCTAACAATATTTTAGCTCTGTTAAATAGTCTGATATAATTCTTTTTTTGCTAATATGTTATACAAACATGATTGGAATAAAGTAAATACTTTTACCAACTATCCAGACAGTGAAATCTGATGATCTAATGACATCAGAAGAGTGGTAGCTGATAAACTACAGTTAAAAGCAGAACAGTTTTACTGTTATTGCCAGCCTTGCCACGTCAATTTATTTTCGTGGATGGGCTGAATATTATGACTGCTATTCAGCTTCCACGACGACTCATGAACCAAATATTCATCAAGGCTAATGGCTACCTCAGCAATGAATATGTTGAACACTTTTAATTTTCAACAGGGTAGTCATTCTATCTAAAGGATGGAGTAAATGGTTTTAAAAATTAAAAAAAGGTTGGAAACATAAAATATTATATTTGATGATTCCATCTTCAAGTGAGCTACTAGTTTTCACTATCACTTATAAATATTAATAAACTTGCCTATAGTAGCACTTACTTATATTTGTTGAGGACGGCCGTTTCGGGAGATGTGTCCCATTGTCAACTCAGACCATAACTGATCTCAAGGTTTAAGTAGGTTAGAGAAGGGGTGGGATATTATGGTGGTGTGGGTGCATTTTGTGAGTATTAGGAGTTATGATGTCAAAAAGTGTGTGTGAGTTGTAATGTAATTGTGTATTGAGTATATGTGTAAGGTGTAGTTTGAAGTGTCTGTATATTTCTTATTGTTCGGTTGTGTAGCGTTGGTTATTTATGTGCTGTTTATCTTCATAAACATCATTTATCTTCGGCTACACAACCGAACAGTACAAAATATACAGACACTTCAAACTACACACTACACACATACTCAATACACAATTACATTACAACTCTCACACTCTTTTTGACATCATAACTCCTAATACTCACAAAATACACCCACACCACCATAATATCACACCCCCACCCCAACATCCTGATCTACGTAAACCTTGAGATCAGTTACGGTCTGAGTTGACAATAGGACACATCTCCCAAAACGGCCGTCCTCAACAAATATAAGTAAGTGCTACTGTAGGCAAGTTTATTAATATTTACAAGTGTTAGTAATAAAATATTACATTATACAAAGTTGACTAACTAGAATAATAAAATGATTAATATTTGCAATAATTGTAGACAATAGACTTCTGAATCGTGTTACATAAAATATCCTGCAGAAGTTATCCCATAGAACCATCTTTATCTATTACCTACAATTAATATTATGATAGGTTATATTATTAGGTAGGTTTTAACAGCTAAATTTTGGAAATGTAGTTTGAGTTCACATCTTTTAGAATTTACAAACATTTAATGTAGAGACAACAATTTTTTTTTACTATTATTTTAAACTAGGAAATATAATTTTAAAACTTTTAATTTGGTAAATACAGCTAATATTTACTTTAAAAACAAGTTATAAATTTCTTACCATCACATTTTTTTCTGTTTTCTGGTTGGATAACATAGCCAGTGTAGCACATGCAGACATAGCCTTTAGTCACGTTCTTGCAAAGATGTTCACAGAATCCTGACTTTATATCTGAAGTACAGTAATCTCCAAAATCTAGGAAAAATATATGAAAATATTGTAAATATAAATGTTGGTATAGGAAAAAATGCTGCTTTTTGTCTATTGTATATATTTTAAATTTATTTAAATATTATACGTACTCAGACATTAATCTCATATAGATTAAATAATTTTTTAAATCTTAGTATGTATACTTAGTTGTTTACACTTATTAATGAAGCCTTTAAATTATGTGCATTTTTAAAAATAAATTTTTGTTGTATCACAATTCTATACTTAATTATGATACTTGTCTTTCATATATATTACTTAGTATATACTAGATTATATTATTATTTTATTTTTACTTAATATGGTTAGAATTTGGGTCTTTTATTACAAATTGTTATAAATATTCTTTATCTTAGTTTCCATATTTGATAAGGTATAATAGGCACTTACATACATTTATACTACACACACACACACACACACACACACACACACATGCCTATTTTAGACCATTGTGGTTTTGTTGGAAAGGAAACTTTCTTCAATGTTTCGTTTAAACTGTTTAGAGCTCCCTCATTTTAATAGAGTTCATGAACCATTACAAATTCATGACCTTGTATGTTTACAAACTACTATGGTAGAAAATACCCCATTTTCAAAATTTCAATAGCTACTGGTCTCTTTGTAGTTACTGCTTCGAGTCTAGTGTGTCGGCTACCCATAACTGCTGTTAGTTTTAAAATTGCAAGGCTCTTACTGTGTAAAATATATAACAATAAATGTAGATTGTTAAGCCTGTATTTAAACAAAATAATTGATGTATATGCTAAAAAAAACTCATTACAAGATTAGGTACTACTTTTGTTATAACTTGGCAAAAACAACTGCTTACTGATATTTTTCAGCAGATGTGTTTCGCACTAGGTCATGCACTGCAGACCTCTATTATAGAGGTGAGAATTTCCTGAAGGAACTATGATAGATAGAATTTGAGATTATACCTGCTTCATGAGCATAGTGAGAGGAGGAAATGTGTAGCCAAACACAATCATGTGTTTTTTGCTTTATGTCACTTTTCTCACAACAAAAATTTTAATTAGCCTTCTATTGTTATATCAATTTTGTTTTTTTAAATCAATATCGAAATACTACTGTTCTTAAAAATTTAAATAAAACTATTTAACTTGAAAATTAGAAGAAATATTACTTACGACATCCTTTTTCGTCGGAATTATCACCACAATCATCAGCATAATTGCAAATACTACTCTCTGAAACACATTTCTTGTTATCACACATGAAATCACATCCAGAAAGAGGTGGTGTAAAGTGGCATAGAGTGTGGTTATTTTCATCACTGGCATCTCCACAGTTGTCAATGCCATCACAAATCACATCCAAAGTGACACAATGGCCATTCTCACACTGATATCTACCACGTCCAGTACAGCTGGCTAATGATGCTGTAATATAACATTTAAAATAAATTATCTGATGGATTACAAAACATTTCAACCATAAAATTTGAAACCAGATTAAGTTAGTTTTAAAACATTGCTGTAAGGAATTCTCTTCAGGAGATAGCAATTTATTTATTAAACTTTTTTTTAAACAATACATACATTCAAATATTTTAAAATGACCAATATAATTTTAAAAAAAAACATTGATACATATTACCATATAAAATAAAACTAAATATCACAAAATTCAATTAAAAAAATACTAAGTAAAATTAATATATTAAAATGGTTGTCAAAGCATTGTACTGCAAATCAAATTTTCATTGCTGAGAACAGTTGAAACAACTCAGAAGTCTATTATAGCTTTTGAGATATGTCAGAGATTCTAAAACATGATGTGTTACATGTCTTCCAACCAGATTTTCGGCCTATATTAGAACACAGCTTCTTGACTGTACATTGATTTTTACATTCTTTTTTTTTGTATTGAACTTTTGTTAGCGTTAAATATAAAAATATTTCTAATATTGCGATAGCTAAATTGAGTCAATCTCACAGATTAGACTGACAAAATCATTTTTTTATTTCTTAAAAATTACAAAAAACATTGGTGCAGTAGTACTCTATATTGTCTGGTTAAACCAACTTACCATTTTATAGTTTTTTAACCGTTTGAAAAATCAAATAAATAATAAAAATGCCGAATGTTAAATGCTAATCCAGTCAAATATATATTTAGATAGTAAATTATTTGGTGAAAGAGTCTAATTAGCCATATTATAATTTCTAGTTAGTGTCAATTCAATTCTTCTCATCATTTCAACCTCTGTTAAAATAATGAGGCTAAATAAACAATACTACTTATCACATATATATGATGTGAAATTATCTTTTTACTTTATTTATATGATTGCTGTGTTTATGTAATTTTTTAATATTAATTCTGATTAAAAGTAGAAATAGAATGTTATATGCTTAACCTCATCTTGTTTTAGATATTTTATTACTGCATATACACATATTACTCTTCTGTACTTTAACATTGTATATACATCTACACACTCATGAATGTATACCATTTAAATCTTAAATTTTTACACTTGAGAAAATGACAAACAACAAATGGTAAGTCCAAAAGGCTTAATTATTGCACTTACAGCACAACGTATGATCTTCATCAGAATGATCCCCACAGTCATCAATTCCATCACATTTATCTTCTGGGTCAATGCATATTTTATTGTTACATTCAAATTTAGTTGCTGGACAATATCGACCTCCTGGGAACCTTGGTGGACAGTTCATTTCATCACTCATATCTCTGCAGTCTTTATCTCCATCGCAACGGAAATATGAAGCTATACAATGACCGCTTTGACATTGGAATGTTCCATTCTAAAACAAAAAAACATTTGATTACGATTGCAATACATGATAGGTGAAATATTTAACCACTTAACTTACTATCCCGAGTTTACTCAGAATGTTTTTTTCTTCTTGTATGTCTGTTTCATAATAGAGACCAATAATGTAAACGCAGCCTTAAATTAGGCTCTGTCATGTCCCAGACTATTTATAGCCATGATTGTTGACAATTGTTTACAATATTATGATGACCCACTACTTTTTTGGATGTCCATGCATTTTGTCATTGACTCTTATTTACAGTAATCAGTTCTATCACTCTTTTTGAGAGTTATCATTTATTCTTGCGTTAGTTCACAAAGCTTAGTTTGTTTTAAGGTTGTTGTTTTTACCGGATATTGTGCAGAGTTTCCAAATTTGTTTTGTTTTCTTCAAAACGTATATGTCCTAGCTCAACCCCAATATCCCTTAGGCTAACAGAGGCTACTACAAACTGCCAAAAAAATAAATCCAACAAAATAATTTGTAGTTTGTACTCAACCACCTGATTCAAAAGTCAAAAAATAAGGAGAAAATCTAGATGTTTGCAAATTTTATGTACATTTATATAGATATTTATCGATGAAAGTATATATATTTAGTGCATAATTTTGTGTGTAAATGAATTAAATTTGTTTGCAAGTGTCAAAGTGAAACATGCACTCCGTTACTGTTAAACTACATTCAAAAGCAGCAACATTTGTGAACACATCTTACATTTTTGTTGTTGTACAATCACTTCAAAGTTCTAACCTATATGGATAAATAACATTTTATGATATAAGATCGCAGTTAAATAACTGATGCATGTTATATATCATTTATTAAGATACATTTGTCAATTTCCGAATCAACTTGGGTCAGTATTAAATGGTATTTACAAGAGATATTTGAACCCTTGTTATAAGAAAAACAGTTTTTTATTGAAGGCAGTTCTAATGGCATTTAGAGAAGATTAGAAATTCACAACAAAAACATATGATTTTTTGGGAAGGAAATGTGAACAAAAATCATTGAGTTAAATGGTTAAGATTTAAAATATGAAATAGCTAAAATTTTATAATATATAAGAATTATTGAAGTGTAGTAGTAACTTACAGTTGACATTTTGTTTGTATATTTTATAATATTTATAAAATATCAAACATTGGAAAACCTTACCTTGCACTGAAAGTCGCCACAGTTAATTTCATCTGAACCGTCTCCACAGTCATCGTCGTGATCACACCTCCAACTGTTAGGAATACACCTGGCATTGTTACAGCGCATTTCTGATTCCGAACATCCTCTGTAAGAACCTTTACAAATTTCTTCTTGTTCATCAGATAAATCTCCGCAATCGTTCTCAAAATCGCACAACCATCGCCTGAAATGATAAAAATTAATAACATTAAGGAGAGAGAAAGAGAGGAGGAATTAAATTTTTGTCTGTATTTATATTTTTGATATTTTCATACACAACTTTATTTTTTAAATGATAATATAGAAACTTATTTCTTACTTTGGTATACATCTGTTATTCTTGCACTGGAAATGTGAAGATTCATCACATTTAGGACAGTGCTCAGGCAGTTCATCGCTGTGGTCCCTGCAATCATCTTTCCCATCACAGAAGAGCCATTTTGGTATACAACGGTAGTTTGATCTTCCTGGACACCTTTCCCAACCATTTGTACAGTTCTTTTGACTAAAAAAATGTAAAATAAAATTAATATTTTTATATAGATACTACAAATGCTACTAATTAATTTCAAAACATAAATCTTAATATGTTTTTGCTGTAGTAAATTTCTATTTTCATAGTTTTAATATAAAGATACAACAAAAAACAACTGAATTAAAATATTTAAGTACAAATTAAGTGTCAGTATTTTTAGAAAAAGGAGAAAGACCAGTGTTCTTTTTTCCACATCTGATGTATTTAGGCTTTTAATATAGATGGGTCTGACCCTGAAGTTGGCCCATGGTCTTGGACACTACTTCATTTCTTTGTAATCTTTAGTCAATTAATTCAGCTGGATCAAGCCGTTGAATTATCAGGCTTCTGTTTATCTTGATGTTGGTTTTGTATCGTATCAAATATAATAATTTTAGACAGTGAATTAAGTAAAAACAATTGACCTTCCTACCAACTGCAGAATTTTATCAGTGCAGTAATACACCGTACTTATGCAATAGGGTGGGGCCGAGAGATAACTGTATAAATCGAATTCGCGTAAATCGGGGTATAATTTTAAATACAATCACATAGAAATCATGTTTAATTGGGACCAAAGACTAAATAAACTAATAATTTAGAAAAAAATGTGTTTGTATTAAAATCTTAAAAATAATACAACAAAGAATTATATTATATACATACATATTGCAAAGAAGTAATTAAAAAAGTTATTTTGACATGGAAGGCTTCATAAAATCTAGTAAATTTGTTTGAGGAATTGAAGATATTTTCTTCTCACGGAGAATTTCCTCGTAGCTCGCTAAATTTTTTGTTTTGTGGCAGAAATACGTTCATTGTTGGAGTCTATGTTTTCAAATAAAAGATTGTTCAATTAAACTGAGGCATTTTGTCAAGTTTCTAACCACCATTTCATCTTCTACGTCAACTGGGTCTACAGAATCTATTTTTTTAATGTCTTTGAAGGAATTATTTACTACTTCAATGTTTTACAGTCATGACTTGTTTTAAGTTCATTTTAGGAAAAAACTGTATTTTTGAATGTTCTTCAATCAGTATGATCATAAAAATATGATATTTAAAGTATTTAGCAGACTGAATAAATCAAGAGAAATAACAATTTACAATGCTAATTAACTAAATTTGTCAAAACTCTTATTTGATTATATATATTTGTTCATTTTAAAATTAAAATTACTGACAATTTTGGTGGCAGGATAGTATTTAATATACTTACCGACACCTATAGGCTGGTTCATCAGAATCATCACCACAATCATTATCAAAATCACACATCCAAAGTTTTGGTATGCAGCGGCCATTTGTACAAGAAAATTCAGTTTCAGGATCACATGGTCGGTTATCTGCAATGCATTACAATTTTTAAGAAAAAAGTGTGATATTAACAATGCTTACAATGCAAGACAAGAAACAAATTTATACCAAATTTACTATATGTAAATAAAAATTATTGTATGATTTTCAAGTTATTGTATTATTTTTTTGATATTTATAGTAAATAACTTTACTCACATAAAAATTGCCTTTTAGGTAATATATTATATTACCTATTTAAAACAACTAGTGATTTTTATTATGCTTATTAAATTTAAAGTCCCTATTTAATTTGTTCTATTTATATTAAGTTTTAAATTAAGAAAAGCTATCCCCAAATCAAAGAATTAGACTCCCTAAAAGTAATTAAAAATACTAAATACATAATTACTTTATTAATTCACTTTATTTATAATTATTGCATGAAATCAGGCACCTGAACATTTAATTGTTCGGTCACTAATTACTAAATGTTGTTTAGACAATGTCAATATTACCCTATTATCAAAACAAACACTAGTCTATATTAATCATCAACTCAATGATTATTTAAATCCAAATTATGAAAGTAATATTTGTTTCCATTCTCTGTTTAACTGTAGAGACTGCATTATCACATATTTATTTTACTTAGTGATAGTTTTTAAAACAATATTTCTTACTATTTGTACTAAGCGTATTTCTAAACTAAGGGCCGTTTGTTTATTTTCCCTCATAGTTCGCGTGCACGCCACAACGAGCGCTTGCGTTGCGTCCCGGCATGCCTTGGCAACAACTACGCCCAGTTACAGCTGTGTAGCTAACTTGTGAGTTGTGGTCTGTGCTTGCAAAATGTTCAAGGTTATCGAATCGCCCGCCCCTTGCGAAGTTCGTTCGGTTATACGGTTTTTGTCGGCAAGAAACATGTCTGCTACAGAAATTCACCGACAGATTTCTGAAGTTTACGGTGCTAATGCCATGTGTGAAGGAAAAGTGCGTAAGTGGGTTTGAGACTTCAAAGATGGCTGCGACAATGTCCATGACGAAACGCGATCTGGCCGTCCATCTCTAATGTCAGACGATTTGCTGTCTTCAGTTGAAGCGAAAATTCATGACAACAGACGCTTCACGATCACTACTCTCTCACATGAATTTCCGGAAGTTTCGAGGTCTGTGATTTACAAAATTGTTCATACAAAATTAAAATTTAAGAAACTGTGCTCGCGTTGGGTCCCTAAACTCCTGACGGAGGAGGACAAACACAAAAGACTCGAGAGTTCCTTGAATTTTCTGACACGTTATGACGAAAATGGTGACGACATGCTGAGTCGGATCGTAACTGGAGACGAAACGTGGGTTTTGCATTTCACTCCCGAATCGAAACAACAAAGCATAGAATGGAGACACACGCAATTTCCCGTAAAGGTCAAAGCCAAACAGACTTTGTCACAGCGCAAGATCATGGCGTCCGTGTTTTGGGATAGGCATGGTGTTTTGCTGGTCGACAGAAGCCTACTGCCAAACTCTGAGGAAGCTGCGCAGACCGATTCAAAACAAGAGACATGGCATGCTCACAAAAGAAATTTTGTTTCTGCACGATAATGCAAGGCCTCACACTGCCACTGAGACCCGAGCTGCATTGGACTCTTTGGGCTGGGAAGTTTTGGACCACCCACCCTACAGCCCTGACCTTGCGCCGAGCAACTTTCATCTCTTCCGTCATCTGAAAGATCACTTGGGCGGCAGCCGTTATGACGATGACGATGAATTGAAAACGGCCGTGAATTCTTGGTTATCGCAGCAGGCGGCAAGTTTTTATGAAGAAGGTTTCCAAAATTTAGTTGTGCGATATGACAGGTGTTTACAAAAACTTGGAAACTATGTAGAAAAATAGATAAAAGTATGTAGATTCCAAAAATAAAATTAGTTTTTGCATATTTCTTTTTGTTTTTATTTTATTTTCAAACGGCCCTTACTTTAAGAATACCCCTCGTAGATTATTGAAGTGTAATTATATTAATATTAGAATAGATCACAATTATCTAGTTCATCCAAATAAGAGAACTTATTTTTCTTAAAAATAGTGATGAAGATTTTAACTTGAATATTCAGTCTGAAAAACGTAATGAAAAACCTCTTCTTTTTTCCTAATTAGTTTGAGGAATATTTACTAGATTTAGAAGAAATAATTGAAATTTTAAATACAGACTTTGAAAAAACGCATTAGCCAAAATGGAACAGATAACTGGTTACCTAAATCACACAATGCTGCCAACATTCAGATATTGTAGAAGTTGTATGCATAGAAATTACTTTGTAGATAATTTTCAAGCTGTTTTTTAAGTTTCAAGTATGATATTTTTGTTGTCCATTCTTTGAACAGTATTACAGGTTATTTTCATTTACTTATATTTAAACTGAGTTCATGTTGTATTTTTACAAGATTAAATAATTTTTTATAAAAACATTTGGTAGCAGTTTACTATAAACTATTTTATTTCAAGATGCTAGATTATTCTGTAAGTATCATTTAGCTTACTATATTCAGTAAGAAGATGAATGACCTCGCAGATTTTGCAGTCTGATTAACAGAGATTTTTCTCATGCAATTGCATAATAGAGAAAAGTCGTATAGTGTATAGGAAGTGTTACATACTATTCTTAGTAAAATTAATATTATATGCTTCAGAGAGGATAACTACTCTTATCAGCCGATCTTTGCCCTGTACAAGATTTGGCAAGTGACTTCGAGGCAAGTTGCCAATCTTGATCACACATCTCTCTCGTTACACTCTACGGGATGCAGTTTTTCTTTTGTTTTCTAAAATGTGGTGTTTACAGCCGACAGATTAGGTTGTGTAATTATTAGCCTGTAAATAGTGACTATTTTGAATTATATGTAAACTTTTTTTTAGTTAGGAATGTGTAATGCACTGGGTGCACCCAAAACTCGTTATCATCCATCTAGAAGACCGAGTGAACAAGACATTTTAATGCTCAGGTATGTTCAGCATTTATTGTGTATGTAAATATACATGACATCATTTCTGTTTTCACCGCTACTAGAAATTCAGTACGATTTTTATCTCAATGTTCCTTCGGAAAATCTAATTGAAATCATTCAGTATGGTACATATTTTTAGTATATTTATTGCTGTAATTTGTAACAGTAAGGTTAATCTTTGATTAATCTATTTACTTAATCCAAGGTTGAATTTCCTTATAATAGTTTCAAATTAAATATGAACCTCGTTAAAATAATTGTTTAACCTATAAAAGAATTTAAAAACTGCATAATCCTTCTGGGAGAGTGTTTAACCTACAAATCCCTTTTAACTGATGCCTGTGCAGTCTGTAACTTAAGCCAACGTCCAACAATTAATTTAGCAATTTGGAAACAGCCAAAGCTTTTTCATCTTGATTCCATTTTCTATTTCTTCTTAGTAAAATGTTATAGCAGTTAAACAATTTGTTTAACTCCTACAGCTATTATCATATTTTTATTTGTACTCTTGGTTTACTTTAGTTTTATTTGAATAACAGCTGGTATCATATGATTGATAACAATTTTAAACCTTGATTTAATAGCTTATTTTGAAAACAAATATTATTTCAAAGAAATTACGAGGGCTGTTTTTTTTTCAACTTCCGACTGTACCGCTAGACGGCAGGGCGAGCGGCATCGGCCAGTAATGCGCAGCAATCGACTGCGCACCTATCCCACTACAACGGGCATCCGACGCCATTACCAGTTTATCCAGTGACACATAAACATGGCTACCTTGATAGAATTTCCCGCCAAGTAAGTGTCATTCGTTTCTTGCAAGCTGAAGGGTTATCTGCAGCAGAAATTCACCGTAGAATGAAACGAGTATACGGTGAAAGCTTTAGGAGTGACAGTGCAGTGCGTGATTGGTGTAGGAAATTTAAAGATGAACGAGTTGACATTCATGATGAAGGGGGCCAAGGACGAAAGTCGATCGCAAACGAAGACCTCGTTGAACGAGTTGACCAAAGTGTAAGAAGCAATTGGAGGTTTACGATTACGGAGCTATCCAATCAGTTTCCTGATATTTCAAGGTCAGCCCTATACACTATCGTAACTGATAAGTTAGGCTACAAAAAACTTTGTGCTCGATGGGTGCCGAAGATGTTGACTGATGACCACTAAGCTCGGCAAATGGCGTCAGGTCTTTTCTGAATCATTACGAAGCTGATGGCGATGATTTTTGAACAAAATCGTGACAGGAGATGAGACATGGGTTCTGTACGACACCCCAGAAACGAAACAACAGTCCCAACAATGGATGCACTCAAACTCTCCAAACAAACCAAAAAAATTCAAAAAAATGTTCAACAACAGAAAGAATATGGCCACCGTGTTTTGGGATCAAAAAGGTGTTTTGCTTGTGGAGTTTTTAGAGCCAGGGACCACAATCAATGCGGAAGGATACTGTGGTACGTTACAACGTTTGCGGAGAGCTATCCAGAACAAAAGGAGAGGAATGCTCACATCAGGAGTTGTGCTCATCATGACAACGCCCGTCCTCACAGTGCTGCTTTGACGAAACGTCTTCTTGACGGGTTTAAATGAGACGTTTTTGACCATCCGGCGTATAGCCCTGATTTAGTGCCGAGCGACTATCACCTTTTCCCGGAACTGAAGAGATGCTAGGAGAGCAGAGCTTCCGAACTGACGACGCACTGCAAGTCGTCGTGAAAACCCATCTCAAATCACTGGCGGCAAACTTCTATGAAAGAGGTATTAAGAAGCTTGTACACAGGTATGAAAAATGCCTCAATTTAAAAGGCGATTATGTTGAAAAGTAACTAATAATGTACCTAACTCTTGATAATAAATTTATTTAATTACTCTCACTAGTTTAATTTTTATACCACATCGAAAGTTGATAAAAAAACAGCCCTCGTATTTTACATACAAATGTAAGTCATTATAAATATAATTTGTACTACATTATTAGAATACTTACGGCATATTTCTGGATCTTCATCAGAGCCATCTTTACAATCAGGGTCTCCATCACACTTCCATGCATTAAGGATACATCTACCATTTGAGCGACACTTAAATTCAAGATCAGGACAAGTCAAATTGCAAAACCGTTCATCGGAACCATCACCGCAATCATTGTTACCATCACAGATAGTGGCTGAGGGTGTACAATGTCCGTTGTCACATTGGTACAATCCTGGCCTACAAATTCGCTTAGGACATGTAGCAGGTTCATCAGTTCCATCCTTGCAGTCTTTTTCTCCATCACATCTAAAAATAATTCGTTTTGTTTTATCCTTTATAACTCTCACAATATTTATAGTGTTATATAAATTTTTAATAACATAATTAAAATTAAAAAACAAACTATAATTATAATTTTTGCAGTGAAGTTTTAAACTTAGTAACTATTATACTATTACAAGACAAAATAGTTAGTGTTAAATTATTATACAATCCAACTTATAAAATTAGAAATAGGGGCTAACTGAAATTTACCCCTTCAGTTATCACACAAATTTTCTAGCTTTTACTAATATTTTAATATTTCAAATAATTCAATAATTAACAATTCAAATATTTGAATTGTAGGCATTACTTGTAAAATAAATTAAAACATCAAAATTTGTTACTCATACTATAAAACTTTTAAATTATTTTGGGTTTCTGTAAAAAATACAAGGTATGATAAATTTGTCTTGATACGATATGTTTAAATTTGCATCACTGGAAAAATAACTTAAAATATTTCATAGCCTAGGATTCCTAATGACTTCAAAAACTGGAATTAAGTTCATGTTAGAGAATATTAGTTATGAAAATAAGTGTACAAATGTATTGATGTTTTCTTTATATATATATTGATGTTTTCTTTATATATATTGATTGAAGTCCATATTAGAGTTGTTAAGTCAAATGATGAAAATATTGCGTGTTATTTCATTGTAAGTAAAATGTTTTGCAAAAAAATAACAAAGAATAGCCAAGTGATATAACTTTTTAAAAATAATATAGATTTAAAAAATGTAAAAAATTAATTAAACATTCACAATAAGTAGCTCAATGAATTTCTTTAAACATCTCAAATGGTACCGAAGGATAAGTTTTCTTTTCTTCAACTACTATGATTAAGCTGTTGTTAATTTGAAGATAGTTAAAATATAGATTTGAAAATTAAACCTTCATAATTGTAAAAAAAAAAAACACTCCATTCACTATCAATCTGTTTTTCCACTGGTAAATGATTGTAATCAATAATCCATAGGCCAGTTGTTAGTCTTTTTTTCCTGAAGACCATTTGTCCTTCTTTATCATGTTTTTATAAGAAAAATGGCTTTAATTTTTTCCTTTTATTGTATTTTACCTTGAAAAGTATGATCATTCCTCACTGCTTGGTCGAAAATTCTCCATAGATTTACCGAAAACAGTCTACAAATTGCTAAGTGATAGTGAGATAATGGGTAGTAATTGCAGTGTTTACTGTTGTAACTAATACCTGCTTATATTATTTATGGGACTATATAAATAATAGTAGCATTTGTATTTTATCATTTCTCTTATAGCAAGAACATTCATAAATTTGGAGTAAATTTATTCATATATTAAATGTAGACTGCAAACAAAAACGGCTGTAGGAAAATGATCACCAGCATATCTGTTTTAATTTTAATTGAAGGAACATTAGAATAAAATATTTTGATGCAAAGAGTAAACACCTTTACAATGAGTATTTGATTTGAGATAAAAATTAAATAAAATACTTACTTCCAAAACCATGGAATACATCTGTCATCTTGGCCGCCACAACGATGTTGACCTTCTGTACAGTTTGCAATGCATGTTTTATTGTCTGCCAACAAATAGAATTGATTAGGGCAGGCACATGTAAAGTCAACAGGCATCTTTGTATCTTTGTAACCTTCAGGACTCGCATCAACACCAGGAACTGGTCGAAGTAAGCATAAATGTGAGCATCCTCCATTATCTTCTCCACATGGATCAGGATAACGTAGTTGGCGTAACGAATGATAAACATGAATATCATATGGTCTATGGGTTGTATTTCGCAGTATAGACAAATCTTTACCTAAACATAATAAAATTATTTTTAGATTTTCATATGATATATTTAAAGATATACAAATTAAATTAATATGTCGACTAGAGTAAAAGATACCATTTAGATACAAATACAGAACTTTTGTTACAAATAAATTTGTAAAATTGTGATAATTTCTACCAAGATATAACTATTACTGAAAAGTTTTTTGTTGTCTATTGTAGGTCAGCTTATTTAGGTTAAAATTAGACTTTAAAAAAGTATATTCGTAATCAGATTTTAAAACCATTAACAAATCTGAATACAATTTTTCACTTAAACCTAATCTTCACTTTAATTCTTAAAAAAAAAATTCACTTTTAAACTTTCAAATCAGAATATATTTTTATCCTGAGAATAAATTTGATTTAACCCTTGATTCATAAGCATATTTTTCAACCATTATTCAAAAGCATTTGACTGTTAGACTACTCTAAGTAAAAAAAACCTAAATGAACAAGAATTTTAATTACACGAAGTAAAGCAATGATATATGACTTCAAGTAGATAACTATGTTTTTCCCATTACAAAGTCTCTTTATATACCATTTAAACATATTCTTTTCGCTGATACTCCAAGTGCATAAACTGTTGACACATAAAACACTTAAAGTATGTCATTATCTATTTTTTTGAGGACAATATGCACAAATCTTTTATTGATGTACTTTGTAAGGAATCATTTATCAAAGATGTCCTTAATATTCCACTTTAAGTGACAACTTTGTGTGACAATTTATGTGAGAACAACAGAAAAAATACACAGTGACTATATTTATGTGAAATTTCACAAATCATCATTTGAACTTTTATCAGTTCAAATAAAACCATCTACAACATAGACTCACAACTATCTATGGATAAGAGGGTAGGGGAAGTCCAGACTGGATAAATATTAAAAACTAAAACTTCCCAAAACACATGTCATTTCTAAGTCATATACTTATGAGTCAAAGGTTAAAAAGACAACCTTTTAATTCTTGAAATATTTTCATTAAAAATAGAGTTTAGTTGTATTTTTAATAATTCAATTTATTTCAAAATATTTGTGAAAATTCTTATGGAGATAGGAAACCTGACATTAGTTGAAATGTGACAAGAAATCTAACATTTTCAATTTTATGGATAGCAAATATGATCAAGCTGTATGTTAGCAAAACATTTTCAATGTATTACTGAAGACATAACTATATATTGAATTACTTATCAAAAAGTATAATTTGTCGAGAAAAAGGTCGAAGATTTGAAAACATTTTTGATGAGGTAAAGACTGATTTTCAGAATTATAGACAAGATAACGTCATGTAATTTTAAAAGTAATTCTCAATGCTTTGATACCATAGTGTATCTTTTCAGGACACATAATATTAGATATAAACCATCACAAATAAAAAATAAAATAAATTAATGTAATAATAAAAATGAACAAAGCAGATGTATAAAAATAAATAAGTATTGATGGTATTGTTAAAAAATTTAAAATGAAATTATTTTGATAAATAAATGAAGAAATTGATTTGTACATATGTAATTTACTGTACAGGTACAAATATTGTATTATGTAACAACTGCAACTCTGTATTTTGTAAGCAAAGTTATTAGGCAATGAGTTAAATTTTGGTTGTAAATATTGTGTGAGAAGATTTGATAAGTAAAAAATGTAAAATACAGGGGACAAGTGCATTTTCATACATGTTCAACTTAAAATTTATTCAATTAATATTATATTTCAGGTTACCAGTAAATTTGTTAGCCCGACTAATAGCTTTCAAATTCCAGTCAGTCCAGTAGATATAGTCATCAAATAATGAAATGGCAAAAACATGAGGAACTGAATCTCCTGACAACACGATATGTCGATGTCGGCCTTCTAAATCAGCAGATGCAATATAATCTAAGTGAGCATCTGCCCAATAGATCCTTTCAGTGAAGTAATCGATTGTAATAGCATTAGGCCATGCTATGTCATCTTCATAAGTTAGGATTCTGGTCATATTGGTTCCATCCATGGCCATCTTTGCTATGAATGCCTAAAAATTAATGATTAGTTTAATTATTGAATTATGATAACAGTTTAGAAAAACATATTAAGTGTTGAAATTTACATATGGACGATACTTATTTGTCATGACACATTAGTGATACAGAGCATTCAGACGTCATTTTCCTGTTAAGATTTTGGTTGTTGTTTGTTTGCTTCAAGCTATCAATAACTTAAAGTTTATTGACATGTTAATAATCGAGTTTATTATTTGACATGTCATGTAAAACACTAAGGAATGCAAGACGCATGTCTGTGCTGTCTAAGGGATATTTATCACCTCTCGAAACTTGCACCATAGACAAGATTAGATTTTTATAGCCCATAAGTTGTCTTTTTATCAAATGTTTTAGATATGATACACGCATCATCAGATTTTATGTTCAGTGAATTTTCTTGCTCAGTTGACATTTAATAATATCTGTTGTCACTGATATAGTTGTTACTTGGTATCGGCCAGCGTTGATGTTCTTGTGAGCATTGTGTGAACATGAAAAATCTGTGGTTGTCTGCAGAATTTATTGAAATTCTACATTTAAAAACTACTCAGTGTAAATATATGTAAATATTTTCTATAACTAGCGTATCTTTGTGTACATCCAAAATGAACAATAATAGTGACAGCCTAGAAGGATGAACCGCAAAATTTCAAACAGTAAGTAACTTTTAATTTGTTTTTACAAATTATAATTACAAATAATAATCAATTAACAAATAATAAACTAACTAAGGAACAAAATAATGAATAAAAAATGAACCCAAATAAAATATAAAATATTTAGTGCTTTACAAGAGAGAATATTTTCATAGCGAAATACAATTAAAACAAGGAAATTATTTGTCATTGGAAACAACCCCAATACCACAAAAATAATAAAAAATAACAAATAAAACAAGTTACTTGAGATTAGACCCTTTGTTTTATTTGTTATTTTTTATTATTTTTGTGGTATTGGGGTTGTTTCCAATAGTTTAATTGTAATATATTGTACCACTGTGCTCTTGATATTGTGTATTAACTTACTTGCTGAGGCATTTTGAAACAGTAATTTCATTGATAAAGCTAATTTGCTACTCGTCAATGAGTAGTTAGTTAGCTTCGTCAATGAAACAATTGTTTCAAAATGTGTCAGGAAGTAAGTTAATAGTTTTCATTAGTTGGTCAAATAATTATTTATGTTTTATTCAGTGAACTCAAGATGATTATAATAAGCAACTTTAATTAATTTGTGACAGCTGGATCACTTGGAATGTGAATAATTTGACCCTCAATATCAACAATATTATTACTAGTTTCTTTATAATCAAAGCAATGCTCTATTTATCACAGGCACATTAGGTTTTGGTCATAATAATGTAAACACTCATGAATAAAATTTTAGAAAAGAAGAATGAAATGTTACCTGAAATGCAAGAGTAAAAGAAAATAATATCACAAATTTGAGTGTAAGACAAATGGAGAAAATATTAGTTATAATCTGATATTTAAAAAAAAAAATATTTCTTGTTAATTTTTCTTGATGCACTCCCAGCTTTTTAATGAGTAAATAAATGACGATATGTGAGTAAATTATGTCATTTATTTACTCAAATCAATGGCAACGTTTTGATAACATTTTTGTTATCATCATCAGGCTTGAATTTTCTTTTGAATTTTTCAGTTCAGTTACTTTTGTTTTCCTGGATGGTGTACATTTTTTTATAATGGTACTGGAAGGAGACTTAGAGAAAGCTATGTTATCTTTGGGAGAGTTTTGTAGTGCCATATTTGTAGATGGAGATTTAGTAAAATAATTAAATAGAGTATTTTTTAACATATCTGGTTAAATTCCAGGAAATGATCTCAAATAGGGATATCGCAATACCCTAACCTAAGCTAAACTACAATTTATATAAGACTGGTAATTTTGTTCAGGATAATAAAGCATTTAGTACTAAAGAGTAGATGTTTTATGACTTACAATACTTGCCCTCGCATAGTTCCTACATTTGTAGGCTAGCAACAGACACCATTAAAGAAGTATTTGTTGTGTATTTAAAATGGTTCAGACAATACCAACATATTATCGATTGTGAATTATTCATGGTGATTTGTTTCCTTTAAGCAAAAGATGTAACATCAGTTGACATTTATCAGAAGATTAAAGTGTTTGGTAAAAACTTCATGAGAATGAAATGATAATAAATGGACATTTAACCTATTGAAGTTATTTTAGTTATGCATGGCTCAGGATTTAATCTTTGCAAAAAAAGCATGGTTTTATTTTATAGTGGAAGATGGTAAAATGAAACGGGTATAATTAAAAAAAAACTTGTTGCTCATTAATTATGTTGTTAAAATCACAGCTATTTAGTCTATTTCAACGCTATGGGTACAATTTCCTTACCTGCAAATGCCAACTTGTAAAATACAAATATCCAGTTCCTGGATGCAATGCAAGTCCTCTGGGGTCTGCAATTCCTGCGTACAAAGTTTTGCGGTTGGTACCATCCAATTCAGATACATCTAAATGTCTGCTGTGGCGATCAAGCCAATATAATTTACGACCAACCCAATCTACAGCAATACCTTCCAATCCGTGACTGTCATGACGGATCACAGGTTCTTTTTCTTGCTTTCCAATTGTTGATCTTAAAAAATCAGTTGACAAGATTAAATGAAGAAAATAAATATCTATTTTTAAAAGTGAAGCGTTAAGTACATTTTACAAATTGTTTATAAAAATACAACACTTTATTTATTTTAAATAAATTTAATGAAAAATATTCTCTACCTGTTTCTTTTTAATATTTAGACTGGTTAGTTGAAACCTATTCTTTATGATCTTAAACTTCCTGAGCAGGAAAATATACTAAATACGTTCAGTTTTTTAAGGTTTGGAATGAATAAATAAATTTATACTTACATATATTGTCTTAATAATTTGTAAGTGAAACTAAATATGTGATACTCATTTTATGCTCAAAAATTTGTTTTGGTCTAATAAATGATGTGTATATATGCATACATCCGCATCACATCCTTACGAAACAAGAGTATTAGTAGATATAACAGCTATCCACTACTGAAGGTAGGCAATCAATGTAGAAATAAATACAATATATAAGTGACAATCTTAGCCTTCAATGGTAAGCCTTGTATTACATAAAATTAAAGAATCATTATTTATCATTTAAGGAACTGACTAAGCATTTGACAGAACAATAGACTGGTATCTTGGCAGCTTATGATTCAGGAGGCGACTGGCAAACTAAGAAACCAAAAACTTCCCTGGAAAATGAATAACGCCTATTTTATGGCAAGTACTTCATACAAAATGTACAATTTTAATTAACAAAAAACAAATATAATTACATAGATTTTTGCAGATATATCAGCCATCAGTCTATAACAGATGTAATCGAAGCTGTCCAGGAAAGACTGGGAAAAATAAAAACCAATTTTTTGTTTGAACTTAATACAAATAACAACTAGCCAAACTTAAAATTCCAGAAAATACATGTGAAAGTAAATAAATAAATGTGCAATCACATTTCGTATTACTATAAGTTATCTTTATTAGTGAGTTCGATTTTTTTTAATGATACTTGTACTAGCAGTACAACTTTAATCTGACTTTAAAAGCAAAACATAGACTTAGTTGTTCTTATCACTTCAAATAAACTCTGTCATTGCAGGATTTTAAACTAGATGTTCTGTTGCTTTCCATTCAAGGGTGTACGGTTTTGTTTTCAAGACTTACATTTTAACTTTATTCTTAAAAAAATCTTAAAAATTGAGATTATCTTGAAACAGTAACACAATTAATAATATCAATCAGATATATCAATGTAAATATACATCTTATAATAGTTTCATTGATTGACAAACTTTTAAAAATAAAATCTGTTTATATAATAATTTAGAAAACTGCCTTTTAAAATATATTGAAAAGTTAGAAGTAATTATTTACAAAATTACTCCACTAAATTCTTCTTAGGCAACATACAAAATATTACAAACTTACCTGAAAATAGTCTTTGCACTGACATCACAGAAATAAATCTGATTTTCTCTATAGTCAAAGTCCAGAGCAACAACATTCATCAGTTCAGTGTGCATTAATGCATAGTGTGAGCCGTCAAGGGACATGTTACGGACATAGTATTTGTTTGTAAACACCAGCCATGGTTGAGTTTTGTCTCTTCGTTTGCAAGTATGTTCATCATTTGCACGGTCGTAGTATGTCTCATCACATTTACAATAGTAAGAGCCTGGAGTGTTAGAACAATATTGCGAGCATACACCTGGTGTTTCTACACATTCGTCTATATCTGTACAAGCCTTACCATCATCCAATAACCTAAAATAAAATGGTAAAATAATAATAGTAATAATAAATATGTAAAAAAAAACAATTTGCTACTTACAGTAGCACAAAGCTTAGATAAGTGTCGCTGCGTTCACACAGTCGCTACAGTCTCTATCCCACAACAGAACAATAAACAAAATAAAGGTAAGATGTTTACCTAAATGACCAGCTGACAAGTTAGTTATAAACATTAGGAAGGCAATAAAATCCTTTCTTTATGTGTCCTGTCATTCCGATAATGCATTAGGATGGACATATCTTTCATTATGGTAACAGTTTTGAGACAAAAAGCAATTAATTAAACATGAGAAATGTGTTTCACATATTTGTCACAAGTGAAAATATTATTTATGAAAAACTATTGATTATGTAATTATTTTATATTACTTTGTTAGTATTCATCAAACATCAAAATTACTATTACAGTATTAGTTTTATTTTACTGCAGCATAAGTTACTTTTTGAGCATTATGTTACGATGTTTTAAATGTCATTTAAAGGAATGCATTTTATAGGTGGATTCATATAAAACTCATGGTTTTCATTAGTCCATTATTTGAATGGGAATATGCCGAAGGGTTTCATTTGCCTGTCAAATGACGCATAAGCCTTGGAGTTTTGATGGAATGCTGTAGGCATTTGCCAATAGATAGCGCATTTGGAGTTGCAATCTGCAGTTGTTCACTGTCATTTGTTAGAGTCAGTTTATTGCTTTTTCATTTAGGTTTCATTTGTTTGAATCAGTTTATTTTTCCGTCATTCAAGTTTTATTTATGAGTCAGGTTATTTCTTTGTTGTCCACAATACAATACATGTTACAGCAATGCCTATTTCTTGTTAAAGACTATTGGATAACGCAATTGGTCATAGGCACACAAAGAGCATACCAGAGGGAATTCGGTGTTCGCAATTGTCCAGACAAGAACACAATACTGCAAATGGTACACAAGTTGGAAACAACAGGATATTTCGTGAGTGAAACTGGCAAGAATCTGGCTGGTTCAAAGTTACTTTGAAGACTGCATTACTTGTCCAGGAATTTGTGACTGCCAAGGTCAACGGACTTGATCACACCAGTCTTCTGTCTGTGGAGTTATCTAAAGGGAAAAATCTATACTACACGGCTTTGGATGATCTAATGGACAGTATTACATGCGAAATCAACAGTATTGACAACGCAATGCTCCAGCGAACTGCCAAAAACATGGAACGACGTGTTCACCTGTGTCTAGAGACGGACGGAGGACATTCTTAACATATCCCACCCCCACCCTAACCTATGTAAACCTTGAGATCAGTTACGGTCTGAGTTGACAAAGGGACACATCTCCCGAAACGGCCGTCCTCAACAAGCAAAGTAAGTGCTACTATAGGCAAGTTTAAAACATTTTAAAGTGTAAGTGATTACTAGTAGCTCACGTGAAGATGGAATTAACAAATGTTAACCTTTAAAGACCAATTAATCTCCCAGATATTCTGCACATGTAGAGCACAATAACACGTTATTTGTATTTTTCTTCTTAAAATAAACATAAAATGAAAAGTCATGAGGTTTATATGAATCACCCTATGTATGAATTTGCTTTAGCTTTCACTATCAAAATTTTAGTTCAAACTAAAAGAATGAATCATATATTTATTGTATACTTTCAATTTAAAAAAATGTTACTGCTAATGTTTGTTCTGAAGTTTATTGTCATTGGAAGAAGAAAAATGGGAGAGTAATTTATGTGTATGACTT
Source organism: Prosapia bicincta (assembly GCA_036971475.1). NCBI lineage: Eukaryota > Metazoa > Arthropoda > Insecta > Hemiptera > Cercopidae > Prosapia > Prosapia bicincta. The sequence continues at coordinate 101,040,056 of JBAIZL010000005.1, read as the reverse complement.
TGATAGACAGCTATTTATCAAAGACATATTCATAAATTGGTCTCCCATTTTTCTTCTGTGGCACTAAAAAGGTTAACCTGATCCATATAGGAAATAGGGATGAGATATTAACTGTATTTTTTACAATAAGATGAAATTTTTGGTTATAGTATGATTAATGATATTGAAAATTACTTTTGTTTTTAGTTTCATTTTAACTTGTTGATAAATGTTTAAGAATTAAGGGTGGGGCTGTTTAAAAAGAAAAAAAATACTTACTTGTAACCAGCATTGCATTCGCAATAATATCCTGTTAGAGTGTCCACACACTTATGACCACATTGATGTACTTCTACTTTTGAGCACTCATCTACATTACAGTGCAATGGTTCGTCACTATCATCTGCACAATCTGACACTTTGTTGCATACGTTCTGGTAGTCGATACAAGCTCCATTAGCACATTGGAACTTCCCTTGAGGACATGTAGCATTCTCTTTTTCTGAATAAATTTATTTAAAAATTAATAATAGCTAGTCGATTATGTGACATGATGTACACTTTATTTAAAAAAAAATCTGTATAAAAGTAAATATTGCAAAAAAATAATAATAGATAGGTAAATGTCGAAGTTTTTTTACAGCTATTATATTTTATTGGAGACGTTTTCTATTTTTTATTAAATTCCTGAACGAGCATGATTTTCTGAAATAAAATAAAACAATTTTTGATATATATATATATTTGGTATTTATACGAGTTAACTTTGACGATTGATAGTATCTTCATTGTTGAACATTAAATAATGCTCGAGAGAATTGAAGCTCGACAATAAAGATACTATCAATCTTTGAAAGTTAACTTGTGTAAATACCAAGTAAGATTCTTATTTAAGTACATATAGTGAAAGTATGAATGTATATATGTGTATATATATATATATATATATATATATATATATATACATACAGTAATACCTCGACTTACACTACCCCGTCTTATGCAATTAAAAAAAAAAATTAAATCATGCTGTCTGAGTTACGCAGAAACTGGCCTGTTCTGGAAGAAAATGCAAAAATAAACGTTTATAGTGCATGAAGAGAAAACATTTCCTGGTTTTAAGGCCACCAAAGATGATTGACAGTAATGGTTGACGCATTGACTACAGCTGGTGACTGTAGTTGCAACCTCTCGTAAGCTATGAGACAGAACAACAAGATCTCTGTTGAAGATTTTTGGAAACAATTAAATGTTTTAGATGCTTTGAAAATCATTGGACTATCTTGGAATGAAATTTTTACAAAATACTTTGAATGGTGTTTGGAAAAAGGCATGTCTATTTTTCGCCACTTAATCTCAAGCAGAATCAATACCAAAGTCTGATGAAATTGCTGATGTGATTGAAGAAGTTGTCAGTTTTGGCAGACAACTCAATTTAGTAGTGGATAATGATGACTTTCAAGAAGTGCTGGATTTACACTACAAGGAGCTGACATTTAACTGATGAGCTCATAGAAATGCGTGAGTAAACAACAATCCTGTAATACTGTAATGTAGCATAATCGTTAGAGATAACAAATTAAAACAAAGAGTTTATCTAATAACACTATTCTTTCTGTTTTAAACTACACGAGTAAAAAAGCTTTTTATTCAGAATACGTCAAGGCCAAATTGGCTCTAGAATTTACTATCAACGAATCATGCAAGTACATAATAGAACTGGAGAATATTGACTTCATAATGGAAATGAACCCAATGTACTACAAAAAAGAAGTGTTACAATCTATAGATAAAAAAGAATTTAATGAGAGAAACTGTTTAGATATTGAGCCGAAATTAAAAAATAAAATAGAAAAACAATAGCAGTAGGCTTTGAAAACAAAGATTAGGCATATAGTAAAAGTATAGCATTTTGCTAAAAGTACAGAAGAAATATCACTCCTAACACAAAACAGATATAAAATCATTGTCAATATTGTAGATTTGCTTCATAACTTGCGGAAAACAATTCAAAGATTAATTAAATTTAATGGAAATACTTTCTACAGTAATATATGGAAAATTAGTATTCACAAGAGTAACACATTTAGATTAATGCGATAAGAACTATCAAAGGAAAAAGTTATTATATTAATCAACTATTGGCACATACTTATGAAAATAAAGTTAAATATCTAATAAAAGTTAGAAGATTATATTTGTTTATAGCAAAGGTGAAATAATTATAGATTTCTGAGATAATGCCTTTAAAATTACTGGAAACAAAAATATAGTTAAGAAATAAGTAGGAAAGAAAAATATAGATAGTGGAAAGTATGAAAGAAGTAGGCGAATGAATTGCTCAACAACATTTGTAAATATCATTTATGGTTATGTACTGTAACACCACTGTATAAGGGTAATATATTGTGTAAATGAAATATTAAAAAAAATTTTTTCAGACAACTTTAATGAAATATTTTCCAATACTCTTAAAGCAATACGGTAGAAAATATTACTATAATGATTTGAATATTGATTAAAAATATTTAAATCAAATTTAACTCATAAAAGTGCCAAAAAATATCAAATGAATTTTGTTCTAGTATTTTATAATTTTAAAATATTACCAAACAAAATGTTACCTCAATAGAAACATATCTTCTTCTTTAAATTGGCAACAGCCCAATTTTAAAATAGATAATATTTACAAAATGGCTCTAATCATAGCATTATATTATATAGATGTAATATGTGCTCTATAAAATGAGGTATTTATTAAGTAAAAGAATTTATTTTTCTAAAGACTTACTGCAATTAAATTCATCTGAATTGTCACCACAGTCATCTTCTCCATCACATTTATATGTCAGTCTGACACACTTGAAGTTCTGACAGTGAAATTCATTCTCTGTGCAAGACTTATATTGTGAATGACATTCCTTGCCCTCATCAGTTCCATCGCCACAATCATTGTCATGATCACAGGTCCATCCCTGCAAAATACAGTTTAAATTTTAAACAAAATCATATTTTTAATGGGGGTGCAGATATATTTAATATTTACATTTGTGATATATATATTTGAAAATCAATTATTTATACATCATTCTGAAAAATTTTAATGAATATTGAAATATTAATATATTATAATTTTTATATTATGATAAATATTTTACTCCTGATGTTATTATTAGACGTTAATGATAGGAAACTTAAATTTAGCAAACGTAAATGAGCAAAGATATATTGCTAATGTAGTTGGCAGTAAATTATTTAAGTATTGGAATGAAATGATTAATGAAAAAAAATACAACACACAGTCATTGAGACAGACTAATAGAATTGGACATTCTTCACTTGAATATAGTCACTACAATTGAAGAATATAGTTAATCTCCGGCTTATAAAATCTAGTTACTCCCTCAATTGAAAACACCATTAACATAAAATTAGATACCTATGTTCATATTAGAAATATAGGCTAAAAATTGTGTAAAATAATTAGAACATGAGATCCACAAACAGGCCTGTGTTTGAAAAAACTGTTACACTAAAGAAAACAAATGTAAAAATTAAAAGAAAAAGTTAAATAATGATAATTATTTTTTAATATAAAGTTGGTTATCAAAGAGGAATTACAGTCGTCAAAATTAGGGTATATCTATAAGATTATTCTAAATCTCAATATATTTATATCTTTAAATAAGTCTAACAAACTGATTTGACTTGTTCAATAGAATCCCTTGATTTAAAACAAATTCTATTAAAATATTCATATTAAATCTGTATGTGGAAATGTTTAACAGAAGAGATGCTAATAAAACATTAACCCATTGTGTTTGATCTGTGACATATGCTCGTCACAACACATTAGAAAGTAGAGAATAATACAATAATAATCAAATATCAAATTATAAACTAAGAAACTAAGATACAAAGTAATGAATAAAAAATTACATCTGTATAAAATATAGAATATTTAGTGCTTTATAATGTGAATATCTTCATATCAAAATACAATTCAATTGATTCGAGGAATTAATTTGTACCTGCTGGATTGTGAATCATTTAATCCTCAATGTGATAATGATTGCAGAAAGATAGTATAAATGTTTTTTTTAAACTTAATTTATAAAACAATACCAATTTGAGGGAAACAACTTTGAAATGTGAAAATGATAAAGTTGATATCCTTTGCTTTGATAAAAAAAACTTCATTTTACCCTTTTATCAAAAACCTAAAATTATTCTTGTTTTATGTTGAGGTTCATAAATTTTCATTCTTTCTATTTAAAAAAAAAATCCCGAGTCAGTTATTTTCAGAAATAATTAAGTTCAATTTTGTTTTATTTCTCAAAAAAAAATAAATAAAAATAAAAAATAAATGGTATTACCGGGGAAAGTATTTTAATAACAAAGGATAATTTTCTAAGAAAAATCTTTTAAAAGATGAATTTTTATTTAAGAAGTTAAACAAAGCAACCTACTTTATTAATACAACGGCCATTTCCACATGTAAACTGATCTTGTGAACAAGTAGGTGGTGGAGGACAGTGCAATGCTGTTGTATTTTCATCAGCTCCATCAACACAGTCAGGGTCTCCATCACATAACCACTTGCGAGGAATGCACTGAGCACGTCCCCAAGCTTTGTTAGCAGTGCATGTAAATTCAGTTTCTTCATCACATTTACGTTCATCTACAAAAAGTAATTTTGCAAATTATTAGAAAAGAATAATTTTCTTGAATAAAAGGTTTTATAATCTCTTTAAGGTTTCCTAAACCTATAATCCCTTAAAAGTTTTATAATATTCTTGTGTATATTTTACTAAGTGTAAAATGATAGCAACGTCTTCATATTTGTGAAAAAATAAAAAAAAGAAAAAATATTGCTAAATTATAGAACGGATGTTATCAAAAATCTTTAAAATACTTTGAAAATAATATGTAAAAATATAAAATGTAGCAACAGGGCCTTTAATAAAAAGAACCAAAGAAAGTTAGAAACAACAGGTTAAGAAAGCAACGAATTATACTTCAACTTGTTTAAAACGTCCTTTGATCAACTCAGCTGCAAGATCCTTTTTTTGGTAGTCTTGTATTGTTATTATGCACTTCCCTTGTGAAAAACTCGGATTTTTAGCAATGGAATTACTTTATATCAATGATGATTAGTGTTGTTCAATGCATGCCATCGTTTACTTGGTCAGAGTATATTTTTTAAAATTTATTTCTAAACAATAACATCAGGCTATGTTATTAACATAGGTTTTAATAACATCAGAATTATGTAATCATAACTGTCCCTACTGGATAGTCAGGATGTGTCTATCTATCCCTATATCTTCGTAGGAATAGAAATTAGGAAGGGTTGGTGAAATACAAGTAGACCTTAATGAGGGACATGAAGTAGTGATACTGAAAGTAAAGGGGATTCATATACCTTGTAGGAAGGATGACGTTTCACCAGCTAGTTTCTGAGGTTACAGAAAGACTTACCCACTAATTGTTCATTTATGTACAAAATTTGAAGTAACAATTTCCTTATCTTTAAATTTATGTTTTTATGATTTGCTAGACACTTATACGAACCACTATTCTTATAGAATTAAAAATCTTACTGTTATTTTTATCAATAAACCTAAATTATAAACTCACTGCACTGATGTCTTGCATCCTCATCAGAGTTGTCCATGCAATCATTATCCCCGTCACAAATGTAAATACGAGGAATACAGTTTCCATTATCACAAGTGAACAAATCTCCAAAACATGTTCTTCCTTCTGATTTGCAATATTCTGGTGGCTCATCAGATCCATCTCCACAGTCATCATCTCCATCACAATACCAAGTGGCAGGTACACAACGATGACTTGGGCATCTGAAAGGGAAATCAACTTAAGTAGATTACAGCCTTTAGGTAAATATCCTCCCTCCTGAAATGTTTTAGTTAAAAGTAACGGTTTGAAAAATGGTATGAAGATTTTGTTATAACATTGTTTCATGTATATTTTTGACTTTATCTTAATATATTTCCGCAATTTAGATACATATGAGATTTACCAATTTACAACTTTGATGTAAGAAGTAGCAAAAATAGAAAAGTACAATTTCTAAAATTACTATACTTACTCTATACTATGAGGTATGTCCAGAAAGTAAGTTCTGTTTCTTGCCACTGCAGCAGTGTGACCATATTTGCACACACGCACAGTATTAATCTTATTACAAAGATGTAGACACCATTTTTAGAGCACTACTTGCATTACTCGTTTACACTTTGTAGTGCTTGGATAGAGGTGGGCTGATTCAGATTCTCGATTCCAGGAATCTTCGATTCTAATAATTTCGAGTAATAATCGATACTCGATTCTGAATTGAATAAAGGGTTGATTCCAATTCTTGATTTTACTGTTAAAATACTTGTGATGTGTAATTTATTGGGAAAATTATTAATTATAAACTATATCTTATTTATGTATTTTTGCTTTGAATGAATTATATTATTAAAGCAAATGCCAATTTGAGAGAATGAAAATACTATTATTATTTATGGCGCAACAACAAAGATGATCTGAAGCATTTCTGGTCCATTTGTTTGTCACTTTTATCCGGTATGTTTGTCATGCTTTCAGAAATCCCTATTCATAAATCAAGGCTCAATGTTTGTGTAGCCTATTACATTGAAACAAAACTTTTAAAATAGAATCTGTATGACCAAGGTGATAGATAAATTCGTTATTAGAGAATAACATGTAGGCCTACATTACTTAAAAGAATCGCGAATAGAAACAAACATTTTAGAATCGAAATTTGAATAAAAATTTTTAGGAATTAGGCCAACCCTATGTCTGATTCTAGTGGCAAATTTAATTGAAAATCTTGTCACATGTAAGATTACATCTGTAATTTGCTGTGATAAATATCAAAATAGTTCAAATTCATTAACATAGACATTAAAAGTAAGGAAAAATATGATTAGTGATATGGAGGTGAACCAGCTTAGTGATGATTACGATTGAAGTAGGTTTCTTTTTAGTTAATGATGACTCTTTATGTGTAGATAATTAGAAAATTTATGAAAACCATACATTTAAAATTTGTGCTCTTTGACACTGAAGAATAAAGCTTCTTTGGAAATAGTTTTTTGTCTTTACAAGTATTTATTTCTTTTCACCAGAAAAACAGAACTTAATCTATGGTCATACCTCATATAGAAATACTATTAAAAAATACCTAAAACTATTTGGTGGGCAAGTTCTCTGTGCACAATGGACTGTATCTTCATCACTGTTGTCCCCACAATCGTTGTCTCCATCACACAGCCAATAAGGTTCAACGCAAATATTGGTCTTCTCACATTTGAGATGATTAGCTGGACATGTTGTATTTTTCGGACAACGATCGTGTGTTTCATCCGATGTGTTGGCATCTTTACAATCATTCACACCATTGCAAACCTAAAAAGTACAGAATATTTATAATAGAAAGTTGTGTTTATTTACCAAACATTTTAAATATTATATTTATTATAATTTTAACTGATATTGACTAATTTGGTGGTAGAAATTAGAAGTGCAGGATATTCTCTTAAGATAAGACATCAATTTGAACAATTATTTAAACCATTTTATTTTTCCTTAATAAGTAAATTTAAATTCAATTTGGCTGGTAATTCTTATTTCTAACCTGTTCACAGTTACATTACTGAGACAAAATGAGTCCTCTTTGGATTATTTTTGTTGAGTGATTACTGGTTAGTACGAGTTGTATGAAGCCTTTTTTATAGATTCTTTGTAAGTGCTTCCTAACATTGGTGAGTTTTCCCAATTTTCTCACCCCTGGTTACCCTCTTAATCACTCTATCTACTTGAAACTCGGAAAGTAGCTGGCCAACATCCTCGAGAAAGCATACGTAGAAGCTCAGTCTCATACAACGAAAAGATACAATTATTCCTTCAGTGCAACTAAAAATGTTAGATTCAGTCTAATAAAGTGAGCGTTCCCGGGTTAAGAATTATAATAAATGTATGTTGTGTAGGGTATGATACTGATTTTTTTAAAGTTTGTTTAATATTTGTTAATTGATGGTTATGTTTTTGTAGAAATGAAGAGTTATATAAAAGATCAATTATATGTTGTGATTAATAAGTCTTTTTTTTCTTTCTGTATAATTTATGAAATGATTATCCTATATAATTGATGTAGGAACTACAATATAGTTTATTTATGTTAAAAGAGTTTTATACTATATTTGAGTAGGAATTGCAGTATTTGAGGAATGGCATTTATTCAACTACAGAAGTGACACATTTATTATTTGTTTAAAAATACTTAGAAATACAAAAACACTTGATGAGTCAATGCCTATGTTTCTGTTTTTAAATTTAACTGGAATTTTTCTTTATCAATCAAATATTTACTCTAATGATTAACTGTTGTCTTTGAAAAAAATTTGAATATATCATATATTATGTTTACCTGTGACATTGGTATACATCTGTGATTACTACATGTAAACTCTCCAGCAGCACATTTAGGGTAATTACAGTTTAATTCATCAGACCCATCTCGACAATCATTTTCATGATCACATTTCCATGATTTAAATATGCATCTTCCATTAGCACAACGGAATTCATTTGGTCCACATGAATGATATGCTGTAATCAGATAATCTTTGTTTCATTTCAATTCTTGTTAAAAAATTATTTTACATTATTATAAAAAAATACCCATATATATAATACTAAAATAACCAAATACCCATCACTGGGGGATAATTTTAATGATATTTTGTTTAACCAAGTTTATAACCACTTCTTTTTTTCTAACTGGAAGTAAAATAAAAGTAGTATAAATAATTAGTTTTGAAAATTAAACTTGGGTCAAGTGGTTGTGAACTAAATTATATAGAAAAAACTGTTGAACTTGACACTTTTCACTATTTTGGTTCTGAATAAACCTGTATTTAGCATAACCCACTTTAGTTTTTAGTACATAAATTCAACCAAATTTTATCAAAATAAAGTTAAATATGTACTTAGAAGTTATAAAGTAGTTTTTATGAAATGACTAAGCAGTGCCCAACATTATATATTTTCATTGATTTTATTTATATCACTTATTACATTAGAAATTTAAACAAAAATGTATACTGAAATTATTATTGAGCTCTAATTATTAAATGTCAACATTTATTATAAATTAAAATAAAATATATAATATGGATAAGCAATATTTACATAAATATAATATATAATAAGCAATATTTACATACATTATTTACTAAATGAGAACAAAATTAGATTTAAGCAATGAATTTTAAAATATCGAAATCACGTTGCTGTTCATGACAAGCTGGTTGTAAATGACTTATTACACTCTTGCTATTACTTGCGACCAGACTTTTTGTCAACTTAAGTTGTTAAATTGTTAACTTACACTTGGAGGAAACGTTTTTGAGAAAACGAAAACGTTTCTTCCAAGTGTAAGTTAACAATTTAACAACTTTAGTTAACAAAAAGTCTGGTTGCAAGTAATAACAAAAGTGTAATAAGTAATTTTAAAATATAAATGGTAAAATAATATCAGTAAAAACACCTGTGAAATATTATGTCATGATTAAAATTTGACCACTTTTTGTCTGGACGTTATAAGCCTCCACCTTATTGAGGGTTTATAATTTCTGACGTTGTATGCAATGACTTAGTTATCATCCCTCATGGAAATAGTTGGGGTTTCTGACGTGTTATGCTGTCCCCTGAGAAGTGCCTTTTTATGCTGATTGTGAGCAATTTGTAACATGACTGTGATAATTCTCTATTTTTATAAATTATTAATCGTAAACAATGAGCCCTGGATCTATATAGGATCAACTTTAAAACAAATTACAGGATTTTTCAAAGGTATTTAACAACATTTATAAATGTAGTAGTTATTGTTCAAACCCAATACTCTACTCAGGTACCATAATAAAGGGGATATAATGAAATTTCATAAAATACATAGTTTTACGTACTTTAGCCTACTCAGCAAAATTATATAATTTTATAAAAACGTTAATAAAATTAAAAGAAACAAAAATCCATATTAATGTAAGCATAAATTTCGACTACTATTATGTTCACACTTGTAAATCATTTTGAAAAATAATTATTACACTTTGGAAACTATAGTAAATAAGCCATCAAAATTAAACCTAATTAAAATAAATTTATTGTAAAAAGTTTGTAAAACCTTTGAATATATAAATACAAATACAACAGGTGAGTAACTAATAAGGAAATTGTAGCAATTGTACTGTAGTACAGAATTATTTTTTACAGTTATTCAGCTAACTGCAAATGAACAGCTATGGGTTGAAGGAATTGTGAACAGAAAACGGTTTTCTTGCTAAAAATAGTAGAAATGGAATTAATAGATTAATTCAAACCATATTCTGGTTTTCTTAAAATTAGTACGTGAAATAGCCCAACTTTTACTCACTGATAGTATTCAAAAGGTTCAAGCATTTATAATTATTGTGGTAATTATTATTTTTCCAGACAGTGGAAGCTTTTGAAACTAAACAAAGCAGTATTCGATTTATTTGAAACTGTGCCAATGGGACAGTGATCAATCAAATCATAGTGTTATTGTCAAAATAACTGTAGTGGGAATAACCAATGATAATGATTGTTTTTATGTAAAAACAATTGTGAGATTTTCAGTGTTTTGGAAGATAATATTTTTTACAAAATACTTCTTATTACTTTATTTTTATTACTTTTAAACAATGTTGTTCTTAAATCCTAATTTATACTTTCATATAGTGCGATATTATACTTATGATGTCCTTTACAATATTTTATAAATGAATACACAGAATATAGCAGCAATTTATTAAAATGTGTTCTATTAATTTAGAATGACATTAAAAAAATTCTGTCTATTGTTTTCAATAGTAACAGGGCCTGTATTGCATAAATATAGAAACCAATCTATTTACATTTAAGTATTTTTTAATCTTTAATTGTACCTCTAGAGTAAATACAATTACAGTAGAGTCTTGATAATTCGAGGTAGATGGGCCCGAGACACCCTTGGAAGTACGTTTCTGTGCATTAGAAAAATAGGAATTTTAATGAACCCTAATGCTATAATTAAAAATGCACTAAATAAGTTTATAGAACTTTATATGAACCTTTTTTGAAAGTCTATACCGTATGATATACCGTACATATGATATACTGTACGTATATTTATACCATATAAACATTTCTTGGAAGCCCAACTCATTTCATTAGCATACTGTATTGATGTAAACATTTTTTGGAAGCCTGACTCATTTCCTTTGCATACAGTATTGATATAAACATTTCTTGGAAGCAGGACTCATTTTCTTTGCATACCGTATGACTATTAACATTTCTTGGAAGCCCAACTTATTTCATTTGCATACCGTATTGATATAAATATTTCTTTGAAGCCCGACTAAAATAGATAAAATAGGAAGTTTGAAATATGGGGACTTGGATTTTCGAAACTATACTGTATTTGTGTTTATAGCAGAAGTAATCTAGTTCTGATAGATAGCCTTTGAAAATATTTCATTTATCAAAACAGAAAGATAAAAAGCTTTTTATAGTCAATATGAGGAATTGCCACAGATTATTTATTTGTAACAATACATTTGATGAAGTGATACTAGAGCTGCAAGAAATGAATTTTAAAACTAATACTATATATTTACGTTTTTTTAAACAACTAAAAGAATAACATTTTCTACAGTCACTTTGATAAAAATTGCATTGAAACTCATATTTGGGTTTCATATATTATTGAACAAACAAGACTTTTTCTATCCAGTACTTGCTTAATTGCAATTAAAATCATCACCACCAAATAAATAATGGCTTAATCTAATCATAACAAGGTTTTATTCAACTTACTACAGTAGTTAACATCTTCATCTGAATTATCCCCACAATCATCATCACCATCACAAGACCACATACGAGAAATGCACTTTCCATTTGCACAATAAAATTTAGAAGACTCACAAGTTAAATTTCTTGCAACACACATGCGGCCTTCATTGACTAGTTTCGTAGAATCGTTACATTTACATTCTGCCTGTAAATAAATTATGTAATCAGGAATAACACATTACACTCAATATATGATAAAATTTGACATTACCTTATTTGATATAATAAAAATTAAATAGTGGGTCAGCTTCATCAATGAAACGACGGTTTAAAAATGTGCCAGGTGGTAAGTTTGGAACATCTTAATTTTAGTTCTTAGAGATTGGCAGATTGAAAAATTTGACAATAGTAATTACAATAAATTTTTAAAGGCAATTATAAGTTCAAGTAGCGAAAAAAACATGAACTATTTCACCTCATTGGAAAGATTTTCCTGGTACAATGAATATTGCAAAAAGAAACTACAAAAACAAACAGCGTATTTCTGAAAATAATATACAGATAAACCTTACTTATATTCTGATAATTGAAAAAAAATCTATTAAGGTTGTTATTAAAATTTTGTTAAATAAAATTTTTTTCTTGTCTATAATAGTAAAAAATAGAAATTACTACTTTTGGTATCACTTGGCAAAAAACCACTACATACTGACATTTTTTTAGCAGATGGGTTTCACACTAGGTCAGTGTATTGTTTAAACACAACAGAAAATTACAAGATATACAAATACCACACAAACTATTCAGAGCACATTCTAAATGACAAAACACACTCACAATCGAATACTATATTTGAACACATAATTAACAACTACTCTATGAACAATAACACACCACAGAACACCAATACACCACAGAGTCACACCAACACAACACACCTGAGCAACAGTCTCGTGGGTGATTCACAGCATTGAACAATGCACTGACCTAGTGCGAAAAGCGTCTGCTGAAAAATATTAGTAGGTAGTAGTTTTTTGGCAAGTGATAGCAAAAGTAGTAATTTATATAAAAAACCTCAAGTTGTACAACACAAAAGCTGCAAGTTTTAAAAAATAGTCTTATGTATTTTTGTTATTATATTTTGAACTATATATTATACATTTAACATTTCAAAATATTTTATTTTGTCATTGCATCAATGTTATTATATACAAGTTAGCTATAATTAATGACAAGAATACAATGATAAAATGTAATAGTGTATTTCTTTTTCAAGAAAAATGAAAATTATTCGAATGATTTCATTATTCCTGTATATGTTATTATCATATTCAATAAAGTATTTTTACACAAAATTTTACTATTAAAAATACCTAATTAATTAAATTGAAAAACAGTACTTTCAACAGTACTGATATTGATATCTGTAGAGTGTCCATGCAATATTGATTAATGATAGAAACATCAGATGATTTTTTTCATATAAAAAAAGCAACAAAATTATTCAATAGGTCAGAATTTCATATAAGTAATTTCTGCTTAAGTTAATCATTTTGAATTAAAAAAAAACTAAAACAAATGCACAACTGCTTAGAAAATATTTGCTAATATCAATGACTGCTTGTCAATTTAAAGGCATGGAAAGGATTAATTATAAACAGGAAAATATAAAATGTGTGCTAAAGTTTAGAATGATTTTCTGTTTAAGAAACAATGGTATGGTGCTGAGACTATGTATTTTATCCAGAAGAATATATTATTAAACATAAATATATTACAGTGGATAAAATGTACATAAAAATGAAGTTTACAGTTAACTTGTTAAGAAAGATAATTTGTGTGTATACTATTACAAAATAATAATGAACGTAATATTTTGGAGCAACAGTGATGTGATTTTTAATTTAAATAAATAAAACGTCTTCATCAAAAAATAAACTTTTGTATCTAAATTGTTATGTTCATTTCAGTTACAAAGCAATTATTAAACCTCTGAATAAAACGTTTTGTAAAGTTACTGAATAGTTGTTTTGGTAATCATTTCCTCTGAAGATGATTGCTTTACATGAAATATATGAAAGGATTTAAATAAAAAAGTTTATATATGGTGATGAGGTTTTATTTATTCAAATTAAACTAAACAATAATAAGGAATTTGATCTAAAAGTAAATCTTTAAAGGTTAAGCAGAAAATAGTTATAAAGAAATATCAGCAACAAATTCACATCACTAAAATCTGAAATCCTGAATGAAAAAATACTTATTGGTACTCTTCATTGAGATAAACACATTCTATTGCTTTGTATAGAAAAATGGGTTCTCTTTTATACCCAGAATATTGAGTACACAGATGAGGGCAAAGAATTTATTTCAGGAAATATAGGTTGTTACCTTAAAAACAAGTTTTAGACTTGAAATAATAACAATAAATTAAAGATCATGACGATAATAAACAAGAAAACACTGATGAAGATCGCCATATAGCGATCGAAAAAGTTCTGTCTCAGTAAGTTTTCACAAATTTACAAAATTTAAAGCTTTATGACTACTTTATGACCATAAACTAATGTTAAAACGATTAAATAAATTAATGGAAAAACACATTATCAAAACATGAGTTCATTGTCAAACCTTTCCACAGAATGACAAGGCGGTTATCAAAAAAATTACAAAAAGTTAAGGTACTTAAGTATTATATGGAGGCCACTAATATAGGTATGTAGTAATGTTGTATAAAATTACAACCAAATCTATCCTGCCTAGATACTTTATAGGTATATTTTAATATAGGTATGTATTAATGTTGCAAACAAATTTTAAAAATACTTAACTAAGTGAATACATAATTGCTTACTTGCTGACGCATTTCAAAACAATCGTTCCTTTTACGAAGCTAACCCTCTACTCGTAGTACGAGTAGCAATTATGTATTCACTTAGTTGGTTTTTTTTAAAAATTTGTTTAATCAGTGAATTCCAGATGATTACATCAAGCAACTTCTTTATTAATGTTGTATAAAATTACAACCAAATCTATCCTAACTGGATGCTGTATAGGTATATTCATGTCTATACGTAGTGCAGTGCGCTGTTACTACTGCGCTCCCAAAAACGTAGTCCTACTAAAAAGTGAATAAATAAACCTAACATGACCAAACTTTAGCGTGTTAAGGACAGTTAATTTGCATGTTGGTTAAAGTTAATTTTTCTGAATTTAGTCGGCTATGAAGTATCCAGTTAGGATAGATTTGGTTGTAATTTTATGGAACATTACCTAAATTAGTCGCCTCCGTATAATACGCAAGTACCAAAGTTAATTACTTTGTTTAAGATCCAGTAAAGTATACATTTTTGTTTTTTGTCTTCATAATGAGGCCATTAATTTTGTTCATCATTGTTATGAGGATAACACTATTTGTCACTTCTACAAGCTACAAAACTTGGGAAACTCAAAGCTTCTGAATCAAAATGTTCACATTTACTTCTACAAGACAGGGACTTTTAAATAAATAAACTTGTTGCCTGCACAAAAACACACAGATTAAAGAACACTTACAGTATTGTTGGGTCCTGGATGGCAGGATTGTGCACATCCACCATTGTTGATATGACAAGGATTGAAACTACATTTCTGTCGATCAGATGAAAACACTTGTATGTCTCTTGGTGAATCTTCTAATCTCTTTACCATTTCAATCATATTAGCTCCTGTATGTTTTTCTGCTCGATATACTCCTCGGAGTTGTAAATCTGTCCAATATATATAGTTCCCATGCACAGTGATCGCAAAGGGATAGATTGTAGCAGAAATCAATACCTAAGTACACAATTAAAAAAATTTGTTGAATTTTAATAACAACACCTGAAACATGCAACTTATATTACTAAGTGTATTTTTTTTATGATTAAGAAGAAAAGTTTAAAGAAATCTTTAAATAACCTACTCCCAACCTATTATTAAGGGTTATATGATATTTTGTATTTGTTTGAAATTAATTTTGTATTAAATATTAAAGCTGGAATCACAGGAATTTATTGCACTATAATTTTTCAAAGTACCTTAGGTCAATTTAATGAAAACAGTTTCTTTAAAAAAATGAAAGGTGAGCCTAGAATGGTTCTAATTTTATTAAGCATTACAATTTAAAACAGTTTTTTTAATACACACTTATAAATTTTGTTATAACATCCTCTTTTTCTCCAGCTGAAGTGCAAGTCAAGGTGCAAATGTTATCCTAAGCTGTAAAATGTTGTTCTTTGTTGATGTCTACAAAAAATCATAGCTTTATTTTTAATCTAAATATTGTAAGTGTAATAACTTTCTTTCTTTGAATATATAAATTTAAAAATACACTATTGCTTGCACTTCATTTAAATACTACTTCCAACACTGTGCACATTACGTTGGGCTTGGACATAACAAAGCCCCCAAATGTTATTGTCTACCCAACCCCTAGTGCTACCTAAATGCTAACCAGTGGTCAGGAGTGCCTGCCATGGTCCCACACAGTAAGTTCTACAATGTGGGACCATGGGGCTTTTATAAAAATTTTGACAGTCTCGCCTCTAATTATAAAAATTAACAATGAAATCAATTTAATACTTATTCTTTGCATTATTACATGGCAAAGCAAGTTAAATGGCATTCTTGGCTAGACGGAAAAATTTTAATTTCTCTGTGATCTTCAGTGTTAAAGAGTTGCCATATGGGATTGCATATGTAAAACAATGAATATCTAATGCATAATGTTATAATTTTTTTATAAAATTAGATTTTCGTTAGGAAAAATAGTGTTTATTCATACTAATACTTCAGGCTTATTGGTTTAACTGAGCATCAGATATAATTTTGAAATACAAATTTGCTTAGCAAAAAATATTACACTGTTTTACTGTTAGTTTGATGCTCTACAGATTCACCACTGCTCCTGTGGTAGTTATGGAGCTGATCTTATTATATTTATAAAATACAAAATTACCTCTCTATTTCTCCCAGTTAAAGTAGACCTCTCAATCTTCTCTCTAACTGCATCTGTCCAATAAAGCATTCGATCATCATAATCAATAGCAAGACCACTTGGTTGTGACAAATCTCTTTCAATGATGGCTCTCTTCAATGATCCAGCCATAGTAGTGCGGAATATCTTTCCAGATGTACCAAACCTTCCCCAGTCAGTATAGTATAGTGATCTGGAAATACATAATGCAGTTGAGGGATCAAAAGATGACTAGAGATAATAATTATATATACAATATATGCATTCATTTACATCATTTTAAAATTATCTTTATTTAATCAATAATATTACTGAAGCTAAAATCTGTTAAACATGAATGAGCTGAAACGCAGTAAAACTTTCTGATATGAGATTTGTTTAACTGCTGATAGATAAAACCAACTAGTAAAATATATCTTACCCATTGCAAGGATCCACTACAATAGCTCTAGGCCTCTCAACTCTTGCAATCATCACCAGGTCTGATCCATCAATGTTCATTGCGTAGATACTATTATTAGATGAATCTGTCCAATAAACTTTTTTTTGAGTCCAGTCATAAGCAATACCTTCTGGGTTGATGCCTCGGAAGATGATGGGGTGCACTTTATTGCTATTAGGCTCATTACTAGGAATTTGAGCAATTCGTGCTAAAGGCCGAATTTGTGTGAAGAAGAGGAGTTTGTCTGCATAGTCAAAATCAACACCAACTACATTGGTGAGATTTCCCTATAAAAATTAACATGATACAGAACAAAATTTATAACTATAAATTAACTTTCCAACCATTATAATGCTGTTATTAAGAATGGAATGTTTGGTTAACCTTATAAGGGGTTATTGAGATTAATTTGGAAGTATATAATTAAAAAAAAAACATTGGTATATTTTAAAATACTGTATAAAAATGTAAATAATGCTATACAAACAGAAGGATACAGAAAACAGAACAAAAACCTTATTGAAACACTTAGGTAAAAAAGTGTTTGAAATAATATGCACAGTGATCAAAATTAGCAAGACTTTTTTTACATTGTGAAACAAATTTTTAATAAGCATGTCAAATACCTACAATTTCTTAAACCTGTTCATGAAAAATGCTTACAATATTTATTTTAAAAGCCTTATAGTATATTTGTACTAAATAATATTTGGTCAAAATTTGTTGGTTGTTTTGATGTTTGAGCCATTACATTAATGTGTGCAAAATATTAACCAAAACTAAATTAACCAATCATGGAACGTATTACAAATGTTTATTGTAATGTATCAAAGGGTCATACTAGTGTTCACTTCATATGAATAGGCTTTGTATAGTAACAGAAATAGTAAAACATCCATGATGTTGACCTATATAAAATGAAAAACAGGAGTGCTGTATTGGAAAAATACAATTGAATTACATCCCTTGGAGGAAAAACTTGTCACAAAGTTTCTACTTAATAATTACTTTTCCTTGGCCTAAAATATTTTGATATTTTCAATGCTGGATATAACAAAAGAACTAACTAGGAAAAGTTAAAATTTCAAACAGTACTTATTGAGATTAATATAGGTGAATCGATTGAACAGAAACAGAACAAACCTAAACTTACACCTGTACTTGACAGAGAGACAAAATACATCTGGTAAAGAAGTTGACAAAAAAAAATATTAATACCACTTCCCAAAAAAAGATGTCTACAATGATACAATGACCTGGCAATTGAAATAGATATACAAGAAGCTTGAACATAATACAGGGTACGATTAAAAAGTAATAAGACTTTCTGCTCGGAATGTCTGGCAAGTGGCCAAAAAAATGGGTAGAGGGGGAAAATGTACCTTGGACATTCCCCTTCCCCGGGAGACCGCTCCCAGTTTGCTGGCAACAGTGGTTGAGTCAACATTGCTTTGTGCGTGAAAGCTGTTTTGGCAGTCGGTTCCAATTTGCCAGTGCAGAAAATGCAGCGATCGTTGGAACAGTGTTACGCAATAAAATTTTGTGTATTGCCCCAGGGCAGAGTTTTGTCCAGGGCCCAGGCAAATGTATGGCACAGGGCGTTCAAGGAAGGCCGAGAGAACCCCGAAGACAAACAGCGACCCAGGAGGCCTTCGACGACGCAAACAGAGGAAGACGTGAGCTGGGTTCGTGAATTTTTGAATATTGACCGTCGTGCTAGTCTCCATGAGATAAGTGAGGAATTTAACTTATTACAATGTGCAAGAAATCATAACCGAAAAACAGGCGATGCGGAAAGTGTGTACAAAAATGGTCCCGAAGGTTTTGACTAATGAGCAAAAGCAATTACGTGTGCAACTTTCTCATGAAGTGTTGGAAAGTGACGAACAGAATGACACTTTGGACAGTACTATCACTGGTGATGAAACGTGATGTTTCGAGTATGAACCAGAGAATATGGAATAGAGTGCGGAGTGACACATGAAAACATCACCACAACCCAAGAAGGCGCGCGTCGAAATCCAAGGTTAAAACCATGCTAATTGTGTTTTTCGACTCTCGAGGCAGCGTCCATAAGGAGTTGGTAGAAGAAGCACTGTGAATGCGGCCTTTTATAAGAAAGTGCTCCTTCGGCTCAAAAAACGTGTCGTCCCGACATGGTCAACAATTAGACTCTCCATCGCGCCAGCGCACACTGCCTTCCTCTGCATCTCTCTACTGGCCAAGATGGAGGTTCCGGTACTTCCACACACTTCCTACAGCCCAAACGTGTCCTCCCCTAGACTTCTTCTTATTCCAGCTCGTTAAAAGGAAGCTGAAGGGAAGGCGTTTTGACTCCATCGAAGCGATCCAAAAAGCTGTGACTGACAAGCTCAAGGCGATCCTGGCGAGTGAGTTTAAAAAATATTTCCAGCAGTGGAAGAACTGCAACCAGTGGTGTATTGACGCACAAGGGTCATATTTTGAGGAGTATTAGTTGTATGATCCAAAAAGCTCAATAAAACTGCCTAAAAAAAAGTCTTATTACTTTTCAATCGTACCCTATACATAACTGATAGCACATAACAGTCACTATGTATTTCCAGAAATGAAAATAATAATAACTAATTATGTTAAATATCATACTAAATTTATTACGATAAATTTATCATAGTATTATTTTATTATGATAATATGAAAATGTGCCCCTCTTTTGCAACAAAATCTACTGCTAAAGCAAATTACAAGTGTTTTACAGACTTATTTCATATGTTATAATATGTTCTCATTGTTTATTTTCAAGTTATGGTGTTAGCTTTTGTTAATGTTTTTGGTTGTATAAATAGATAAATTCAGAAGAGCTTTGTTGCTTTTAATCAGTAACAGTAGTTCTTGTCACTAGATAAAATAATTTTTCCAATCCTCATATAATTTTATTACAAATTACATAAAAAATCATAGAATAGAGGTATAAAGGAAATTAAAAAGATTTTAAAATTTCAATTGTAATCCAATTCAAACCGAAATGTCTTCAATTCAGGAAGCTGGAGCTACTTTTAATAAGACTTGCAAGAATAAATTCATGAAATTTTAAGTGGCAAATTTTCAATTGTTCATTATACTGGTACCGAACACTACTTCCCTGAGTACACGCTAATGTTATAGTTTAATCATTATACTGCTTTTACGGTTATAAGTATAAGGCAGTATAAGGCTGAAGATTTTTAAAATTAAATCTGCTTATTTTTATATTTTCCAAGTTTGTCTAGAAGATATTATAGAGATCCTAAAAAACTAATAAATATTAACGATTAATGTGTTTTATATTCTTAAGTTGATTTGCAGTGGATATGAATTTATAGCAAGTCAGACTTAATAAGGAAGTGTTCTGTTCACATACCTCCTCCATTGTTGAAGGTCACTGTCAAGAGTCCACCCAAAACTTAAAACCAAAATGTTAAGAATGCAGCAGACAAAGAAACAAACATTGTGTTTATTGTAATATCAATATTGTTTTAAATGACAGTCTAAAAATAAAATTAATTATTGCAAAAAAAATTTATGTTGTAGGATAAAGTTAATTAGAGCTGAGCTACAACAGTAAACCACAATGGTAAATATTAAAAGAGTTCACTCAAAATCTTACCATACACTAGTTTATAAAGTATACTAGTTTCAACGAACTTGAAAAGTTTAATGCAACATCATTGTCAAAACTAGTCTATATCAATAAACTAATATATAGTGAGATTTTGAGTGAACTCATTTACTATTTACAGTTTTGTTAAAGTAGCCTATTTAATATTACTACTACTAATAATAATATTGTTAATGCCAGATATTTTGAATTTTGTCTCAGGAATTCCAAATTGTAAACCCTGTCTAGAAATTGATTATTTTGGGCTTATAAGATAACTTCAACACATAAACCTGACAGTTTCATTACTTGTTGTAGAGCATCTGGGTGACTTTGCCACTATAATGTTTCCAGTTTCTTGAAATGATTTATTGGTTCATCTGAACAATTAATCTAATGAACAGTTATTCAAACAATCTAATGCTATTAGCATTAGGGGGCTTAGGATTATAAAGCATCATTGCCATAAACTTGTTGGAAAGTTTGTTGAACAAGGTTAAAACTCTGCAAATTAATCTGACACTGTTTTTTCTGCTGAATTGTCACCACTACAATGGTAAATGGCTAACGGGCTTACAGTGCAAACACTCCCTGTTGCATATAGGTTTTGTTCATCAGCTCAAGGTAATGTTTGAAGCACAGTTACATTAAAAAAAACTTAATTTCCATAATAGATGGCAGGTTGAATTATTATTTTAGAAATGAGGTACGATTTTTTGAAATTGCTTCAGCTGTTTTCGATGACCCAGTAAAATTAAAAAAGTAAAAACTGGAAAAAATAAAGTCTTAATTTGTAATTTATCTAGAATCATAAAAAAATTGTTCATAACTGTTCTAAAACTTCTTTGTAAATTATAATAGTTATTTTTCCATCTAAAACAAATAAAATTGAACATGAATTTAGTCTAGGAGGAGGCTACATAGAATTTTAAAAATGATTCTTGTGAATTATTAATTCTTATGGCAAAGAATACTTTTACATGAAATTGCATGTTTTTATATTGAAATAAAATCTGAGGAATAAAAACTGATTTTTATTGCTACTATCAGTAATAATTGTAGTTTCAATTACACTTTTTTAAAGAGCATCTACACAAATGTTGACTAGTAAAACTAATTAATAGAGATAATGAGAGTTAAAACTATCATGATTTGTGGCCCTGCATTCAGTGAAGTCTATGATTTGGAAGTTATGGAGGATGTAATGTATTCAAGAACTTTAAAGGGTATTATACTGCATCGTAAAGTTGTGGTAATGGATCTAAATTCCATTGGAGAAAATTTTATCGACTCTATTGTGACAGGGTACAAAACATGGGCTGCTCATTACATACCTGACAGCAAAAGACAATCAATTTAGTGGTGGAATATGTGTTATCCTGCTTATCAATTCTTTTGTCAAGAAAAAATTTATTAATGCTGATTGATATTGTGAGACACTTTTACATTTTGACGAGCTATTAAAACAAAAAGAAGGGGGCGGCAAACAAAAAGAGCATGGTAGAATTTGACCTTATGCCAGGAGAAAAACAGTTGACCTTTTAACATCTTTTGGTTAGAAGGTTTTAAACCATCCATCTTGTAGTCTAGACTTATCACCTTTTGATTTCTTCCTTTTTACTTATCTAAAGAAGCATGTCTGTGGAAAACCTCCACTAAGGCTTTGGAAGTAAAGATGCAGTCTTCAAATGATTGAGGGAGGGGCAGGAGACAACTTCAAAAAGAGCATAGTTGAAAATTTATCCCATGGCTCACTAAATGTAAAAAGCTGAATGGTGACAATGTTAAAAAAATAGTTATATACCTACATAACATCCATGTGTTTCATAAATAAATTTACATTTTTTTAATTTTTAATATTTGATATGACCTTGCATTCCAAATATATTTCATATTTATGAGATCTTTTAAAGTACTTATTACTTGTGCAGAACCAATAATATCAGCTTTTAATATCCAGTTCAAGCATATTAAATAGAATTTATTTTTAAAAATAATAAATAGTTGTTTCCGTTCTTTTGCTGATAATATTTGCAGCAGTATTTTCTCAAAAGTTTGCAAATACTGAGAATCAAGCAATATTTACAAACATAATATATTTAATTTATTCCTAATTGTTTAAAACCATTTATACAATAAAACAGTTATACCTTATTTGAACAAATTTGTTTGATGTGGATTGTTCAAAATTTGTATTTTAACATATTACAAAAATCTGCGAAAGGAGTAAAGTAATTTATTTATAAGGAGAAAGAAATGGAGAGAATGCAATACTGGGCGCGAATATTATTCATTACAAAAACAACCTAATGATCCAAAGATCTTCAAGTCATTATCACGTTCAGTGGCATCTTTTGCGGCACGAGCTCGTATGGGACACATTGTCACCAATACATATTTGAAAAGGTTTCATATTACTAACGACTCTATCTGTGGAGTGTGCAAGCAAGAAGAGGAAACATTAGAGCACATACTTTTGAAGTGTCCTGTAACAGCAGCAACAAGGAGTCCCTTGATAAAGCAACTAGGACGAGAATGTACCCTGGACAGAATCTTGAAAGAAAGTTGTTTCTGGCCATTGGCAGAGTGTGTGTATAGGAGACATCGAGCCATCGAGGCCAACCTTGGAAGCTCGTAATAAGAAGTAAGAAGTAAGTAAAGTAATTTATTTAAATTTTTTTCAATTCTAATTTATTATAACTGGATTTTCAAAAATAACAGTTCAAATATCTTGCTGGTTTCCCACTTATGCCTATTCATTCTCATACTTTATAACAGAACACATATGGTAGTGTTTCCAGTAGACCTCACTGTACATGTATTTGTTTTTCTCACACGATACATTTCATTCTCATAGATTAATTTATTATTTGAGTTTTATTTTTCCAAATTAAAAAAAATGTTTCTTTGTATACACATACTAAAGTACAAATTTTGTACTAACAATATTTCAAGTTTCTATCTTTTTTTATAACATGCTCTACATTGATCATTAGATCAGTCAGTTATCTCACAATGTTTCCCAGTGGTATGAAAATTGTGCAAAATCCTTTCTTATGGAAAATTGTGTATATTTACATTATGGAATGAACATGCTGTAAAAATGTCAAACCTATTTTTTACAGTTTAGGCTCTATGCTGATTTTTAAATTAGACAGTCCACCTATAATTTGTGTTCTTTAATATCAAAATTTAGCAAAATTTCTTAGTTCACACATACATTAGGAAACAAAGGTATAATTAATATTTCAGGCTTAACAATTATAGTCTACATTAATGAACAAGTAAGAACATCACCTTTTATAAGTACAGATAAAAATTTTGCATATACATAAAGTACAAATTGCATGACTACTTGGAAAACTGTTAATAATACAGTTGGATATATATTAAAATCACCCAAATATTTTTCAATATTGGGTTACATTTTGTTAATCTAAAACAACAAACAAGACCAACAATACTTACAACTGGTTTGAAAGGTACATTTGTTGACTTTGGATCCAGATTAATTGCACGAAGTTCTGTTCTTGTAGCAAATACCAGATATTCAGACACTACATCACATTTTCCTGTACTTCCAACTAATTGTCCTGTAGCACAGTCACAACGGAATCGCTGATTGTAAGCTGAGTAGTCAGGTGGGTAAGAAAAGCAAAGCTGATCACATCCACCATTACCTAGTTGTACAGAACATTATAATGTTAAAAACAAGTATCTATACAAAAGAATCTGTAAGCAGAGTATAGGGAATTTTATTTTTATGGAAACTAGTTGCTGCTATAGGAAGATAAAAATTTCTGTAACAATATTCTATTCAATAGCACAATTTCCAATGAAACAAATTTATGTGCAATGAACTTTACCATGGTTAGATAATAACAGGTAGTTTAAGAAAATGACTTGTTACTTATAAGAGAGCAGAACAATATTAAGAGTTGAGTAAATTTGTTTTGTACTAATAAAACTAAATTTTACAGTATAGAGTAGGTTAAATCACACAATTTTTAACATCTCATATTATTTATTAATGCAGTGATAATTGTTTTCTCTCGCCTTACTCAAGCATTCCTAAGCGGTCTAATTTTAGCTCTACGCTTTGTTAAAAATGTTTGAACAGGTAAAGCTTTAAATTTTGTAGGCTTTAAAAGCAATAAAAACATACAAAAAAACTTACAAATTAATCATTTATTGACTCATATGTGATAGTAGTAACACCCACTAATGATGGAGACTTTGTCATTGAAACGTGTATGAATCAATAAACGAATAATTTATGAGTTTTGTGAATGTTTTTATTTATTTTAACATAACCTCACAAGCTAAGCTCAAAGAATAGTTGTATTTGTATGCTTTATGTACCTAAATAAGGTGTAACAGTTAATGTCGTTATTATTAAATATTGTATGAATATATTGTTAAGTTTTAAGTTTTTTTCATAACATTATCATATTTGAAAACTGAATCTTTGAATGACCATGAAGCTAGAATAAGCATTAGAACAGAGCATTAAATATATGTTTTTTCATACTGAGTATACAGTCAAAAAGCAATACTGTATATATCAATCCATAGATATATACAAAGCGAGTCTTTTTCTAGGGTTACGAATTTTAATTTTATTCCCACAATTAAAATAAATAATTCATTAATTAAATAACTATCATTAAACAAATATTTAGAAAACACCAACCAAACTAAATTTATAGAGGCTATTATCTCATAGTGTCAAATTGAAAAAAAGAAGGAGATTTAATCCTCAAATACACTCCAAAAGGGTGAGTGGATATAACATGCATGTGGGTCTAAAAGTAAACATTTTTTACAAATCAATGTGGCAAATCCAGTGATGCCAAATTATTTATTAAAGATTTGACAGTATAAGCTACTTTATAGATTGTAACTCGAGTCTAACATTTTAATACAGTAAAATAGCAAGAGTTACAGTTTGAGTTGAAAATAGAACACAACTCTCAAAATGGTTGTCTCTATTTATCATACATGCTAGTCTCCTATTAGAGTATTTTTATATTTTTGTACTTTTCATATAAAATAATAATAATATGATTTATGTAGTTTTACATTTTTATATTATTCTTTACAAAACTGGTTTAACACTTTCTTGACAAGATCTTAGCATTATAAAAACATTAATTATTAATCATGATTCAAGCAAGAAATGGAGATTTTTTTTCATTTTGTGCAGTTACAATAAACAATTTTAAAATAAAACTATTTTTATACTAAAATTATCCTAGAATTTACATAATAAATTGTGATTGAATTTTTATTACTGGTATTTTTCAACTATTTGTGAAATTTCTCTGAAATTTGCAAGTAAATGTAATTAACCATTTCTAGTAAAAGCATAAATTAAATATAATTAATTTTCATATTCAGTTTTTTCTTTACCTAGCTTACTGCAAGGGTTGCTGTCTTCAGAAGGCTGATTGGCAACATCATAAATTGCAATGTCCCTAAGTCTCTGAAGACCTGTGCGAACTCTTAGAGGTTGAGTGTTGTTTTCCAAAAATTTTGGAGCTTTAAATACAGTCTGCAAATTTCTGTCAACCCAATACACATCATTCATGTGCACAGCTACACCCATTGGATTTGGTAAATTACGTCTGATGACCTGAAATCGATGAAAATATTAATTAAGAGTTTAGTACATTTTAAAGCTAAAGGAATTATAGTTTTAATAGTTAATATGTATAGGACAACTATTAGGACACAAGTGGTATTTAAACAATAAGTAAGAATAAGATAGAGAATTTCTTCAATAGTTTCATGTATCTTGCTAAACTACAGAGCATATTTTTAAATGCACCATCTGAATAACACGCTTATATCTCTTTTTAAAGTAAAAAAACCATAAATACTAATTATATGGAAACACATAAAACTTGAAGGGCTTTTGTACAAATTAATACAGCCATTAGTAGTTCAACAACTAAGATATAATTTTTAGACTATTTCTTGAGAAAAAAAACACATTATAAACTTG
Source organism: Prosapia bicincta (assembly GCA_036971475.1). Taxonomy (NCBI): domain Eukaryota; kingdom Metazoa; phylum Arthropoda; class Insecta; order Hemiptera; family Cercopidae; genus Prosapia; species Prosapia bicincta. Next base: position 101,013,121 of record JBAIZL010000005.1, on the reverse strand, counting down.
TAAACAAAACATGTCAGAACTGAAACATCATAATGTGTACTACAGAATAGCCAAACATATTGATTTGTAACCTCAATATTGAACCTTTCATAGCTTGGAAAGATAAGGGCTTCTAAATTGATACAATATTTAATTAAAATTAAATTTTATTCAGATATTAAGAAAAGTACTCAATTATAGATAAGTCAAGTCATAATGTTGGCAAAAATTTTAAACATCCAATAATATTAGTTACATTTAAATGTGTCAGACATTCACTCAGGTTGAATCTTCAGACACTGAAAATTCAAAAACTTCAGATTTATTTTATGTATAGTCAAAATGTTTTAAATTCATTATCAATCTTAACCCACTGGCCTACTTTCACAGTCTTTATCACCACTTGTGCTAGGTGCCATAAAATACTTCGATGATACTATCTCGTCATTTAGTATTTTGTGTTTATCTTACAAGTTATCATAACTACCCAGTAATAGCAAGGACTGCTTCCCAGAACTGTTTGTAATATAAGTAGTAAACATAATGGTTATCTGTTCTGCTGAACACACTTACAAGCAAAACCATTAGATCATAAGCGAAATGACTGAGGGCTGGCAGCTGCCTGAGTTTGCAAACAGTAGTACGCTATGCAATCACATTAACAAAATATTATCTATAATTAATGATTATAATTAAGGATTTATTTTAGGTAAATCATTATAGATGGTTTTTAGTGAATAATTTATAGAAAATATCCACAAACTGTGAGTGATAATAGCATTCAGGGCAAGGATAAATTATTATTATTATTATTAGTAAAACTCGGAGGGACCTTATCGGTGTAGAGCACTTAGCTCAAGGATAAATACAAAAGTAAAAAGGTTTTTATATAGATACAACAGCAACAGATGTAAGTTAACCAATGCTTATTTGTATTTTGTAGGTGAGAACATATTTTAATTAATTTAGGCATATGGTTGTTTACTTTTTTTTAACTCTCAGGCACTAGCTAAAGAAATTTGCCTTCTAAACAGAAGAGGTAAAAATTCGGCCAAAATAAGTTATATATTTTTGTATATTTTCTCAAATACACTGGGTATCGTTTATAACGACCTTTAAGGGGGGATGAAAATTAGGTCGCTATATCCGGGCGTCGTTATATCCAGTACCAAGCTACAAGATGGAGTGGGGAGAATTTTAGACTGAATAATAAAGCCCGGCACGCTCTGGGTTCCCTTACGAGGTACAGAGAGCGTGCCGATGCGCTCCTAGCTTATTTTCCTAGATATGCCGAGCTCACTGGCACGCTCACTCCCAGGCTAATTGAAACTTCTCTAGTGTCGATACATGTTTGTGTAAAGTTTTGTTTTTTACCTCAATGCTTCAGAAGAGTTTGGAGAATATCGTGCCTGAGTCGTTTTTAAATCCAACCCTCTAAGTTAACTTTTGATGCTTCAACTGTAACAATGTTTTAGGGAGTTTTATGAACAGATTTAATTTGGTTTAACTTTTATATTTTAATGTTTTCTTTTACTTTGAACTATTATATGCGGCAAAATATCTAGTAAAAACAATGATCGTAAAACCTAATATGTCAACATAAGATTGAAGTAAACAAATGTCAGCTTAACTCGGCTATAAATAGTCTCGGACGTGACATATGTATTATCTATGTCTCCGTTTACATTATCGATCTCCGAAACACTTGGCACAAACAGAAACAAACAAACATTCCGAGTTAAATGTTAAGTGCTTATTTTAGTATGTAATATATTTTAGTAGTAGGGTCTTTAGTTTTGTATATATATTTTCTTTTGTTCTCTGTGACTATGTATTAGACTATGTACGTACATATTTTAAAAACTATTTTATTTACTAGTAAATAAGTCAGTTATTGTCCCCATTTTCCAATGTGAAACTTTTCTTCCAGTGACACAGATTTTCTTTTTGACATTTTACGAACGTACATACGTGTTTCACTTTCGGCTGTATAACTCGAACTGATCATTTTTGTAGTGGAACGGAAATGGAATGGGGATCACGATTCTTAGAAAGCTTTGTTTACATCGAGAGGATTACCATTCGGTGAATTCTAGAGTGTTCCGTCGCTATACTCTTTACTATACTTTTCAGTCGCTAAACTTTTTTTTTTTTTTAGATGGACCTGAAATGAGTGTCGTTTTAACCGATCCGTCGTTTTACCCGGTGTCGTTATAGGCGATGTAAAATGCATTGAACAGGTACTACAGAATTAAGGGGCAGGGAATCTTCGTTGTTACAGCCGGTACGTCGTATTAAGCGATGTCTTTATATACGATACCCAGTGTATGTAAAAATATTTTTTCTCTATAAATACTAAATTTTATAGTAAGAATAATTTAATAATATATTAATTAAATAAAGAATAACAAAATTTGGATGTTAAAAAAATGGTTTTTGTTCTAAGACTTTAAAACTAACAGAAAAACTAAAATTAATTTTATTGTATCTTAAAAAGTTTTTAATAACATCATTAAATTTCACAACAATATGACTTGAAACTAATGTTTCAGCTTATGGAATTTTTAAAAAAGCTATATGGAATTTTTTCCAATTACTGGACCAAATTAATTGTATTTTATGCAGTGCTTGGAGAAATTGGTAGGTCAATAGGTTAAGTGGCAAGAGACACTTACCTGTCTGTTTCCACCACTGTAGGAAATTTTCTGTATTGTGTCAAGCTTTGCATCCACCCAGTAAACATCATGTGTCAGCATGTCAACAGTAAGGTCACGTGGTGTACTAATTCCAGAAGTTACCAGCGGTGACCAATTAGTACCATCTAAGTATGCTTTGCCAATACGTGGATACTGGCCTTGATCAATCCAATACAGCAATCTAGAAAGTAATGCAGATAAATTAACAAACACAATGATAGCAGTGACTAAGGTTTTATTATTAAATTTTATAATACAATCCACACTGTGTTCAAGGTAACAAAAAGCTACTGGTTGAATATCATTCAAACTCCAATGATTGGATCACATCAAAAATTTTGAATGAATGGCTGACTAAATGGGATACCAGCCTGAAACGCAACATTGTCCTTCTAATAGACAACTGCACTGCATATAAGCACTAAGCTGAAACATATCAAAATGATTTACCTTCCAGCCAATACTACATCACTTATTCAGCCATGTGACCAAGGTATAATTAAAAATCTGTAAGCTTTTTACCGACGAGAGATGCATGCTAGAATAATAGAGGATATGGATGAATTTGAAACTGTTAACTCAAATGAATTGGCTAAAACAAACTTCTTTACTCAATGCTATTGTAGCAAAATTTTAGAATCGAATTTCTGAAAAAACCTGAGATAAATTGCTTTAAAAAAGACTGGTTTTTTTATTAAAGAAAATGAAGAGCAAGCTACATCTGAGGCAGTGTCAGAAGAGAGCTTGAAGCCTTTATTTTGTTTTTAAAAAAACTACACTGAGTGGATGAAAGTTAACGATACTATTGAAACAACAGCGGGAAAGATCACATTTGTAAAGCAGTTGCTTCAACATAAAAGATTGCTGAGGAAGAAGATACTGATGACAATGAAAATGACAAATTTGTACTGTAAAGATCTAAGCAGGAAGTTCACCAAGCTCTTGAGATTCTAGGCCAGTTTGTTCAACAAAAAACAAAAAATTTCAATAAACATTAAAAATATGAGCAATTTATGAAACATATTTTACTGGAAGGTTACAGACAATCTCATACTGAGGAATTCATTGTAAAAAGTAAATAAATCTGAAAGTGTAAATAAGATCGAAGTGTTTTATGATAAAGTTTAATGTGTTTAAATGTCTAATTCAATTTGTTTAATATAAAATGGAGTAAACTAATCTGACATGAAATATCTCCACAAAATATAACCAAGTAGAAGAAATAGTTACAAAATTTCACTACAGTACATAAGACTGTCTGGAGTTGCAAAATGTGGTAAGTAATCAATCACTAATAGAGAGACTGATGAAGATCGGCACATAGCGATCGAAAACGTTCTGTCTCATTAAGTTTTAACAGATACACTGATGAAGATCAGCACATGGCGATCAAAAACATTCTGTCTCAGTAAGTTTTAACAAATTTACTAAATTCAAAGATCAGATAGTCATAAACTATTGTTTAAGTGATTAATCACTAATGATTTCTATATGCCTGAACTATATTGTAGTTGTAGTGTTATAAAATTAAAATAAGTTACTGTAATGCTACACCTATATATCGCTAGTAAACACTTGTAAGCTTAATACAGTAAGTTCAATGCGGTACTTCTGTACATCGTGATTATGTGGTCGGTTATTGTTATCAAATATGCTTCTGACCAAAATGAAAACAATAAGTGGTAACTGCAGTATGGTCTGTAATCCTAAAGTAGACATACATGAACAAAACACTAAGTCATTATTTTGGTGTTTTAGGGTTCGTGTGTCACTATTTTAAGATTGCAGACTAGACTCAAAATACCAAGTAGAAAGTCTGAAATAAGATTTAAGCTCTACAAGTTTGCTTTAAAAAAGTAGCATTAATTTAGACTACATAGAGCCTCAGTAATACATGGTATCTGACATGTTAAGCAAAAATTATTATTAAATATTAATAAATTAAATTCTAGATTGAAACTATTCTTTACAAACAATTGGGACTAAATTCTAGATCCTCAATCTAACTTTCTTAAATATGAGTTTAACCATTGCTATAACTAAGAAATTATTAAGATAATTTTCAACTAGCTAGTATTCAGTTATAGTAGTCAAAACTTTAAAAAAAAATTATAAAAACATAAACCCTAAACTACTTACTTCAATAAAAATACAAAAAATCATAAATAATTTTACTCGTTAGTGTCTAAAAATGTAATAAGTCTGAACCAGCTATAAAGGATTTTATGCATTTTAGAGATTATACCTTGTAGAATTTTTCAGTGTTTAAAAATTTACATTCAGTCCAAAATTAGACCAAGTTTAGTACCTCTTGATGGGATTAACAGCCAACTCTTTTGGAGCGTCAATAGTAGTCTTATAAAGGATTTTTCTGTTTGATCCATCAAGCCAGCAAACTTCAAGATAGTTTTCATGTGGAAAGACATTGGTAAAGTAAAGATTTCCAGCAATCCAATCAATTGTTAATCCACGGATACCATTGGATCCTATTCCATCTTTGATTACACTCTGAAGTTCAGTTCCATTTGGTCGAACACGGAAAATACCATTCCAAGGGCCTCGGTTGAAATCTACCCAATATATCCATTTCTCCTTATAATGTACATCGACATGCAAAATATGATGACCTAGTGACAAATGAAATAATATTTATATAAAAACAAATATGGAATTTTTTTTGTCAGTCTTAAAAGGGCAATTATCACAAAAATACAAAATAGTTTTACAGCTTCTTTGTATAAAGCTACTTTATATAAAACGGAAACAAATAAGTTTGGAAAATGTTTTTTATAATTTTTTGTTAAGTGTATATTATAGTAGAGTCTTAGGGAAGTAAATTAAAAAAAGAATCATGAAAATCCAATGATAAATAAAAACCTGGTGTAAGTTTTGTCAATGCACTACATTTTCATAAAATCATGTCCGGGACTGGAGCAAATAGCCATGCAAAAAGTCCCAGGGATTAAAAGGGTATATATGCTGTAATCTCTTGTCAGTAATTTTAACTAGCTTTTGTGCAGATTGAGTTATAGCTCTCTGCAAATTAGATTTTTTTGTAAAATATCATCTTGTTTTAACATACTATTGGTACACATCTGCTCCTTTAGGTATTGTATACCTTAATGCCATTCTAACCTATAATGATAACGGTATGATTCAAGTTTGTGTAAATATCTCATTTAGTTAAGATAAAGTAATAATTGCGTTTATTTGTCTGAATGTGTAAATGCTGAGGCATAACCTTAATTTTCTTGTTGTAATCATCTTGAATTCATTGATTAAAATATAATTAATTAATTTAGCAGTAAAGGTCGAGCTTTGTAAAAAAAAATTGTTTCGAAACCTGTCAGCAAGTAAGCTATTAAGTATTCACTTAGTTATGAATTAATTAATTATAGTAACATATTTATTTTGTTGATAAGAGCTTGACTCTCAACAGATATACACATACCTCATAATCAGAAAAAATACATTATCTTATTTGAATAGTAAACAAAAATAACTCTAAGAAATGACCTTCTAAAGAATATTGTAGGTTTATAATCTCAGGATAAGTAAAAATACTGTGTTATTGTTGTAAAAATATATCTTTCTACTAGAAAAAATATTTTTAGTTTTGTTGACATGTAAATCATAAAATAAAATACTGCAAGAGTTTTCTCCAACTCTTTTTTGTGAATAACAAACATGTTTTTTACTCACTTTAGATACTATTTTTTGTATATATATAATTAAAAATAAACTACAAATGTTTTTTACAAAATATAACATTTACCTGATCCCGAAATTGGCACAATGGCTTCTGAGAAATCTGAAAGACTAAATCCACGGACAATATCCAACTGAGATACAACAGCAAATGTCTTATAATTTACACAACTACCTCCTTCATCCTTCTTGTAACCAACAGAACATGCACACACTCTTTGGTTTGTCTCACTTGGAATACATAATTGTTCACAATTTCCATTGTTGTTCAGACATGGGTGGTTGGTTACTGCAAAATTATTTAAAAAGTTTTAAAATTTAACTTCTGTAAAAATAAAACTTAAAGTCATAAACATTAACACTAATTTTTTTGAAGTTTTACTTGTATTTCTTTAGAATTTTTTCAACTAGAGATTTTAGAGGTTTATAATGAAACAATTTGTGTAATGTAAGTATAAAACCATCTAAAATTCATAATATGCTACCATCTCCAACATGGGGAATATTTTATCAGCTACCCAAAATATTTTTATATCTGACTATAGGTGATGTTTCAGAAGAAAACACAGTCATTATTATCTTAGGCCTGTTGACAGTTGTAATGAAGTTAATGGACAGAGCATGCCATAAATGAAGACCCAATGGATTTTTATTTCCTGTATTATAAGTGATGCAAAATTGTCCATCATTCAGTCAAAACAAAGACAGAGAGTAGCCATGAGTAAGAAGTGGATTCTCTGTTGTCAACTCATTTGATTCAGTGCTGCATCTACCACTAGCTTGAGATTTATATCAACTAGCCTGCTCATAAGATCCAGCATTTTAATTTAAAATTTTAAGTAACAATTTGTAATTAAAAAGAATTATTAATTAAAAATTTCCAATTAATAATTCTTGAACCATCTCAAGTGATACCTATGCACAGTCACTAATACTTCTGAGCAGAAATAGGTTTCACATTATTTTATTATATTGTTCAATGCCTTGGATAATACTTTTTATGGACCATACAACCATCTATGATGTGGAAAAAAGAAAATAGCCCCTACATTAGTCAACCCTGAGATTCTGAAGAATCCAAAAATAAAAATAATTTAAAAACTGAAATAATTTGTTGAAATTACATTAATTTTCATTGTTACTTACCAATTTGTAGTTAATGAGAAGAAATAAATGCTACCACAATTATTTGTAAGGATTAACAAAGATTTACTTATAAATTTTAAACAAACCTGGTCTTTTCCTAAATATTGTAAAAGTCTTCAGATCTGGGCCTGTCACCAACTGTTTAGGGTTCAATTCATTTCCAGTGATAAATACCCGTTCCAATTTTTCATAAGCTGAATCCAAGTAGTATAGTCGGTTTTCAAAAACTGCAAGTGCTTTGGGTACAGAAATACCATTTTGGTCTGATAATATTGTCTTCTTATTTTGGCCATTTGTGTCCATTCTTGTTATCTGTATAAAACATTAAACAAATTTATTAGAGGAAAAATCAAAAAATCTGTGTCCTCTCTGTTGGTACAATAATTACAGTGAAACTTTTAATGCCAAAATAAAATTTTCAAGAGAAAGTTTCAATATTAGGAAGCACTTTTTAGACAGAAGATAAATACCATGTAACTAATTTTTTATTCCTCTTCCAGGCCCATACTAGAGGTTTTATATATATAATATGGGATTCGTGAATATTTCCTTATAAAATAAGGAGAAGTATGGACGGGAGATTTGTGCTTGGCCTATTTCAGAAACCTTTTTCTCAGAACAAACCCATAATTTTGTCTATTTTCTATTAGTTTATTTCAGTGTTTCCGGCTGGACTGGAGTTAGCATCCAAATGCGCCTGATGAAGTGACTGTTTGTGGGGAAATAACTTTGACTTGCGCCTGATTGTGTAAGTTATAATATTTGCGCCAAAATTTGTGTCACATTATTAGACTATTTTCAGGTTTTATGATTATTTTGGTGTATGGACATTAACAATGTCATATTTTAAAAATTTCAATTTTCAAATTATTATTAGATAATTGTGCAGTAGTTTTCAAATATTTCCTATATATTAACATAATTTATTTATTTGAAAATTTGCTAAAATGTATTAAAATGAAAACAAATACAATCACAAGGCTCCTAATGAGAGCTGAAATGGAAGAATGGGAAAATCAAGACAGGTGCACTGGCACATCCGCTTGCCAGGTTATGTCTAACAATTAAATTTTTACCATTATAATATGAAAATGTGAAGAAAATTGTATATCTATAGGAAATGAAATACTTTTTTTTTCAATTTAATATATTTTTAAAAATAATAAATCATGAACAAAATGATTTACATTCATTGTGTTGTTTAATAATCTGGAGGCTACCTACAGATGCAACAGATGGTGTTTCAAAATCGTTGCACCCGATGCAAAGTCAAGAGTGTCACGTTAAAATATGCTTTGTTACATGCTCTAAAAATAAAAAAAATTACTAAAATTTCATACTAATTTATACAATTAATAATAATTTTTTAATTTCTCTATAAAATATATTAAATTATGAATTTTGTATAAACTTTTACCTGAACTAATTCTTGTCTGTTAAATTATTTATGGAGTCTAGTTAATACTTAATGATAATTGATCCAAAAAATAATTAATGTAAAGAAACCAATTTTAAAGTCAGTTAAAAATAATTTAATAATATACATAGATTATTTCAATTAAAAAGGGTTTAATTCACTCTTTTTAGTAAATTTTGTTTATGCCATTTCTAATACTAAACTAATCAGAAAAGATTAACAAAGCTTTATAGAAAAACAATGAAAGTAAAACCTTCATACAGAAGGTACATTTCATAACTAAACATACATAACATATAGGCCATGTCATAATGCAATATAATATATTATGAGGATGTAGTTGTTAAAAAAAAGTTCTACTTTTAACAGCAATAATAGAATTATGACATATGTATCTGTATGAGAATTGACCACTGTTAGGATTGTCTGTAGCAACATTTAACATTTCTAGCTTCATCCACTTATTTATTTTGAACACAGACTGAAATTTAGAAAGGTGTAATTTTTTATTTTCAAAATAGATAGGTGGAGCATGTTGAGAAAGACAGATAAGATAAATCAGCAGGAGTAATACTGTTTTAGATTTATAATTAGATTTGTAATTTTAGATTTGTAAATAATCAACACACTGCCTGCTGATTTATCAGATCCAATGCATCGAAGCTTTAGAGCCAGAAACATATTCATCTGTCCCAATCCATAGTGTAATGACATCCATAACCTTTAGTATGAGCTTAGCTCCTAATGTGAGTGGTGTGTCAGATTACAGAGCTAGGCTTCTGCCTCACACGAGTGTTTGTTGTTTTGACTATTGTGTACTACATCAGGACATAAATAAAACGTTTTTGCGGTTTAAAAGGTTTTATTTATTTATAATTGTAATTAGTTATCCACTAACGATCATACTCTTCATTTTCTTTTAGCAGCGATTGTGAAATGAATCATTATTTTGAAATCCACGTACGTTTCTGCCTTTAATATTTTTTTAAATTTCTGAAAATTATTTTATTTTTGAAAATCTGAAACAATTTGGATAATCAACCTTTTGAATAGTCAGAGTTGCAATAGCAGGTTGTATTTTTGTAGCATAGTTTGATAATTGTTTCAAGATCTATTTTGAAATTTCATTTCTTTCCAATAGAATATGTCTTGAAAATATCTTCATTTGTTGTGAACATATTTCCATATTCCACAAAAATATAATGCATGCTTGCAATATAAATTTATAACTATAATTGGCTTAAATAATAACTTCTTACTCTTTTATACCTTTTCTTGTTTAACAGTGTTTTCAATATTAAGGAAATTGATATACAACATAACCAAAATATTGGTTAATTTATTAATATAACATTCGCTATGTTTTTTGGCTTGAGGGCCTGATATATCTAACATTTTTTTTGGTCCTCTGGGCCAGATATATCTAACACACCATGTATAACAAATATATACGATAGTTAATATAAATTATTCTTGAAACCATCCTTTTCTGGTTAGAGGTTATTTTCGGATATATAATTATCAATATTTGTTGTTATTAATAATTTTAATTTCTTTTTAAGTGATACTGAAGCCACTTAAAACAAGGTTTTTAATTGCCAGCCCTGAAATTGTTTAATAAATAATACACATTTATTACATAAGTGTGGTTATGAGATGGTTTTGATTTTTGTCAATGGTTGTTATACTATTTGTAAAATATTAAAATATTTCTGAAATTATAAATGGTTGAATATATAAAATGATTAGTACCGTATTTGGAAAGACAGTGCTGTAGTAAAGCATTTTTTCATCCAGATCTATTGTAATTGCTTCAGGTTTTTCACTAGAGTCCAAAAGTACAACTGGGTTTGAACCATCCATATTAACTTTACCTATCTTCTGTGGTACACCATAACCTCCTTCATCTACCCAGTATAACTTCCTAAACATAAACCATGCAATTAGAATTTTATAATGCAGTTTTAAAGAAGCATAAGGCAATGTTTTATGTGAAATAGAAATACATAACATATTTTAGCCTACATTATTTTACTTTTATCTAGGCAAGAAAGTTATGTTAATAGCTATAAGATTGAGTCAAATAAAACCTCAAAATTCCAATAAACATTTTGTAAAGTTGCGTATAAAATGCAACAGTTGTCTTTGTAGTTGATTTGTACGATTACCAAGGACAAAAAAATTACTGTAATGAATAGAAGGAATCAGTATCAGCATAAAGATTGCCTCTTTATTTATATCTAGCACCATATGAGAGTAGAGGCTTGATTTTTTAATAATGAAAATGTTAAATCACTTGGAATTCATTGCAGAATGTAAGTGTAGAATAAAAGTAGCATAAAAGTTTAAAAGCCATGTAATGTATATTACTGGTCATGATGAGATGTGTAGTCAATAAAGTACGTGCAAGGTGGATGCCCTGTCAATTAACTACCTATGAAAGACTATTCTATTGATGCTTGTGAAGAATCCTTGTATTTTTTTTCAGGTCAAATGTGATAGGTTACTGAAACAATCATAACAGAAGATGAGACTTGGATGTGCTACTACCAATCTGAAACAAAATAACTGAGCGAGGTATAGTGCCACAGGTAATCGCAAAAGCCCAAGAAATTCTCGTCACAACTATCAGCAGGAAAAATCTTGCTAATTCAATTCACTGATCCTAATAGGGGAATTTTGGATTGTTAAATAAAATTTGTATATCAAAATTCTCAAACGTCAGATTCTCTTTGTGATTTGGAGTAAATAATATGCATACTTCAGCAATTAGGTACTGAAGCTTACTGTGTTGTTAAAGTATAATAGTTTCTCTTCATATAATAATAAGATTCACCGAACGTAATGGACTACAAAATTCAAGAGTATAATAGTGCTTAGTCACATACTACTTCTTATATAGTTCCTGACATCATGGATAAGTAATTTCCGAATCTTACACAACAAACCTTGCTCTCCTGTGCTTTGTTCCTAGTGACTAAACACTTTTTCATTTGGACAGCTTTTTTCATTTATTTGGAGAACTAAAGAAGTACTAGTAGGCAATTGGGTCCTATACTTTTGCAGTGATGAGATGGAATTCACTGTGAATAATGAGTGACTAAATTCCCTTAAAAACTTTCACATCTAAAGAAGTAGAACATGTGCATTGCAAGCTAAGGGGATCATGTTGAAAAAATATTTTATGTAACATTTAGATCATTTATCTAAAATAATTCATTAATTTAAATAAATGACACCTCTATACCACAAATGATTTTTTCTTGTATTTAAAACCATATGTACATTTCAATTCATAGCAATCATCCTCAGAATTAATTTACAATAAACCTATAAGGTATTTTTATTGTAAATTACCTCTGAGGATGATTGCTATGCAATTGAAAAGTACATAAGGTTTTAAATAAAAGAAAAAGTCATTTGTGGTATTGAGATGTCATTTATTTAAATTCAACATTACACCACAGTTGTTTTATAAAATTAATTAATAAATTTGAATCACCTTAAATACAAAAACACTGAAAATGGTTATTAAAAATGTTGCAATTTTTAACTAAAAGGCTTTTAATTAATTTTAAAACAAAGCACTATGTTTATACTGAGGTTAAATTTAGAGAATATAAAAATTCAAATGGTGTATATTCTTACTTGTTAAACCAAATCGTAAAAGAAGACGACTAAGAAAAGTGTCTACTTTATTGAATGTTAGTTTTTGCTTCAATTATTTATTGCATTAAAACGTTATGTATATTTAAAACTACTTACCCCATACTTGGATCTATACACATAGATTTAGGTTTAGCAACAGATGTTCTGTTTCCATTGTTCGCCAAAATTATTGCTCGATGTTTAACCTTGCCATCAATTTTCACTAGTTCAATGTTGGAAGCAATACAATTTCCAATGTATAGGTTTCTGCCAAGCCAATCAAAAACAATAGAATATGGAGCACCAACCATACCTGTGTCACTGCTAAGGAACTCTGTTTTATTTCCACCTCTATATGGGGTTGTATAGATGGTACACTGTTAAAACATAATTAATTATTATTAAAGGTTAATGAATTTTTAATAACATATTTATATTTCTAATATATAGTTTAGTAGTTACTAACAATAAGCGATAATTTTCTTTGTTATAGTGGTACAGATAATAGACATCAGTTTCTTGTCATCATTTTGGTACAAATCATACAGACGTCAGTGTCTTTTCATCATTGTTGGTTCAAGTATGGATTCTCATCAAAGTTTATTTCAAGAGAGTTAATATTTTGATGAATGATGTGTCATGTACAAGACTAGACGCCTGAGGACTTTAAGGGATATTTAATGTCTTTCAAAACTTGAAGCATATATAAAGATAGATATTTATAGTCCAAAAGTTGTCCTATTATTAGTTATTCTCGGCATAATAGACTTGTCAAGTGTACTTTCTCGCTCAGTATAGTATTTACTGAGTGTCGATTAGTAGCTGATGTTTGGTGTCGTGCTGGAAAATTAGTGTATTTTTTTAATATTTGAAATGAACAATAATAGTGGGAGCCTAAAATATAACAAAAACTTCAAACCATAGGTAACGTTTTATTTGTTTTTACTAATTATGATTACATATAATAATCAATTAACAAATAATAAACACATAAAACACATTCTATTTCTTTTGCAGCAATGTAATGCTTTAACTGCTGATGTTATAATAAATCAATTTACACTAGTTAATTCTGTTGATTGTCTACTAAGCATAAAAAATAATAAATTCATGCTTATAGGAATTATTTGACAGTTTGTAACGAAAGCTTATATATAAGGATAAGCAAAGGCTGCCAGATTTGCCACATCACTTTCTTACTAATTTGTTAACAAACTCCTGAGTTATGTATTGTTTTTTGAACATGAGATATGTGTCCCATGGCAGCCTAGAGAAATTTGAGAATTATTAGGATAAAATTAAGATTTTGTAAACATATTTTCAAACCCAATAGACCTGAATGGAGGTAAGCATTCAATTGTACACTTACCTGGGAGTCAAGAAAGAGCTTGCACACAATATGTTTTAAAAAAATTACTATTAGTGCCCCATGTGTAACATACACCAATATGCTTCTATAAATTAAAACATTATTATATGCTTACAAAGGCAGAAAAGGAAGGTGTACTGCAATAGCAGCTAAGAAGATGAGTATTATATATAGACTTGTACATAGTTATAGATATTTAGAAGCAACTTTTTTATATTGGGTATAAGGTGATTTTGTAATAAACATCTTATTCCTGTTATAATTGTTCATATGCATTAATTTAATATTTGGTACCAACAATAATCATTTAAAAATTAAAATATGTTCATAATTAAAAACACTTAAAAAAAATTTCCAGTTAAAAAAAGCTACAGTTCTATAAAGGATAAGATCCCTGCAGCACAGTTGAGGTCTCAATTTGTAAAGTGGCTTTTGTCTTAATTTAATAGTGAAAAAAATTATATACATTAATTTCCAGGTGAAGTTACAAGGAGGGTGCAAATATCATATTTTTAGTAAGAAAACCTCATGCAATTCATAATACTTTACAAAGTTTTCAACTTAAAACATACTATACATACATTTTCATCATCATCTTCTTTTCCTTCAACCCAAAACAAAGTTTCAGTTTTACGATCAAAATCTAGCTGTATTCCATTCTCTATGCCAACAATTGGGGTTAAGTAGCCACTGGTCAGATCACCGGGTGTGAGACTTGCATCAACAATTTGTATTCCTTTCATCACCATTAGGAATGATACCTCTTCTGTAATAAAAAAAAACCAGTACTTTGTTTAGAGCTAAGAAATAATAAAAAGAATGTTATATCTATCTCACACTAAGTGGGAGTAACATTTTAAATGGTAAAGGTAAAAATTTTATACTAACTTTCTTATATCATTAATGTGTTTTTTTTTAATCTGTGGGCTTTTAACACTTGGTTAATTGCCTTGAGGGGGGTTCCCCGCCTTAATAATTATTTATTGTTGTGTTTTTTCACGAGTCACAAGTGGATGGATATGACATCATATTTCCCTTCTGTCCTAAATACGAATTGAGTTTGAATTTTTTGTGCATATTACTTGTTACTGTTACAGGCATTACAAACTTTGTGTTTTGGGTGTTATATTCAACATATACAACATTTATCACACATTGACTAGCCTATATAATTTAGCTAGGCATATAAAGGAACAATAGTTTATTAAAAACTTATTTAAAGGGCTATTTAAATGACTGACCATAAACTATCACATCCAAGTTAATGGTTTTTACCAAAGTTTTTTTTCTACATAGTTTGAAGTGAACTGTTGAGTTTATTTTACTATAAATGATTTTTTCCATAATTTGAGTTGGAAATACTTAATAATGACAGACAACAAATAGCTTTTTACGGTTAGATAACAATGTAGTTCTTGAAGCAAATGATAGTACAGTTAGTATGTATTTGTTCTAGATATTTTGAAGCTAGTAAAACACGTAATGATAAATATCAAGATAAATTGAAAGACGATTTAGAAAGAGGGTGACCTAATCTTCCTTAGGCAAGAACAAGAAAGAGATAAATTAAGGGGTCTGACAAAAAAAAACTAGCTGCAAGTAAAAGGCTGCTAAAAGTTGTTAAAAAATACATGATACTGAGTTAAGGACATACAAAAACATACACAAAGAAGAAATAACTGTCCCAAGAGATATATATTTGTACAAAGCTTAGAAAAAGCTGTATATAAAGTTATAAAAGTTCTTCCCAACAGCCGAAGCTAATGGATTGTAGTGGTAAAAAAATTGTAACAAAAATTTCAGAAAAGTCAAATGGCATTGTCAGTTAAGGAATCATATGAAAGGTTAGAAACATTTCCTGACATGACAGTGGGGAAAAGATTTTTTGTTTCTTAAGAGCTTTTAGCCTGATACTCCTTAAGATGTTTGTGTTTGCAAACATTACTATCATTTTATAAACCTATTTGAATCCATCTCACGAGTTATTCCCAAAATCGTCAATACTATTACTAAACTAATTAAACAAATTTGTTGTGATATCCTGAATGAAATTGCATGTCTGAACTATGGATGCAGTGTAACGTTCTGAATCTCAATAACAATTTGAACACCATGGTTGAACTGGAAAACCCTGTTAAATGGAAACAGTGGGAAGATAATACCAACAAATGTCCTTGTTTACGTAAGCATACTGCTATATATACATACTACTACACATCTTCAATGGAAAGCCATAGAGAGAAAATAGCTCTCCGATTCTGGCAGAGACACAGAGAAGTATACACTCATTGGACAAACAACAGGCAAGCCACGGTCTGACTGAAGACTCAAATAACCCCAATGGTGTCCTATGAGGGGTTAGATTTAAAGTATGGAATAGCCTTAGAGAAGCCAGCACTGCTTACAGATTTCCACGAACTTATCGACAACCTACCAAAAGGTAATTGTAGTTTGAAGAGCCACAGTCTGTAAAAATCAGCTTCCCTGGACATAGAACTGAAGCAAACAGCCTTGCATAAAATCAACAAAGAGTACCCACAACCAGAATGGTTAGATATATACACGGATGGATCATTAATACCAGAAATAGGCGCAACCAAACCTGCCTATTACAATCGCAATTTTGAGAAATAACTAGCAGTGGGAGCTCCCTAAAGCAACTACAATGGAGGAATAGCAGCCGTACATGCAGCAGCAGCTGAACTAAACAAAATAGCCCCTACACAGGAAGTTTTCTTTGTCGATTCACAAGCACCCATCTGAAACCCATCGCACAATACAGATACAGGTTGCAAAAGAACAATGGAAACAAGAAAAGCCCTGGAACACCTGGCAAATAAAGGTTGACATATAATTTTACAATGGATCCCTAACCATTTTGACATCTATGGAAATGAGAGGGCAGATTTTCTGGCCAAAAAAGCACCATCCATGGCACAACCAATTTGTATGCCCTCAATGCAAAGCATGAAGGCCCTCACGCAACTATCAACCGGGCCAGCACCCACTCCACACAGCAATCAGCAGGAAGAAAATGGGAAAACCTTGTCACCGCATAGACCATAAACTCCCACAAGCTGTAGGCATTGCCAAGTTCAAAATGCAGACCGGTCATGACTACCTGATCATCCATCTACATCCCATTGGTGTGCTTCCCACACCAGAATGCCCTCTCTAATATTAGTTGAAATATTAGTCTAAGGAAACTTCACTAATTAAATTAAATTAGTAATTCACTCTCAAGTATGAAACTAACCTAATATTGAGGTGTTAATATAAACTATTCTTCTCTAAAAACTGTTAGATGGATAAAGTAGTTAAGGTATGATTTTTTGTTATAAAACTTATTTACTTGCCCTTACTTTTTTGAGAATGAAATCAAGTAATAAATAAAATTTGTGTACTCTTTTAAATATTAAAAATAATGAAATATAATATTTATACTTATACTTAACCCGTTGCGGTTTACTGTCGCTCATTGTATGTCACCAATTATTTGCTACAGATTGAATACTGTTGAGACATATGCACCATTGACAGTCAATTGTTGAATGTTTAGTCTGCTTGATCCTTGGTAATGTGTTATCATCTCC
This sequence comes from Prosapia bicincta, assembly GCA_036971475.1. NCBI lineage: Eukaryota > Metazoa > Arthropoda > Insecta > Hemiptera > Cercopidae > Prosapia > Prosapia bicincta. Next base: position 100,995,565 of record JBAIZL010000005.1, on the reverse strand, counting down.
ATGCTTCAGATAAGCATGCGCAACATCTTTCTCATGAGTTGGTGTCTGTTTTTGCCTCTTGAAGTCTCACCACAAAGAAAGATATTTAAATCCCTGCTCAGAATGACTGGACAGTTGAAGTAGGATTTTTATTTCCATTCTAAAGGTTTCTTATAACCAACTTATCAGCTGCTATTCAGATCAAGCTCGTAGTCAGTTGCATCTTGCTCATGTGCCACAATTGCTCATTAGAGATGGTTTAGTGCGATTGTGTATACATAATTTTTCTAATGTAATTAGTGTAAATATGTTTTTGAAATTATTTTAGTTTTTTTAAAATTTTTATGTGAACAATTAGTTGTATGAGTAAAAGGGCCTACAATCAACTGTTAAGCACGAAGCTGTGATATTTTATATTTATTCAGCTGTTTGACTTATTTATTAAAGTTGGTATTCAATACAATTCAGTTACTGTGGCCACTGATTCGAAATTAATTCATTCTCACTGGGTCGCTTGGTATACGAATAACGTAATCAGCAATGGGTTAAAATACATATCTAAAATAATCAAATCACCATGAGGAATGTAGAAATTTTATTACAGCAGACTTTACTTCACATTTACAGACTATAGTTATAATTAATTTAGAATAAAATTTGTAAATTATAAATATATTTACTTTACCTTCTATGCACTTTCCTTCAGGTGTTACTCTATAACCAGGTTTGCACTTACAAGTGTAACCTTTAGGACTTGATGGTGATAGTAAACAAAGCTGAGCACAGGAAGCCTTTAGACATGGATTCTCTGACATTGGCTGTAATGATTTGTGGTGGACATGGATGCTAAGAGGTTGTGAGATTAAATGTGATACCACAGACTGGTTTTTGCCTCTGAACTTGTGTGCTGACAGGACCTGAATTATACATTCAATAAAACATATAAACAAAGTGTGCAATAGAAACTACAATAACAAAAGCAATAATAATAATAAAACATAAAGCCGTTAAAAATGGTTGCTATTTTAACAATTAATTTCATCCATATTAAATTTGACATGAATGTTAACAATAAACCTTAAAAATAAAGTTTAAACATGCTATAGTAACAGTTTTACATAGTTATTTGAGAAATGTATTTTTTTCTGATTATCATTTCAACTTCATTATTGAAATTCAGAAGTTAAAAAAAAAAATTAATATAATCTTAAAATTGATACTGATGAAGATTAGGGTTTTTTTATCTACTTTCTCATTCCATTCTATAAACATTTCTAGACCTATCTTACTTTCATAGAGCCATGAACGTTTTTCTTACTTTTTATGTTGTGCATGTTGCTGTTCTTACTTTTTACATGTTGAATATACAAAATTACGTTTAGAATGATTATACTAGTGAACAAAAGTTTGCAATTTTTTCTTTATGAAATAAAATTTCATTAATTTTCCTTTTAAAATTTTTCTCCACTTCAAAATTACAGTTTAAGAACTGGGGAAAAGCTACACACTCATGATACTTCATGATACTTGGATTATAAATATTTTTATAACGTGACTACACCATAATTACCCCTCGGTTACAAACAAAATAACAATAAAATTAAAATGATATAAAAATGTCATATAATTACTGGTAAATGATGTAGCACCACTTAATGTAAAATACTTTATAAAAAAAAATATTAAATTCAAACATCTGCCTATTTAATCTTACCCTATTTAACTGCCGATCTGTCCAATAAATTGTATCTTCAAATAGAGTAATTGAATGTGGATGGAGGAGATAATGACTTCCCGCAACAACTTGCTGTCTTCCTGAACCATTGTAATTGCAAAAATCAATAAAATCTAGTTTTGAGTCAGCAAAATACACTCGCTGATTAGCTATATCTAGTGCTAAACCATTAGGCCAGTAAATCTTGGTGTTTATGATAATACTGCGGTTTGTTCCATCCATTCCAACTCTTTCAATGCGAGGGTTCTCCCCCCAGTCTGTCCAAAACAACCATCTTGCACTGAAAAAAATAAACTGTTTCTTAGTTAATTCTCATCTAAATCCAATAGAAAAACTATATAGGTTGTGTTAAAATAAAGTTTTTCCTTCAAAATATATGAGCGTTGTTTTCATCACTTTTTGTATTACCTGTAGTTCATGATTTCACAAAAATATTCTTACATTGCATGCCTCAAGCAATATTTTGTTCAATATTTTGAATAGAATATTTTTCGTTTAACTGTTGGAAGCAGTTCTTGACATACTCAAGAAACTTTTAATTTATTTCTAGTGACATTATGACTGCTTGTGAAATACCTGGTCACTTTGACAAGTCTCTCTTAAGAGGCTAATAATGACTATTAATTAACTTGCAATATTTTTCTTTTCATCGCCTCTCTCACACATAAAATAAAGCAATAATCATTAAAAATATTTCACAATACTTTATTACAAATATGCCAAGATAGCTATTGAGAAAGATTATTATCATAAGATAATGAGAAAGAGATAAAAAACAACTGGAAAAGAAAATCTGTGAGTTGTTAATATCTTTGACATGTGCCAGCTACCTGATCTAGCTTAGCAAATAAACACAAACAAACCCAATTTATCATTAGTTAATGATATTTACAATTGTGTAACTCAATACTAGTACCTTAGTAAATAAATATGCTTTAATTAGCTACTGAGTAAGAAATTTTTAGAATGAATGCAGACAAGAGATGAGAATGTTTCCTGAAACTACTAGTGATAGCAGCTGTTTTCTTCACACCCAATGTGCTAACAGCTGAAATATTCATGTCATAAGCTATTAATAATACCTAGTTTTACACAATTTGATTACAAAGCTATATAGTAAAAAGTATGTTTAGTTGTAGGATTTTATAGTTGCAACTATATTAAAAATATATATATAAACTCACCAACAAAGTGCATAAAGTTTTATTCATTGAGTTGCAGCAGCAATTCCTAGAAAGGGTTTTCATTGTCTGAAATGAAACTGAACAAATGAGCTTTAATGGGAATTTCTACTAAAGTATTAGTGGCAATGCATATAAAAAGCAGATTTTTACTTTGACAAAAACAGCTTGAGTTATTCTCTTGTGTAACTGCTATAAAAAAAGGGGCAGGTTGTCTCTTTGCTACCCTAATCAACGTGATAATTTAAATCTAACTACACAAAGATTATAAATGTTCTTCAATATTCATGTTAGGAAAAATTATACCTTCAACTTGAATAATCTGGGTCCAACATAAATAACAAAGGAAGTATATTACTTGAAATTTTGAACAAATTCATTAAGGGTCAAATAAACTCACTCCAAAAAAGAAATGGCTAAAGTTTTCTGAGAAAGAAGGGACATATTTTTGTGTGTGTGTTAACTCTTCCTACGGGAACAACAATACATCAAAAAATATACTCGTTAACACATGGATGTGGATGTATAAAATCTGATGCATCGGTGTTTTAGCGCCAAGAGCGAATGCATTAGTGCTGATCTATAGTGCAATTACAAACATAACTTTCATTCAATCATAGCTCCTACTGCAATTGGTTTGTATTTATTGCCAGTTTGTCATTTTTCGCTGTCCTGAATTTTGTGAACCTTTTTTTTCTTTGGTGATTATATTAAAAGTGTTAATTTTTTCTTTTGTTTTTGTATGTAAAACAGCCCAAAGCACAGTCAAGTGTTCAGCTTCTCCATTTACTAAGCTTATTATAGTGTTTTGGCTCTTATCACAAAGGATGTAAATGTGTTACAAGTATGTGAATGATACCTGAGCTTGAATATCAAACTAAAATGCAAATATAGTCTATTTCTGATACAAGAATATTATACCGTAAATAGACAACCCAACAACAGTAAACATGATTTTCCCAATGTAAATGGCTTTTAAATAATTCCCCGGTTTTGTTGAATGTACATGAGCAACTAGCATGAGGTGCCGATCCCTCAGAAACGATGGAAAATTTAAAGCTTTATCAGTGGCAAGCATTGTGGACCGAAACTAACTTTAGTCATCTTTATCTGGATTATAATGAAAATGTTAAATTTATTAATATTCAGATACTGGGGGTAGAACACATCCATGCTGCATGTGAAACTAAAGTGAACAACAAAATTTGCTTGTTTCAGCTATATACTGCAGCAAAGAAAATAGCACTGGACTAGTTTCAATGGGAAAAGCTGAATTACTTTATAACACTTACAATTTTACAGACACACATTTTACTTACCGACGTACAGAACATATTGCTTACAAATATATATATTTTATAAAACTAAATAGCTTCAGGAAGAAAGTAAGGGGTAACAATATTTTATTTTTAAATAAAGTCTCACTATTTGGCTTAGTTTTTCATGAATGATATAAAAAAGTAAAATCACATCTAAAGAATGACGGTTATTAGTGGTGACTATATAGAAATGTAAATTATCAATGTACATTTTTAATTCTTTTAAATTCATAATTTTGTTAAAAGATAAAGCTTTTTTGTAAAGCAATAGTTCTGAATTAAAAATGACTTGGTAGAAAATAGAAATGGAAACTGATAATGACAGTCACTGTTTTAAGACGAATACTGTCTGAAAAATTCATTTAAAGAACAAATAGAAAATAATGTTTATTTCCTGCAGAAGCTATATGAGTTGATAAATGTTGGGTAGCTGTACCAGGTGCATTTTATTTTGTATCTTTTAAATACCATGGGGAATTTCTCTGTCTGAATATAAAATTCAAGAGATATATGAACCATGAGTGATACAATAATTACATCATACGTTTATTTTTATACATTGTATTTTTGACAGAACTTTTTATTTATAATCTAATTTTCCTTTAATAGGAATGTTTAAACAGTAATATTTAAAAAAATTGAGAAGAAATTCACTAATTAAGAAATATCCCACCTGCTGTAATGGACTTAATAATGAGTTAATAACTAGAATTTACAGTATTGTTTAAGCAAAATTACACGGCATACTCTGGTTTCTACATATTAAAATTTATGTACTATGCCTCACAACTTACTTTGGACTAGGATCCAGCATCATTCCTCGAGGCTGAGTTATATTTTCTTTGAGAAGTACAACACGGTTTGAGCCATTCTCTGTTGCAACTTCTATTGTGTTTAGTCTTGAATCTAACCAGTACAAGTTACCGCCAATCCAATCATATGCCAAACCCTCAACTAGATCTAAACCTGATGAGATCACCTAAGTATTCAACAGAGGTATTCATTATAATGGCTAAAATTTAATATTATATTCAAAATAACAAGTAGTAATGTATATATTAAACACTTTCTTAAGAAGGCGCTAGTTGAGTTACTTACTGTAAATATTTTATATATTTTTATATAACAATTAGAGTTACATAATAAAACTTTAACAATGTAGATTTATTTAGTACTATGTTTTAAAAGAACCAGTTTTTATTTTTAAACTAACATTTAAAATTTTGAGCCATAGTAAAAGCAATCAAAATAAAATGGGTGATGCCTGTTGTAATCATCTTGAATTCCCTAATTAAATTATAAGTAATTATTGGGTAACTGAGTGAACACTTTTGAACTTACTTAATGACACATTTCGATATAATAATTTTTTGAAATGAATATTTCGAAACACACCAGCAAGTACGTTCAAAAGTATTCACTCAGTTACTCAATAATTAATTATAAAATAGGTGTGTTGAAATTTATGATATATAAATGTAAGTATTCAGCAATAAATGAAGTGTTCAGGATAATTATGTTCTTGCTGCTAAGCTGCTCTTTAACATTACGTTATCATTACTAACGTTTCATCATATAAAAATAATTTTAAATAAATGAAATAACCTTAGCAATTTCGTTTTTTTCAAACACTGAATAGATTTTTATAACTTGTTACTTATCATGAGGTATTGCATCAATATTTTTAAGAAACATTATATAAATCAATTACCTCAATCAAGTCTACTGTGGTATTTAGTAATTATGGTATAAATAATACATAATTATATTTTGTAAATATACCATTTATATTTTCACTGGTATGGACTCATGGTCTTTTAACGAAAAATGTTGAAACATTATAGCATTAAGAATACATATAGATAACCATAATAGTTTTAAAGTAATTTATTTTAAAAAAATAAGGACTTAATTAGTATATAATAAAAACTGAACAACATGACCATTTTTATAATTTAAATATTTAACTAAAAGCACTAACATACTCATATTTATGAAATACATCTGTTGAAAAATATTAGTTTATCAGTGGTTTCAGCTAAAAGTTTAAATTAAACATAATTTTTCAATAATTGTAACAATTGTTTTAATTATGTATCAAATCAAATATATTACTTCATGGAGAATAGAACAAATAAAACTAATTTTCTTACATTGTTTCTAAAGTTTTAAGCAAAGTTTAAAGAAACAATTTTATTTTTGTAAACTCCTCTAAAAACAAACCGGTATGAATAGTAGCTCATCCAAATCTTACAACTTTGAGTGATATAGATTTAGAATTTACTTATCAATTTAAACATCTAATAAGAAAAACTAAATACTCTGTATGATAAACAATGGTAATAAAACAATGTAGTAATTAAAAAACTAATAATATGTTAAAAATAGATTCAAAAAATATTTACCACTTGAGGTTCACTTCCACGATCCAATCTTGAAATCTTTTTTTGTTTCATATCAGACAAAAATATTGTTCCTGTATGCATATTTGAAATTGTGGCAACAACATTTTCTACAATTATTGGCACTCGTTCAAACCCTTGTTCATTTAGATCAGCAACCAAGATTGAATGTCGATTTGAGATAATTAAGAAAGCAGAACTGTGATCTATTAAAAACCACAATGTAATTATATAATTTGGATTTTATAAAATTATTAAAATGATTATAGATGTTAACATAAAGTATAGAAACCATCCTAAATTAGCATTTACTCTATGATATAAGGCAGGGGTGTATCAAAGGGGCGATCCCCCCAACCCTCAAGAACTTTGGGTTGAAAATCGAAAATATGTTATTAAACTAGGACTTTCTATTAAATTAAGACTTTTACTTAAGTTAATTCGTCTTTTATTGTAAATAAAAAATAAAATTTTAATTTTTAATTTGAAAATGTGACACGTTCTCTCGGCATACCCTCGTAAACGTCTAAACGTTTTAACAACAGATAGCGCTAATGAAGCTTAGTCTCCAACATATGATTTTCAATATGTAATTTTGCAAGTATAATATTCGCAGTTGACTCCGGAATTGTTCGTGTTGGAAGAATAACTACTTATATTAATTAATAAACCATTTTTATAATAATAGCTTATTATGAAATAAATAATATTCTCTAGCCATAAACTGGAATAATTATTTATTAAAAAGTCTAATTTGCTACGAATCTTTATCACGTTACCGATTTCTAACACAAGCGTAGAAAGAACTTTTTCTGTTCTGTTTTTACATACACGCACGTGCATACACACACACACATATTATATATATATATATATATATATATATATATATATATATATATATATATATATATATAAAATGCATCGATCGCCTCCCCTAACCCAAGTCGCTGGATACGCGCCTGTAAGGCTAACTAATTTGGATGACTTGTCTATTTGTTAAGTCAGTAGCAGTGGTGAGGTACGAGATCATCAATAGATGCACCAATGACTATAATTTATTTTCTAAATAATTAATTATATATTTGTAAAAAAAAATAAAAAAACGAACTCACAAGTGACACAAAATCATCCATAATTTGTTAAGGTAAAAGGGAAGTAGTCATGTGTAAGTAGATATAAAGTGGTCATAGATAGTGTTCTCAATGTAAAAATGAACCTGTACTGTATATTGACTATCCATTGAATTTGTTAATGAAACAAAAATTATCTTATCAGAAATATTACAGTTTCAAACTAGTTTGATCAATTTGATTTACCTACCCACATATTTGTCAACAAGTTAAAAGCAGTAATATAAAATTGCAAGTAACTAGTTTAAAATGATACACACAATTATTCTATGAATACTAATTCTCAGCCATTACTTAACAAAGTAATAAATTTCATCTTGTTTATTATTTACATACATATATATATCTTGATATTTCACGTTGTACATTATTTTTCCGTTGCACTGACCTTATGAAGTTATTATTATTACTTGTAAATAATTTTTTTCCACCACTAAGTGCAATAATTTTACCTTATGTGATGAGGCACCTTTAAGTCACTTGACCATTGTCGAATCACTCTAGTTTTTCTTTGAGTTTCATAATTTCTTTTTTGTTTATATAATGTTTTGTTTTTTGGTTAATATTATTATTAATGTTGTTTTTATGTGTTCAGTGTTTTGGTGGGTAATTTTCTGGATGTTAGATTCTGTGTCAACTATTAGGTTTTTTATTATTTGGTTTATGTTAAAATTGGGTAGGTTATATTTGAAAGCATTTATTATTATTTTTTATTTTTCAGTGAATTGTGTTTCAGTTAGGTTTATCAGTTTTTTTGTTGTTAGATGTGTGGTTTGGATGTTGGTTTGTTTTTAGGCTAGTTTTTAGGTTATGTTGTTTTTGTAGATTTTCGATTTTTTTATGTCTATTTATTGTATTTGTTTTATGTTTTATTATGGTTTGTTGTATCTTTTTGTGTATTATGGGTGTGAGATTATGAAAGGTTTTCATAATTCTAAATCGGTTGTGTACAGTTGTAGGTTAATTTGGCTTTTTTATGGTAAGCAGATTTAATATTTTCTGTAATTACGTGTAATTCGCTCTTGTTGCTTTGTTATTTACTATATTTTGTTTATTTTGTATAGGTCGTACAGTGATTCGACAATGGTCAAGTGACCGAAAGGTGCCTCATCACATAAGGTAAAATTATTGCACTTAGTGGTGGAAAAAATTACTTACAAGTAATAATAATAACTACACACACATACTCACACACACACACACACACACACACACACACACACACACACACACACACACACACACACACACACACACACACACACACACACACACACACACACACACACACACACACACACACACACACACACACACACACACACACACACACATATATATATATATATATATATATATATATATATATATATATATATATATATATATATATATATATATAAGTTTAGTTATTATTTATTATTTTTTTTTACTTTTATTCCACCTGTAAATAAAACAGCTCAACAGTACAGAAAATATATCAAATTAAAAAAGAAGATTTAATATTTAGGTTAATGTTAAAAATCAGTGCAGATAAGAAAAAAACATTCTGTATAATATACACAAATACCTACTTATAGCTTTACATGTCCTGTTGTCGTATTCAAGAACATATCCATCTGTGCATGAGCATGTAAAACCATGTTTAATGTTTGTACACTGTTGTGAACACATGCCTGGTGGGTTACATTCATCTAAGTCTTCACATGTTCTTGAGTCATTGCCAATCACTTCTCCAGGAGGGCATGTGCAAATAACGCCCTAGCATGAATAAAACATGTTTATATTAATTTTTTTTAAATTTTAAGAGCTCATTAAATAAAACTTCAATCGTATATTTCTCATTTCATCTTAAGGTACGTTACTAATTGAAGAAATATCCCATTTTTATTTAACTAGAAATATCATAACTATTATAACAAAAAACTTGAAAATCTTTGAAAATAATACTTATATAAACAATAATTACTGTCATGATAGGAAAAACTAATACAAAGATTATAACATGTGACACACTAATACAATGTATGCTTCTAAGTTATGGCCCTAAAGAAAAATCAGGGCTTCTATATATACATGCCACTCTAAATAATTCTGTTTTTTTACCCAGTTCTTCTTGGTTATTAAAATTTTGTTTGAGGTCCTAAAATATATAATTCATAAAAAGAATATACAATACAACCACTGGTATATAATATAATTGGTACCAGAAGTAATTCAGTAATTAATAAACAAATATTATAGGAAAAGACTTAATGAGAACAACTATTATTTATTCTGGTTCAATATTAAGGTAGATCTAGGGGGGAATGCAGAGTAGAAGAATTTACACAGTGGCATGATTTAGAAGTTAGGTAAAAGATGGGTATGAAATTGCTTTACTAAAAGTATTAACATACTTCTAATTAATCATCCCGTCAAATTAATGTGCTGATATAGAGCTTCGGTATCTGTTTATGATGCTAAGTTCATCATTTTAACAAGAGGTTAACCCGGGAATGCTCACGCTATTAGACTGAATCTAACATTTTTAGTTGCTCTGAAGAAATTATTTTATCTTTTCATTCTATGCAACTGAGCTTTTAAATATGCTTTCTCGTGGATGTTGGGGAGCTACTAACCAAATTTCCAGTAGATAGCGTGATTGAGAGGGTAACCAGAGGTGAGAGAAGTGGCAGGTGTCGCCCATGTTAGGGAGCGCCAAGATGTACGAGCAATCACATGAGTGCTGTATTAGGAACAACTTAACGATGCGAGTAATTAAGTAACTGTTAATACTCTAATTTTTCTATCTGTAATTTTACATATAAATATGGCATAAATGTATTTAATAGATTGTTTTTATATCAATGAACCAGTTTAAAGCTTACTATAATCCATACAATTGATTTTTATAATTTAAAAGACATTAATAACAATGATTACAACTGTTAGATTTGTTCTAACTGCACGAGTCATCGTGAGAGTTTCCATAACGCGAGCAATCCCGGGTTAACCAACTCATAATTACTAATGAAGGAGTAAAACTCTTATTCCTCTTACCCCAGGTGTTTCTTTGCATCCATTTGAACAAAGGCCTACTTGATGTTCACATTCAGCATAGTCACATCCAACACCTTCATCAGCTCCATTAGGACAATCAGGCTTTCCATTACACACTACTGTTAGATTAACACATCGTTCTGTTACCCCTGGGCACTGCCATTCACCAGATCCACATCTGGATAATAAGAAGTATAATGATTTGTAATGGTTTTCAGATACAATAGAATGTTAATATTAACAATGAATGTAAATGTTATTGTTAAAATTCTTATGTACATTTTAATGTTAACATTATATGTAAATGTTGTGAGTTAACTTTCTGTGAATTAAACAGAAATTTTAAAGATTAGGTAGAGACTTAAATTTGCATATTTTATCATGACGTCTGAATTTAATATATTAGAAAGTCTGTATTAAGTTCAACTACTATTATTATTATTATTATAAAAATATAAATATCATTATAAAAATACAAATTTACATAGGAAAATCTGTACACCCAAATAAGGATTCATAAAACAAGATAGACGTTAAATGCAGCAATGCTAAGGAAAAACACTCCTAATTCTGTATTATTCTATTAATGAATAATTGGTGTTACCATTAAAAAGGTACATAATTACTGAAAAAAAACCAGTTTCCAAAATTTAAATGACTGGAAAAATGACATAATTGTTAGCTGAAAGCATTATAGTTATCACTGCTACAATAGTAACATATGTAAAAAAATTGACTAAAAAAACAGTACTTGTTGCTGTAAACATGTTTCCATTTGCAGGAAAAATACCACAGATACCAAGAAGAAAAGACTCTGAAATTTAAATGCCAAGTAAAATATGTAATTTATAGTGGCTCAAATTGGGGTAAGCAGAAATGATTGACAAATAATTGTTACAAATTCGAATAAAGCAGAGTATATAGCATGGTTACTTCTATATTGATAAGATAAATTGGTTACTAGATAGTCCTTAACCCGTGATTAGCATTCATGTACCAGTACGTGAGATCGTGCTACGGGCAGCAGGAGCATTCCCGTATATGTACGTTCTACTATCAGATTAGCATTGCCATAAGTTTACGATTTGTTTTCCTGTGTATTATGATGTACTCTGGGTTAAATATTTGCAACTATCTGGACAATAAATACTACACAGAGTGCATAGTCATCATTCTTTTGTGTCCAAAGCCTAAGGGTTTTCCCACGTATTTACAGATCATTTTGAAGTTTGTGCGGTGTTTTAGAATAAGTATTTTACAAGAAAAAAAATTAACAGATAATTTTTATCAAAGAAATTGTCAGTAAATGTAACGTAAAATTTGGTTAACATGAGAAAATAAGTTAATTTAAAAAAATATTACTATAATTTAAAAATTAGAGAAAAATAAAGAGAACAAATTAGAAAAAAAAGTGTAAAAATCTTTCAAAAATAATGCTCCTCGGGGGCATATCAGGCCAGGCACATGTAGCTAATCAAAGGATTAAAGTTGTTAACATGTACTCAACAATTACTTTCATTATAAATCTAACTCATTATAATGAAGAGTGTCTAATATATCAGAAACTATACAAAGACCAACTTAAATTGTTATGAAAGAAAAACCAATATAAAATGACAAATGTTAGATGTTCAATTCACAACTGTATTTAAATGAATAAGTGGCTTCAATGGGAGTTGGACATATTTGTGTTTATTATCAACTGACTCTGACTGGAGCTGGGGCTGCGGCATTTAACATGGATTGAATAACTTTTTTCATTTTAGTCTAAAAATCTTCATGGTCAAAATGAGTGGCTACGAAGCAAAGTATTGCAACTACTGAGATTTATGGTTCATGTCAAAATAATCACTGTCAATCAGTAATCAAAATGACACCATAAACATCAATATGAACTTCCTAGTTGTACTTTAATGCTTTTTATTTGGTAATTATATGTTTGTTGAGTTAATTTAGTTTAAAATAAAGTTACAAAATAAATTATTTATTTATTTATCAAGTTTAAAATAATAAATTACAATTCTCAAGTTTATTTATGAGCTTTGACTTATTGTGTATTTGTTTGTATAATGTTTAAAAAGGTATATTGTTGTTTGAATACATTGTTCATACCTGGTGCTAAAAGTGCTTTCAATGTGCTCCTTCAACTCAGAGCTTGGCTCTGCCACTCGTGTGAAACACAGTTGGGTACCAGAATGGATACTTTTGATACTAGTAATGAAATTATTACTGTATGCAAGACAATTCTTGTCTTCATGAGATTATCCAGTATTGTGACAATTGTTTTTCTTTTTTTTAAAAAAAATTCAATATTACAAGTAGGTTCAATTAAAAACTTCTACAAGTAGCCAAAACTACTTTTTATTTTTAAATGTAAATAAAAAGTAATACTAATATTATTATTGATACAATTACTATTTACTAAATGTAAAGATTTACCTGAATGGTGGGGAACCACAAGCATGTCTAGCATCTTCATCAGATCCATCCAAACAATCATTTTTACCATCACAAATATATGCTTTGAAGACACATACTGAATTGTTGCATTTGAAGTAGCCATTTTGACATGCTACCTGTTTTTAAACAAATGATTAAGAAAATAATTAATATCCTAGTAATTAATTGCCTTTCAAAAAACGATACTATACAAACAAATCATAATGATACCTTCACCGAATAAAATATTCTACAAAATACTGCTTTTCTCATGAATGATATGTATTGAAGCAGCTGTTCTTTATATTTTGACGAAGCTGGGTCCCAACATGGACGACAAAGGGAAAGAATCATACAGATGCTGACAAACTCCATGTGCTTCTATTGTCTCCCTGCCCTATTATATTATGTGTATTTTAATTATCACAATACCAATACACGCACAGTTAAACAATTCCCTCTCAGTCATACATGCTCTATTTTAATGTGACAAAATTAAATATTAACCAAGTATAACAGCAGTGAACATTTAAAGGTTTCATTTCAAAATTTAGTTACCGATTGGATTTTGTAGCATACAAATTTAAAAGTCATAACATAGTAGGCAATGTATTTTGTAAGTGAAAAGTGTTTAGTTTAAATCATGTACTATAATTCTAAGCTCTAATTTGTATTTTTTTAGTATTTAGTGCTGTTTTGTGCCTTTGTATTATGTGTGTAGAGAGAATGGTAGTGTTTAAAGAATATCTCAAAAATATATTTGTTTCAAAATATCAATTGAAAAATATGGATGATAAACGAAAGTGTAAAAGAATGAAAACAAAAAGTCAAAGAAAAACAACAAAAAATTTGCAAAAACAATGATATGAATAGTCTAAAATATTATTTCTAAACATCTTAAATTTTTAGATTTTGTTAATGATATTTGTAATTACATTTATCTTTATCACTAATTTTCTAATCTACACTCTCTAATTATATGACTAAATACATTATTCTATTTTATTTGGTGGATTTTCTGCAATTTTCAATTGCTATTATTATTACTTTAAGATCCCAGCAGAGATGTTTATACTTTACCATATGTGCTTAGCAGACACTATAAAAAAATAGCTATTAAAAAGATTCAGATGAAGATAGATATAAAAAAAATTACCACTACAAAAACACAAGTATCAAAACATAGAGCTTTATTTTTAAAATTTTTTAAGCGAATATACCAAGTTACATTATATATTTTTAATTTGGTCTATAGAAAACTTTGAACCATTCACCGTAAAAAATACAAGTTTTTTTCTAACATATCCTAATTTAAATATTACTTAAACATGTCTATAGTATGCAGTTATTGACATTGGCATAAACAAATGTTAATAATTTTCCTCGATAAAACATACCTCTCCACATGTTGGAGGTTCATCAGACTCATCATCACAATCAGGTGTGCCATCACAGTGCCATGCTTTAGGGATACAAATACCAGACTTCTCACATTTAAACTGTTTTTCAGTATCACAGGTGTTTGGAGGTAGAGTTGCTAAAAAAAATTTTTAATCAGGATCAAATGTCAGATATACAGTGCCACATTTATTATGATGTCTTCATCATTGTTTGTCCTAACTTTATCTAATACAAGAGGTCTAGTTATATCTAACACAAAATCAAGCATTAGAGTACCTTTCTCATATTTGTGTTTGCTAAAATTTAACATAAATCATTGAAGTTGAAATTTAAAACATCACAAGTGTTACATTAACTTGTAAGTTCGGGTGAAAATGTGTTGTGTGAGAAAATGTTTAAAAATTGTCTTTAATTATGAGTTCATGCAAATTATAATATCACAAAGTTTCAATTTAAAACATTTGCAAAATGTAATGGACAACAAAAATCACAAAATTTAATTAAAACCTATTCACTACTTATCAGAAGAAAACCAAGCAAATGTTTTGACAGAATTTGGTATATAATATAATTGTAATAGTTAATTCTATTTAACCAAATTATAGTTATGAAACTGAGAATTTAATGTAATTTTGAATGGTTATTAAATTTCATGAGAAAAACTTGATTTGGTTTTAAGATTGAAAGTTATATAACAATTTTAGACAATTTGGTAAACAAAAAGAATTTTCAATAATAGTTATTGCATTCTAATATACCAATTAATAAAGAGTAATAAAGAATAGGTTGAGTGGTTAGGATGAAGTTAATATATAATAACTGCTTTAGTTGCAAAACCATGATTAAAGGGGAATGAGAGCATATGATATTTAATCAAATGAGTTGTAACAGTCTGTTTCCATAGAATATATTAATACAATGTCTATGTTAATTCTCTAGTAGAGCGGTTCCCAACCTGTGGTATGTGTACCCCCATGGGTACGTAGAAGTCTGTGGGATGGTACATGAGAGTAATACCAGTAACAGCGGACATCAATTTCACAATTTAGATTTGAAACAAATACGAGATTACACTAGTAGTTGACAAGATAGTTGATGGTAAATTACGTGGAGCTTGTATGTTTGTGTGCGACTAAAAACACAGACTAGAATATCGGTGAGAAACATCTATTCCAGATTTAGGTGAACAATACAAATGCAGGAATGGGTCTACAAACTGATGAGAGGAAACTTTCAGGAAACCATCTGTCATATTGCCCACACAGAAGTATCGTATACACATCTCGTTGCCCCTGCTCCACCCATATCTTACAAGGTAGTCAGGTAACAACAACTTTTTGTCTTAACCATGTTGAGGAATAAGGGGTACTTTTAATTGGAAAAAGTTCTTTAGAGGTACGAGAAATAAAAAAATGTTAGGAGCCATTGATCTAGTACATTATTGTCATTGTTATAATATTTCTATTTTAAATTAAATTTGTTTCTCTTTTTAGTTTCCAAAATAATAAAAAAAAATCAAGTAAACATAGTAATATCAATACTTTGCAATTAAAACAAATTTAAGAAAAACCTTTCTGCGAATAATTGTTTTTTATTACACTAGACAGTCATCATCAGTCTTTCTGATGATGATCATCTAGTGCAATAAAAAAGGTTTTGTCTCTGTAAGTACTTTAAAACCGAGACACCAAGACAGACTCTGTCTTCGCCTGGAACAACCCTGTTTTCCAGGCGGAGCTGCTCACGATCAAACTATGGACTGAGGAAATAATAGGGTCTGGCAAGAGGGAAAAGACCTTCTGGATTTACTTGGACAGTCAGAAAGCTCTGAAGGTTTTAGGTAAGCCTAGTGCCAGCTCTAAGCTGGTGGCTGGGACTATAGCTTGTCTAGCAGATCTGGGTAAGTATAATTCACTCAACCTAACCTGGTTTCCAGGATATTCTTGCTGGATAGCGAATGAGATAGCAGACCCCTTATCAAAATAGGGGTGTATAGCTCAAGGACCATTGCTGAAGGCAGTGGGCATGCCACCTTAGGAGGGGTATGCGGATTAAGGGACACATAGACAGGTTGTGTAGGGAAGAATGGAATGCGACTTTGGGATGCTATAAATCCAAGGTACTGTAGGGATACTCGGAAGACTTGTGGCGCAAAGAACTACTCTCCTTAAGTAGACCTCAATTCAGAGTTACTGTAGAGTTGGTCCCAGGTCATGGGAATCTGAGGGGGTTCCAATACAAAATTAGAAGATCTAGTTCCCTTGTGTGCAAGAGATGCGACGAGGACCAAGAGGAAAGCCCAATCCACAAGCTATGTGAGTGCCCTGCTTTGTGAGCTGCAAGAAGAAACTAGTTTGGCTGGCAAGTATGTACACCAGAGAAAATCAGAAGATTTAGCATCAGATGGGTACTTCGTTTCTGCAAAGAGGTAGGTATCCACTAAGCTAATCCTGTGGTAGGGATGGGAAGAGAGTACAAAGGCTGTAGCTAAGTACTCAACACTGACAAGGTCAATCCAAATTTTTTTAATTAAAAAAGTGCTTTAAAAACGAGGTTTAGTTATAAGTTTTGGCAAATTATGATATATCTAATCTCTTATAAAAGATTCACTGAAAACCTAGGAATTAAAATCCATGAGAAAAACTGAAATACTTCACATTTTTTCAATCGTTCTATTCAATTAACATGATTACAAAATAAATCTGCTAATGAACTTAAAAAATATCCAGGATATTACCACTAAGATTGTAATATCCCGGATAGCTGGCCTGAGCAACCGGGCGGGTCCCCAGGTGGCGGATAGTGGAACGGCCTACAGATATGTAGGTTACTTGTGAATAAGGATTCCGGAAGGTTTCTGAATAAGCAGGCCCGGACCAAGGAAATGGTTCAAAGGTGAGGAATTATCCCTCCTCGTCAGTCAACCGGTTGGGTGTGGTAGAAATAACTGCTCTGACTGGGGACTGGGGTAGTTGGGAATTAAGTCCTCACAATGCTACTCTCACCTCCCAGGTGAACCAAGGGCAATGCGGCTGTGAAGTATGGACGGGTAACTACCCTAACGACACAGTTGTAACAAAAGAGAGTAAAGCAGGCTGTTCCCTTCATGAGCAACAGTTAATAATGTCCTGAACTTGGGGTGTGCTTCAAGGTCAGTGACTGAATACCCAATCCAAGGTGGAAGGCATCGTGCCGATGGATGAATGGCTGCAGAGTATAAAATGCAGTAGCACACGATCCCCTTGAGGAACCAGACAAAACCCCATTGTATATTGTCTTGCCAAGGCAGTGGGGGTTCTGCTCTGGTTGACCGTTCTTTCCCCCATACTTGGGAAGCTAATAAACCAAGTAAATACACAAATTGATGTTGAGTCTGCACAGACAGCGGGAGCCAATGAGACGGCAAACAGTGAGACTGCAGCAGATGTGTCAAATGCAACCACCACTGGGGGTGCAGGGGAGGCTACCAAGCTGCCAACTGCAGAAACCAGTGAAATGGTTGTAGAGTTGAGCACGCTTTCTCTACGGAGAAAGCGTATGAGTGGAGCGGCCAGAAGGCAGCTCCGAAGAGATCAGGTAAGAGCAGCGGGAGGGTAAATAATCCTGAGCATACAACGCAGGGGAGGCCAAAACCGAGTCGAGCATGTTAACGTCCAGGGCTTGGATGTTGGGAGGGGTGAGGTACAACAGGTGGGAAGCAATCAACCACGAGCACCAAACTCCAGCATGGAGATTGCATACTTGAACAACTGGGCTAATCTCCCAGATGTTTCGGGATATATGAGTATCGAGTTCGTGGTCAAAGAACCTGTCTTAGAGATGAACAGTGACCACCTTTCTCGGACGTTTGCATCTGACCAGGCCCACCAAACTATGATGGAATGGTCAGGGTCAGTAATATTGGGAGCTCAGATCTGGTACACAGATGGCTTCAAGATGGACTTCGGCACTGGAGCGGGGGTGTATTATAAAAACCCAAGGGTAAAGCTAGTTTTTTACCTTGGGGAGGCATACCTCTGTCTTTCAGGCCGAAATATATGCTATAAATGCCTGTCTGGGAGAGATAGCGAGAAGGGGAATACACAGGACTCGGATTGCTATTTTCTCTGACAGTTAGGCAGCAATTAAGGCACTAAACGGACATGTGGTCACCTCGGCCATAGTTAGGGAGTGCCTAAATAACCTAGAAGCCCTGGCAAGGCACAATCAAATCAAGATAGGTTGGGTGCCAGGGCATAGGGGAATATTTGGAAATGAAGCCGCAGATGCGCTGGCCAGAGAGGGGTCCTCTAATTGACCGGAGCCGGCGGTAGGTAATTTCCAAATCCATGGTCAAGATTGCAGTGCGAAGGTGGATGGCTGAAAGACACTGTGAGCACTGGGTCAGGGCTGAAGGAATGAGACACAGTAAGCTAACCCTTAGGAAACCTTCCTTGGGGCTGCAGGAGATTCTCATCTATCTGTCTAGGCAGGAATTGAGGATAGCCACAGGTCTACTCATGGGACATTGTGGACTAAGGAAACATCTGCATAATACGGGTATCTTCAAAGATGAACCAATATGCAGATTATGCGGGCAAGAACTGGAGACCGCCACACACACCATTTATAGATGTAAAGCACTTGCCGAGAGGCGCTTCAACCTCTTTGGAGATAGTACAGCTCTGGTGGATGCTGAAAGTAAAACACTAGTCAGGAAACTCCTAAACCTGGTAAGAGGGAAGGGGCTCTTTGACTAGATCAGGGAGGTAAGTACAATATACCTTAAGGTAGCGGTGCTTCGGGCAGTTTAAACCCGCTCCCAAGTTATAAGAAAAAAAAGAAGATTGTAATATAATATATTTTAAATTACCGTTTGCTATAACTTGAAAAAAATTAGAAATGAATTATTAACTTTACATTATTTTATGACTATCTGAACTTTAATTTTTTGTAAATTTGTATAACCTCACTGAGACAGAACATTTTCAATTGCTTCATTGGTGATCTTCATCAGTGTCTAAATTTTTCACTTGGAGTTGTTACTGGGTTAAGCGGTAACGGTTTTAAAGGTAGATTTTCAGTTGTTTCGAAGAATATATGTGATTTGTATCTAGTCTGTTCATTTAATATGTTTGTATTTTGTGTTTTTTGTTTGTTTGTAAATTTCATATTGTTCCAGTGTGTTGAGATGTACTTTCCTTTTTTGTTGATGTAAATTTTTATAAATTTACAAAAAAAATAAAGCTGGATAAGTCATAAACTAATGTAAAGTTAATAATTAAGTTTTACCGAACGTAATGGACTACAAAATTCAAGAGTTAGAAATTAAACTCAGTCTTGAAAATTATACTTACGACAACCAAGCTCATCACTGCCATCATTGCAGTCCAATATTCCATCGCATTTGTAAGTCTCCTGTATACATTGTTTTAGGTCAGCACATTTAAATTGCGTAGCTGAGCATGTAATTGGTGGACATCCTTCTTCATCTAGATTATCGAAGCAGTCATTGTCTCCATCACACACCCATGACTGAGGGATGCAATGACCAGATCTTGGACAAGTGAACTGTAAAAATACAAACAGTAATATAGTAGTAATCTAGCATGGTTTCTTCAAAACTAATTTCTACTGAAACTGAATTTTAAATAGCAAAAGCCTCGTATATTTAAGGTCAATAAGTGTAACCTAAAAATACTACTTTCAATATAATTGTAATGGTGGTTTTTAAAACCTTGATTATTGTAATTATTGGCTCAGTATAATTCTAACTAGCCTACGTAGAACCAAGTTTCAATCATTTAAGAGTCAACTTTTAAATAATAAATATGATCATAATACCTAAGTTTGAAAAAAAGTGAATTAAATGGAATAAAAAAAAAATACTTAATTATATTGCAGTTACTTAATATTTTTACATAATAAATTTATATTGACTATTTATAAAATCAGTATCAGGTTAAATTTTAAATTTTCAAATTTCATTTAACTATTCATTTGTTAAACAAAGTAGACAGTTTTTTGTACTTTAAACACAGCTGAAGTGGTTTTTAATAAGTTATGTGTCAATCATAGCTTTCTGCCCTGGCAGGATGATTGAAGAAGGGTGGTACATTGTGCTGCAATGGCTCCCTAGCCATGTCGGCATTGAAGGAAAAGAACTTGCAGACCAGCTAGCGAAGAAATGTAACAACTTGCCACAGCCTTACAATCCTATATCTATATTGACAGCAAGAAGCCTGATTGAATCTACTTTCAATGAAAAACAACGGAAAGCCAAAAATAAATAAGCACTGGAAAGATATGAAGGGGCCTGGAGCACACAGTGATAATACCACATAGCCTACCTAGAAGGAAAGCTGTTGCCAGATTCAGAACATATAAAATAGGATTAGTAGCCTAAGATATTTGCCTTCTGTGCAACTGTCAAAAGATGGACACTACGCATCTTCAGAATTTCACAGTATTGCAAGATGTGGAAGAGCGAAGCCAGCATTGTCTTTACTGGGAGACTAGGAGAAGAATGGCAGAAATGCCAAGTTCTGTCATTGGATAAAGTACAGTATCATAGCTTTCTTTAGTGTAGTTTACTTCCTCCAAGATTTACTCAAGGAAGTATATAGGACTATTCACCTCTAAGAATTTTATCAATGGCTTACACCCCAAAAATGTTTTTTTCATTGATATACTCAATTATTGTTCCATTAAGGATAATTTCCAATAAAATGAAAATGATCATTTACAAAATTTATTTCCACTTTTTTAATAATCATGACTAGTGACCTACTTCCTTCAATGAATTTAATGAATTTGTTGATTATTTTTTTATATATGCTTTAAAAAACCATCAACATTTTATTGAATTTAAAATTATATGATCAGTTTCTGAAGAGTTACTTATTTCTTACAAAAATTATTATTACCTGAAAATATGCACAAGTTTTTTCTGCACAGAAATCACCTTCATCTGAACTATCCCCGCAGTCATTTTCTGAATCACACTTCCATGTCGCTGGCACACATCTACCGTTGTCACAGAGGAATTGTGATGCAGAACAAGTAACATTTGTGCAACCTGTTTCATCACTGTAATCACCACAATCATTTTCAGCATCACATTTAAAGGAATTTGGTACACAGCGTCCTGATGCACATTGGAACTCTCCTGGCCCACAAGTTGGTTCTGAAAAGAGTACAAGTGTATTGCAATTTATTCAATATTATAATTAAAAGGAAAAACTAGTTATAAATTGAGTAAACTGGCGCAAACTATAGAATATATAAATTATACTCTTAGGATATACTAAAGTGTCTTAGAGGATGAAAGGGCGATACAAAAATTTTGTGGTTAAAAATTTTGAGAATGCTCAGTTTTTATAAAAGTATAACTACGGAATCAGAGAATTTTACAATTTTGTACTTTGTCTTACTTATATATTTTGAAAAAAATTATTTTTTAAAAAAAATTAAAAATATTTGCAAGTCACAGGTTTTTATATGGTTCAGTACATAGAAGAACTTTGGTAAACCAAACCCCACTTTTAAAAGTAGTATATAAAAAATGTTTGATCTCTTGCATCTTACAGCTTAATGGTAAACAATAAATAGATTTAATATTGTTTACCTCTGACCTTAGTGCGCGCACGCACACACATACACACACACTTAATAAAGGGACATAAATAAAAAAATATATATATAGGAATTTTTGGACTAGATAGGAGACTGACAGACTTACCTAGTGGAAATAAATAAATAGACATATATAAAAACATATCACAAATAATAATTTATATTTGTCAATTTATTTATTTCCAAAAGATTGCAGTTTTGGACTATTGCCACTAGGCATGTCTGTCAGTCTCAAATCTAGTCCAAAAATTCCTAAATAAGCTTTAAGTTCTACTAAAACTAACCTAATATGTATATATTGTTGTCCTGAGTGAACTGGAAATTAACAAACACGCGCACACACACAGACACACCCACCCACCCACACACACACACACACATATTTTGTGGTCTTGAGTGACTAACTGCAAATTAACGTAGATTCAAAACTATAAAAGGTAGAGACTTGAAATTTTCAGGTACATCCGTTCATAACATAGATGCACACTAAGGAAAGATTTTGGAAAATGTTGATTTTAAAGGCTAAAAATTGCAATATTATACATGAATGCTTCAATCATTGTATACAATTCCATAAATTTTTAGTTAAATAATACGCTATTGTAACTTTGTATTCCCATTCCGTAATCATTAATAATATTAGTTGATTTTAAATTTATTAAATAACATATAAAGTGAGAATTTTAAACCAGTGTGGGCGAAGCCGCAACAGGGTGCTAGTATATACATAATAAAGTGACAAAAACAAATTGTCACTTGCCAGATAGAAGGGATTCTCCATGACGCCACTCAGTCAATATATTAACATAATAATTTCTTTATAAAAAGTATTTTATTGATAATATTTGTTTATAGATGTAACTTATATAAGTACAAAGTATAATCAGCACACTTACTTGTACAATTTTGTTCTTCATCAGAATTATCCAAACAATCATTTTCCCCATCACATACCCAAGCTTTTGGAACACATCTCTGGTTATTACATGTAAAGTCCCATCTGTTAGGACAAGCTGCAACTGGAGGCTCAGCATCTGGGTCAGCTGTACATGTTCTGCCATCTCCTTTATCATCTAATTTCTCACCATATGGACAACCACAATGCACCTTAAACAATAAGATACTAAATGTGTAATAATTATTATGCATGAGGTGTAATAATTTAATTGAGAAGTTACATTGATATTTACACTACTTACTGCAATTTATTATTTAAACTTACTTTTGTAATATTATGGTGCTAATTTGAATCAACTGTTTATCAAACTAACTTGTAAAAATTTCTAGCAAACACAAACAAATAAGACTAAAAACTTGTAGTTTACAAATAGAATACACATACAAAACAATCGTATACCTTCTTTGCAAAATCTGAGTATTTAGTTTTTGTAGGAACTGCAAAACATAACTTCTGACAGCCACCATTGTTAATGTGACATGGATGACTTGAATCTATACTTTGATCATGTTTACTATAAACCTTAACACCATATAACCTGTTACTTTGTGATTCTCTGACCAGAATTTCTTCTTTTTCACCAGTTAATTTATCGAGTTTTATAATAGCATCTAGTCGCCAGTCTGTTATGAACATAAAACCTGTAAAAATACAAACATATATTTTAATCTGTTAAATACAACAACAATAACAGCAGAAATAATAATAAATCCAGGCAAGCTATAGCTACTGAATCAGTTCCTTGGATAGTACCCTGGATTAAATAGAGTGAATTGGTCTTTAAAGTATCACTGTGTGATATCAAGCTCCTGGGATACAACATTAAAATCAGAGAGAAAAAGGAGCATTGGTTTTGGCAGGTCAAGAGTCTCCATGAATAAAAAAGTTATTAATAAATTTATGACAATAATACTGAATTGTAAAAGTGAAATAATGTAACCTGTACATTTTTAGCAAGTAATATTAGCCTACAAAAATAATAATAAATTACAAAAAAAATCACTAAATTTATGATGTCATACTGCCATGACATGTGCTTGTAGAATCTAATTTGTGCTAATTCTATTTTGCACTATATTATAGCATTAGCATTCAAAGTGTATAGTATAGTTCTTCAAAAGAGATTTTATGTTAACATAAATATGTGGAATTTACTAGAACTGCAATAAATCAGGCACTTGAAGTAAAATTACACATGTGTAAAATATTATCTTTAACTTTCACAGAAATTAAATTTTAAAAAACAGAATATAGTTCATTTAACAAGACAACAAAATTATTCATTATTCCACAAATCAAGTTTTGTTAAAGGAATACAATAGACTTACACTAGTTTAGCCCTCAGTTTAATCAGTCTGGCTTTGCTTCAAACAAATTTTTGTTCTATTTAAAATAATTTAATGAGGTTACTTAACGAAAATTACTAACTTCTTCAATACTTTTACCATTATATCTGTCAAGCGTGTCCCTCGAATCTCATTGCCTCTGGCTAGTTAGGTCTTTGTTTATAGTACTCTGAGTATACTCAGTGTTTGTTTTGTTTTTCCGTTTAAAGGTTTTTAATCAACTATGAAATACTATAGCATTTTGTTTCAGTGCAGTACTGTTACTAATTTATTGTATTTTTTTCCCTTTTTTTTGTAGATATTGTATTTAATTAATTATGTTTTGTTTGACATTGTAATGTGCTGTATAAAAAAATGTATCATGTGGTCCATTGAATTAGTAGTTATTGTAGCAAGCATGCCTTTGTATGCTGAAATTACTGAGCTGGCAATACGATTGTTTGTTTTATTAGGGGTTTATTACCTTAAAACAGCCATATATTTACATCCTCCATGTAATTCGGTTGTCACTAAATTTTACCTGGCAACCACATTAGACCAAACTAGCATGAGCGTTTTGCACTAGGCAGATCCGTTTTGCACTGTGCATTTGTTCAAGATCGGCACATAGCGATAGAAAACGTTCTGTCTCAGTAAGTTTTAATAAATTTACTAAATTTAAAGTTCAGATAGTCATAAACTATTGTTTAAGTGATTAACAATTTACTGTTGTAAATAAACTATAACTAAGTGCTTACTAAATTGTTAAACCTCTTCTGGGGTGAAAAGAAGCAAATTATGTTAACAAAGACCCAAATAGTATGGGCCTGCCAAAACAGTTTTTTTATTATTTGTATACAGATATATTTAATATTTAACTTCGACTTACTAGTATTTAATAACTCTAAGTAAGACATTTTATTTTCTCTGAGAGGAACTTAAATTTTCAGCAGTCTGTGTTAAGTTTTAACATGTTTACATCATCAATTTATTTCTTAAGAAATTAATCTAGTTTTATGCAACACTTAAGCTATGTATTATTTGTTTCTTAAAGATTATACCTCCATGTATCACAATAGAGAATGGGTGCCTAATCAATCTTGAACTAATTGTCTTTACATCAGTTCCATCTAAATTTGTGTGCTGTACATGGTCGAGTAAAGCATCACACCAATATAAACGATCTAAATCAAAGTCAATAGCCAAACCATTAGGCCAGCCAAGAGTAACATTGCGGAATACAAACAAATTACTTCCATCAGTATGTGCTCGGCTAATGTTTGCTGGGCGGTCCCATTCTGAGAAAAAGATATATCTGCAAAGTAAAATTAAAGGTGCTAGCTGTATTTTAAAATTAAAATTTCTATTCTATTCTAACTAAATTATGAACAAATGTTCAATATGAATCCATTCATACACAAGGACAAACACAATATTCAAATATTAAAATGTTGTATAGTTAATTCATTGTGTACAATTAATTAACTTATTTTATTTGTAAAAAAATCTATATTTAAAAAAAAATTATTGTGAAATTGGTTAGTTGGAAAGAAACTTGAATACAATGTTAACATTCACATTTTTATGAAATATAATTTTTAAAGATAAAAAAAACAATGAATTTAATATATATATATATATATATATATATATATATATATATATATATATATATATATATACTGAAAAATAATGGACAACATGAAATATCACGATACATATAACTCTGCAGCACTGTTTTCTTGTATTCACTTATCACTTACACTTTAATGTACTGAAAATAGAATCTTACTTGGTATTTTGAGAGACGACTTTCAAGAACTAATAATCATGTGATTTTATTTTCAAACTTACTTTGAGATTAGTGGCTTCTTGTAGTTGGGAAGTGTGTGGGAATTCCAATGTCATGTGGTATAATGGTACTGTTCTAATTTCGGTTTCACTGCACTGTGGCAAAGTTTTGGTCTGTCTTGGGGTTAATTAAGGTGAGTAATATATAATTTTTTAATTTTATTTGTATTTGTTCTTTTATTATATTATTTTTGTGTGTATAAATTTGTAGTTGTTCCCAGATTATCATTTTTAGGCCTTTTTGTACTTTTTTCTATTACATGTATGTTTACTAATGTGGGGAATATAAGATCGTTTTTTATATTGTGTGTGACTAAGTTTGAATTGTAAGTGTTTGGTTTGTTGTATGCTTTAAGGTGCTTTTTATATCTGTCTTTTGGCAAATCTATAATTTGTTACAATCTGGGAATTCGGTTTTATAAATTCTGTTATTAGGCGTGGGACATTTTTTTCCGATTAGTTCATGTGATTGATTATGGTTTCTGTATTTTTATATGTTATGTTAATTTTATATTTTAGTATTTTAGTTATTTATTTTATGTTGTACCCTGTGTATGTGAATTTGCTCTATTATGTTGTTGGTAAAATACTTTTTTATTTTCATGCTATAGTTTTATTATTGGTAGAAATATGAAAGTAATATCTTGTTGAATATTGTTAAAAGTCACATTTTTTTATTTACTAACCTTCTCCCATCAAGCCAATCATTTCATTATTCCAAAATAAAAATAATATGAGAAAAGATGGATATTTAAGTTTAAAAGATTACTTTTGAAAACATTGTCAGAAGTGTTATACGATGAATTCTAAAGTGATCTATTTAATATTTGAACCAATATTTCACTATGAAAAGCATAATAATTTCCTGTAGTAAAACATAGTAGGTTTAGCAGTTAGAATTGAAAAATGTTTTGACCAACGATTTTATAAATTAAACAGCTATGGGAACAGAGTGTCACACTCTTTTATCCCATGGTTTGATTTTATGGATTTACTAATGCTTCGTTGTTCTTAAAAGTCTCAGAAGCTACCTGTAACTTTTAATTAGCTCTTCTAATTATTTCACTAAAGTTAATATTACATGAAATAAATTGCGCCTGGAAATTTAAAGCTGATAACACAAACAGCAATGTATACTTTCTAAATAAAAAAGGTTGTAAGTAAACTTTAATATTTTAAATGAAAAAAATAAGTAATTTTCCTTACCCACTATTCGGATGAACAACTATTGCTCTTGGTCGCTTTAGATTCTTCAGAAGGGTTCGCCTGTAGGTTACATTCCTTGTACTAAGAACATTTAGTGTACCTTTGCGGCTGTCAATATAGTATAAGTTCTTTGCAATCCAATCCACCGCTAGTCCTTCAACACCTTCGTTTTGTGAAGCCAAAACAATCTCCCTGCCTGAAACAGTTATTTAGTATTTTTTATAATTTTTCCAAGAAAATGAGAGTTTGTTCATATCATTTAAAAAAATGGACCAAAAAGTTTTCATAAGTGTGAAATTGCATAATAAAAAATAATTCCTTAGACTATAGGTACACGATTTTCATGTTAGAACTTAAAGTGTGACACATTGAGAAATTTTCACTAAATCGTACTGGTCTGTGTAATGTATTACTATTTTTTTAACTGATAATGTTTCAAAATTATTATAACTTGTATAGAATATGTAATTAGAAAAAAATGAAATACAGAAAAAACATAGAAAAGTTGCTTGTTGTAACCACCTTGAATTCACCGATTAAACTATAAGTAATTATTGCATAACCGAATGAATACTTTAGAACTTACGCTCTGACGAGTTTCAAATCAATCGTTTCATTTACAAAGCTAACCTCCTACTGATGGTTGTCGCACAAGGTAAAAGGTTGGTGGCTTATGATTTATGAGTGTAGCAGGGGTGGGTTAAGTTGGTTGTTTACTATGTAATGGAAAAAGGTGTTGGACTTAAAGTGTGTGTGGTAATGATGTTTCAAATGAAACGATTGTTTCGAAACAAGTCAGCGCATAAGTTTAAACGTATTCACTGTGTTAGGCAATAATTACTTATAGTAAAAACTTATAATTTTGCGTCTGATTTCTTTAAATCATACTTGAATTAAATGATTAGAAATCCAGTTTGTGATATTTTCTTGGCTTGTTTTCCACTTCAGCTTTGCTGTTTTATTTGAACAATTTGCTAAAGAATAGTTTGGTTTGTTAATTTGAGAGTTTCAATGCCTTCTCAACCAGGTTATATACTTGTTCAATTCCCAATGACAGCATAGGTAAGGTGACAATTTTTATGTAAGATTTGTATAGCATATACAATGTGTGTAGAGTATTAATCAGAGTTGTAGATGTATTTAAGAAGAAATGTCTACTTCTTTATACCATTTTAAGCTAAGGAACTTTTAAGTGGATATTTTCATTTACTTTGTTAGAGATTATTTGCTGTAAATATTCAACATTTATTTGTATGTTGAAGAAACAATGTACAGATTCCTTCACAAATACAACCAAGCCTAATTTTAAAATATTAATTACTTACACTAAAATGTTGTAAAGTTGCTTGTTGTAATCATCTTGAATTCTCTGGTAAAACTATAAATATTTAACCAACAAACCAACAATCGTTTCATTTATGAAGCTAATCATATCTCGCAGCTATAGTTATAGTAAAATGTTGTATTATGAAAAAAATGTATGCTCTTCAAAATCCTTACCTACAAACACACTAGATGGTAATGTTTTGCATAATTGCATTAAATATTGACAACTACCTGTACTATTGCGATGAATCCTGTAAATAACATCTTGAAGAACGTCTGAAAAGTAGATGTAGTTGTCATAAGCATCGTAATCAAGGCCGACATATCTTGCTCGCCTTGAGACATATGGTATGAATGCATCACTGAATCCTTGATTTACAGGATCTAAAACTCTGCCCTTGATGAATCTTTGTTGTGAGTATAATAAAAACCCATCGATAACTGTAAAAGATGTTGTTATACTTAATTACTAAGAAAAAACAATAATATTTACAAAGCATCGACTAATTTTCATTACAATATTATATTAACCTTTTTATTAGATAAAAAGCTAGTTTTGTGTTTATTTTTTTAAAGCAGTAACAATAATTTTTTGATAAAAAGTAAACTCTACACCAGTGTTTGGAAATAAACCTGGAAATTTATTCTGTGTGTAAGGATTCTAATACTTTTAAGTAAGGATTATAATAATTTATAAGCTAATAATGAATTTAAATAAAAGAAAATAAATTTGAATTACTAATAATAGATTTACTATCTCTTTCTTTTATATTTAAAAAATTAACTAAAATTCATTTCAATAACTTATAATATTTTCATAAAATTTTACAATATTTCTCAAAACCCTAAATACATTTATAATTTTCTTCTTCATGGGGATAACTTTTATTTATTTTATTCATATTATTTAATTAGTTTACAATGAGGAGCAATTTAAAATTTGAATTAGAATTTATAAATATCTATATATTTAATTCCGTAAGCGAATCGGTTCCCATGAAATTTCTTGAGCAAGGAAAAACATAAGATAGCTTAATTAGATTCATTTTAAAGTTTGGGGGCTAAAGACGGTGGGAAAGCTATCAGAGGTGTCAAAAATTATCTGGGCTTCGCCCTACTGGCCATGATAGATTCAATGATTTTCTAATGGAAATATCACTAAAGTGGGTTTATTATTAAGTAAACCCTGTATGCCAGATGGTGATTAATCACCTGATGTAAACTGCTGATGTGAATTTCATCGTATATTTATTTTATTTTGAATACTCTGTTTAATTGAAATGTTTATAATAGAGGAAGGCTGCAAATTTATATAAAATTGTTGTAGAAATAATGGTTAAAGATAATTTACAAGAACTTTGTGTAATTTATTGTTAATTTTAGTGTTCTGTTTAAGTAAAATTGTTGAAATGAACCATAACTGCTAAAGACAACAAGTTTTATTTGAATGAAATTATTAATATAATACTTAAACTATTAAAAGTATTTAACAGTGAATATTTCATTTCAGTTTATTATAATAAATAAGAAGCAATAATTGCCTCTATGAGCCCATGGTTTAGTGGTAACTCTAAATTAAACAAGTCAATTTTAAAATTAACACATGGTAAAATATTAAAGTTTTGAACATTTTTTATTTTGAAATTTGATGTTAGTATATTTAATACAGCAGCAAGATCTAACTTTCTGCTTCCAAAATTGAAATAATTTTGTTCAAATTTTATTACAATTTTTATTTATAGCTATAATAAACTTTGATATAATAAACTAAATAAATCACAATTTTTACAATACTGAAAACATAACTCCTGTTTAAAAGCTCTGTATGGGATTGATAAGTTAACACTTTTTCTAAATTTCACTCAAAGACTTATTTGAGATTTCCCAAATTAATCAACTGTTAGATTTTTGTCTTTACTCCGCTTTGAATGAGGAATTACGTAAATACTTTTATTGTAAAATAAGCCAGTTTAACTTATACATAAGCTAGAAAACAAAATTCCATCTGACTGTGGTTTACAATTAAAGTAGATATATTTTATACTTTATATTACATTCTATAGATAACAGGAACAGTAGCTTATTCCTCAAGCCTTTGAATTAAGTACATTATCTTTCATTCTCTCAAGGCTTAAGCAAGGGGATGGTTCAAGGAGTCCCATCCTTGCCAAAATTAAGTTATTTTTGAAGTGATAACTTCTTTGCGCCTAGTGAATAAAACATGAGATTAAATCAATCGCTGCGCAATTAGATTGAGATCAATCAATCACATGAGAATAAGCATTGGTTTTTGGGCCACAATATTTCTGAAACGCATACCTTACATATAATTTCATGTAACAGCTGATTTTGTGTTATAGGATATGTTGTAGAACAGTTTTTACACATAGATTATTATTAAATAGTTTTGATCGGTTAATGAATATATAATAATTTATTTGAATTTTGGTAAATCTCAATACAATTAATTCAATATAATGATAGTATTAAGTTATGTTTGAAATGAAAACAATTTTAGGCCCATATTACACTTTTAAAAGAATTTATTTGAATAGTTGTTAAAAAAATGTTGATTTTAGTAAACATCAAATAAATGTTTTTTTGTTACCCACATTATTTTGTTTTAACTAAAGTAAATATTAGTCTTTATTAAATACATTCCTCAAGCACAGATTTAAAATTGAATAAAAAATGGGTAAATTCATATTCTCTGTGTGTTTTGTTGAAACATTTGCGAAACTATTACCTCTATTTTATTATCACTTCTGTAATGACTCCCCCGAGTGCCAGAATCAATTTTTTTTTAAATGTATAGGATGCTATTAATTATATTCTAATAGAATGAGATATTACAAATAGTTTTCTAGCTTCAATACGGGATCCTCCCAGAATAGTTGCAAATAACAGAAATATATTTTACGCTTTTAGTTGGGAATATATTTATGACCTATAACTATAAATGTTATTTTTGTTTTCATAAAATCTTTTTGTGTAGCAAGTACAAAACTAGTAACTGTTAAATACATTTACACTTTAGAAATAATTTAAAGAGTATAATCATCTTTCAGTGAACCAATAATTATTATAACCACATCAAAATTTATACTAAAACCTTTGCACTGGTTATAGATTACTCACCGTTGCAGTTGTGCAGATTCTGTGCTAGCCTCCATCCAATGTTGCAAGCACACCTATAGCCAAGGGAACCTTCCTCACTGCTAGTTGTAACTATACACATGTGCTGACACCCACCATTACGATTGCCACATGGATTTCTTACTACAAGTACAAGAATTTGACAAAAATTAAATAATTTACCATATATTAAATCTCAACTATAAATTTTTTATTAATAAAATATTACACAATATTCTATACTACCACTTTTAATTGATAGTATCTACCATTTAATACTTAAGATGCAATTGCAATATTTTTAAATATTGGATAGAGGGAGAAACCTGTTTTAACTACTGTATAGTCTCGATAATTCAAGGTAGATCGGACTGAGACCTGTTTTCATAAACCCTAATGCTATAATTAAAAATGCTCTAAATAAGTTTATAGAACTTTACATGAACATTTCTTGGAAGCCTGACACATTTCCTTTGCATACGGTATTGATACAAACATATCTTGGAAGTCCAATTTATTTCCTTAGCATACCGTATTGATATAAACATTTCTGGAAACCCAACTGATTTTCTTAGCATACCGTATTGATATAAACATTTCTTGAAAACCCAACTGATTTTCTTACCATACCGTACTGATATAAACATTTATTGGAAGGCCGACTCATTTCCTTTGCATACCATATTGGTATAAATATTTCTTGGAAGCCTGACTCATTACTTTCTGTCAAATAGATAAAATAGGTTCAAACAGAAGTAGGATCGAATTTTACAGAAGCTCAAAATATCAGGACTCAGATTTTCGAGACTCTACTGTATAATATATTTTTATACTCAATTATTCAAGAAAATGAATATTTGTTAACTAATTCCATCTTCAACTTAAGCTACTAGTAAATATACTATAACATAGATTTTATGATACAGGTCTTGCTTGTTGTTTGAATTAGGAATAAAATAACATCTGTGTTGTGTTGTCATAGAATTTAACCTAACAACCCACTTTTAATGATATCATAAAAGCATGTAAGAGTAACTGGACCTAAAGCTTTGACTGCTGTGGGTGTCTTAAAATGATAGGATTACTTTCAGTGGTTAATATTATTTTAAACCAAGTTCTTATAATTGAGCATGACTAGATGAACTATAAATATTTTATTTAAAAAAAACAATTCTATTTATTCATTTATATGTACTTTAATTAGAGTAAAAAGACACAAAGAAACAGAGAAATAGAAAAGTAACAACTCTGACATTTTGAAGAGCACTTGAATAAACCCTTAGCATACTGAATATTAATTAGACTATTTGCTGCTAACACTGAATATCAGTGTATAAATATAAACTTTCAAATTGTTTTAAGCTCTATTTAAATTTAAATTCTTACATGTAAACATTTTCTTCAGTAGTTTTTATATTTTATGACAAAAATATTCAAAATATTTTTTGGGTATGGTAAATTTGGAGAATTTATCTAGGTTTTATATGGAGTTTGATAAACAAGTTTTATGATTGTAACAAATGTGCAAACAACTGATCACAAAGAATGCAAAACAAAGTCACAGTCTGGTAATACTAATTATCTAACGAGTTCTGAGAATTCACATCAAACGAGTGTATACGGACTACATATAGGCTTATTGTTCCTATGATGACAAAGTGATATGCGATAGTAAGTGGCTGTATATGGTAACTGAATGGTAGGTATCAATTTATAGTATGCCGACAGAGCCCAGAACTCTTTGTTTTTTCAATCTTCAGTAGGACACAGACATTGAAATCTGTAAATATGAGGTACTGTGTTTGCTGAAAATCTGCCTTAATGATATATCCTGTAAAAAGGTAAAAAGGTTAAGGGGTAAGGGGTGATAAATTTAACCAATTTATGTAATTTTACATCTTCAAGTGATAGTTGTAATTTATTGAATATGTTTGTAAAATGAAATTATATGCTTAGATACTAAAAATATATTCTAAAGCAACTTTATGCAGCTTATATATTACTTTTAACTTCTCACTCACCATTTCTCTGAATGAGGGAATGCACAATCTTTACAGCTTTCGGTTCTCTCACATCTCTAGTTTTGTAGACAGCTTGTATTGAGTTTGCTCCTTTATATTTGTCCACACTCATAATTCCTTGTTTCGTTCCATCAGACCAATAGATTTTGCTTTCAAAAACAGCTAGTCTAGATGGAGATGGGACTGGTGGCCCTGTAAAAATAAGTACTTGCATTAATATTAGATTCTCATTTAATTTCAGGACAATGCCTAGCTCTCTAATTTTGCATTCCATCTTCCCAAATAAAATCTAATTCACTTTTACTTGATAAACAACACATTTACTAAAGGAGGATTACATTGGGAAACAAAAATAAGGATTTGATTTTAAAAGTTGCCATAAACACAGAAAATTTTGAAATTTGAAAAAATTATAAATTACTGGTATTAAAATTTGTGAAAAATATATTGAACACATACCAAATGATTTTAACATTACACCAATTCATCTTTATCAGTATATTTATCACATAAATATTAAATTTCTACACATATCCATACACACACACACACACATAGGGTATTTATGTGTGTTTTAAATAATGTAAGATAACCAGTTTGGATAAGAGATAATTTTAAAACTTTTCATACTCATTCAGTGAAAAGATGACCAGTATTTATTGAAGATGAGAAGTTTGTTATCAAAACATGATTGATTCATAGAATAATTTTTTATATTTTTGTTGTACTTATTTTAACAATTATTTTGCAATTACAAGCCAAAATTATATCTTATTTATGAAATAATCTTTATGTAATTATATTTGAACTAAAATTCAGTAAGTTGTAGTTACACACACAAAAAATACAAATCAGTTAGTTACATTAAAATAAAATACAATGATATAGTTTAAATAATGATTAAAACCTAGTATGTTTCTTAATGAAACGAGCTAGTTGCCAAAATGTTGCATTGTTAAAATAAATATCTTCGCCTCGATTATCAATCGATTTTCATTTATTTAATATTTAATTTGAGTCCATAAATAAAGACACGTATCTCATTCCCTTCAGAGCTTGACTTTAAGGAATAAAACATGTTACAGGGAGCTGAAGAATTAAGTTGGGGGTCTAACAGTCCAAGATAGGCTTTTTGTGCTTGATGAAAAAACAGGAGCCAGGACACTGAGCTGGTGAAGGATTCATTAGGTGTGTTTTTCACAAGTTAGGATGTATTAATCATAATTGCTCACATTAAAATGCTAAAGTAGTAATTTTGATATACTGTTTGACCTGAGGTACCTAAACAACAGATGCTTGACTATAAACAAATGATGAATGAAAATAATAAAATCACTATATCCTTAATTTAAATTTTTGAATCCTTATTTTTTGAGTTTTAAGTAAAGACTTTTCCAAAGCATCGATTGAGATTTTATTTCCAGACTGTTATTAAAAGATCTTGATTTCTGATTAGGAAATATGTTGTTTAAGAAACTATGATCACTTTCACAGTTTTCCAGAATGTCAGAACAAATATTTTTCAAGAACTCTCTTGCTCACGATTAGGACTCTTTGAAAATAAAGTTGGCTTTCTTTATCTTGAAAATTTGGGGAATAATTTTATAATACTTTCTCGATGAATTTTTTAAAACTAAGAGTACTACTAGGATCAGATAATATTCTTTCAAATGTTGAGGTGGTTTATCTGAGAATGGACTGCCAGGGTTAGCGAAAATGTTCACCCATGACTTTGGTCTATCTTTAAACAATTTAAAAACTTCTGTACATGACAAAATATTACCCTTAGATACTTGATAACATTTCAGAAATGTTTTAGTTATACATTTTCGAATAGTTAAAGGAAATTTGATTTACATATTTCTGAATATTAAACAATTTTCCAACGCAGAATCAACCCCTTTCAAATACTGCTGTAGACACATTGAAACGAGCAGTGAAAATTAAGTGGTATTACAAAACAACTTTTGAATTTATTGCATTTTTTGGTTGATGTGATATTAACAGTCTGTTTACTTTCTAGATACACATCATACACTATGCATTTTCAGATTAAATATAAAATATCTAACTATTCTAGTTGTAATATTCTAATACTTCTGTTAACATATTCTTATCTTGTCTCAAGTAATTACCTCTGAGAACCAGATATCTATGTTTTCCATTATAATCAACTGTTTCAATATAATCGAGTAATGAATCACACCAAAAGACTCTTTTTGCTAAGATATCGACAGCTACACCTGAAGCTTTATACGCAGCTTCTGAAACTATGGCATGTGCATCAGTTCCATCCATGTTAGCTCGGAGGACTTGGTTACTGTCCGCTATAAACATGTACCTATGAAAAACAAATGATATTAGCAGTATAGCTATGGTTTCCAATTATTTGAAAATATTTGTAGACTTTTCTTGGCTTATGTGATCTAAAGATATAAAAGGTACAAAATTTCATTGATGCTACCAGAGTATATTGTTCATACTATATTTGTAGCAATGATGAAGGTTAGAGTTTTGGATATAGCATTGTATTGAAACAAATAACAATTTCAAATCAAGTTTGAATTAGAACAAGCGGACAATTTAAAACAAGTTTTATTATTAAAGAATCTCTATAAATAAGAATCATTATATCATACATGCGTCATAGGTGATATATTTCCACACTTTAAAAAAAATCTTAATACCAATTAAGAGATGCTTTTACTACTAATGAAAAAGATGAAGAAAAACCTACAATTAGATTGTATCGAATAATTATTTGTCTTTTGTTGTTGTTGTTGTCGTGTCTATTGAGGTGCAAAGTGCAAAAAGTTCAGATCCCTCTAAAAGTCTAGATGACAAGATCTGCCACTTCTGGAGCCTGATGGCTATATTTGTCTTTTAAAAATGGTGTATGATTTTAATTTTTAAAACGTAAAAATAGCTCTACATACAAACCTTAATATAAAAGGACCTTCATAATCTCTTCTAATTTCACCATCTCTATTCTGGGTTAGTTTCGAGAAATTGTTTGATACTCACAGATAAAATTTTTTTAATATAATGGAAAACTTTGGTAATAACAATTTTATTAGTATCAAAAAATGGTTAAAATAAGTTACATTTTTGTTTACTTAAGAAAAATAATTCCATATTACAACTTCATAAAGAATATTTGTAACAATAATATACTTATGTACTACTATTATGTTATGTATTATTACTAATGTGACTGTAATCATTAATTTTAGAAATTTTCAAATGACAGATAATTTCAGTAAGTTACTCTTACCCCACTGTTGGATCCAAAGCAATATCAGCTGGACTTGTCAGATTACTGCTTAGAACAATAGCATGATACCGTCCGTCCCATTCAAACAGATCTATTTTTTGACCAACAGAATCACACACATACAATTTATCTCCAATCCAGTCAATTGCTATTGCCACTGGTGACCAAGTCCCTGGTAAAGATATATCCAATACCCCTCCAACTTTTAACATTGCTGCTGACTTGAATGACTGGTAGTGGATCTACACAAGAAAGTTAACAATATGAGTGTGGGCTCCATTTGAATTAAATTTGTAGATAATTAAAAACAATGGTTTTATAAAGGTGAAGTTTTTTCTATATATTTTTAAATTAACTAAAAAAAATTAATTTGTTTAATGTTAAATATTTTTATTTTTATATAAGTTTACAATTTATATAATTTTTTAAAAACATTTAAAGCATAAGTGAAGTAATACAAAATTAAAAAAAAAATCAATCTCTACTTAAACCAATAAAGAAAAATTTTATATTATAATTATAATTTATATAAATATGTATATACAAATGACAGAATAACAATATTAAGTGGCAAAATAGAAAGCAAATTTCTTAGCAATTTTACATTTTCCTTTCTATGCATGGTGTTGGACTATTATTTTTTGTTTGTTACTATTTCTACCCTTTCTTTTTTTTGTCGCCTGCATTCCATTGTAGTTTCTTTTGCATTTCCTTTTGGATTGTCTGTTTGTGAAGCAATGTTCAATACCGTTATTCCAGTTTGTTTGTTTATTTTATTCTTTTCATTCATTTTTAATCTTAGAGCATTATTTATCATATTGTATGGTAACCATGGCAACAATTTAAGGTTGTGCAATGGAGGTTTCAATGACAACAAGATAAGGACAAAAAAAATCATATACATCTTTGAGAAGCGAATTTCTAGCTATGGAAAATTGGCTCAGTGCCAAAGCGCTAGACTTCAAACATGAAGATACTCAGTTCGAATCCCAATCTAGACACCCAAATTTTTATAACTTAATTATTGAATAA
Organism: Prosapia bicincta; assembly: GCA_036971475.1. Taxonomy (NCBI): domain Eukaryota; kingdom Metazoa; phylum Arthropoda; class Insecta; order Hemiptera; family Cercopidae; genus Prosapia; species Prosapia bicincta. The sequence continues at coordinate 100,957,192 of JBAIZL010000005.1, read as the reverse complement.
CTATTTAGAAAACTGTAAATATTTGAAAAACATCAATTGTCATTCACTATAGGTTACAAAAATGTATTTGAACTTGATTGGATGAATAAAAACCTATTTTATTAATGATTGAAAATTTGTACAAGATATATATCAGGAGAGTGTGAGATAATAGAAGGAATTTAACGAGGAACTAATGAAGTATGTAAGTAAAGAAGTTAAATAGCAATGGAAATCTTTAAAAAAATATATGAATATACTGTAAGGCTTTGTTGTCATAATTCCTTATGAAATATGTTCTTTAATTATTACATTATATCATTTTGATAAACTTATGAAAATTGTTAAAAGATTTACTTTTGTTAAAACCTCACTGCAATATTCAAGAAAACGTTTGTCGTTCATTACCTTTCTTGTTTTTGTGTCTGTCCAATAAAGTAAACCCTTAGCATAATGGAAATCAAGTCCACTGGCTGCTGTCGTGTTTGCTACTAGTACTTGGTTTTGTCCAAGTAAATCCATCTGCCAAACTGATCTGTCATGTGCAAAAAATACCAAAGCTGAACTAGAATTGTGTGAGGTACAATGAGAGGTAACCGACAGTTCATAGCCTGGGTAGCAGGAACAGGTGTATGAACCTTCAGAATTTGTACAGAGTTGGTCGCAGAATCCCCATTCTTCACATTCATTCCGATCTGTAAAATAACAGATAATGATTACTACTGAAACAAATATTTCTAAAGTATTTGGAAATTGATTAATTTTTTAGATTGCAATTCATAAATAACAATTCTATAAATGTAAATAATAAATTTGTAAGTGAAATTTGTTTCAAAAAGAAATTTAAATCAAATATAACAATGTTATTACCCAAATTACCACATTATTACCACAAATTTTAAATCGTTTCTGAAGTTATTCGTGTATAAAATATAATGACTTCATTGACTGTCTGAATGATAAAGAATTAACTGCTTCAATAGGGATAATGACCCTATAATATATTGGTATAGTTTAAGTTTATTTTGTAGAATACAACACAATTAAAATGTAAATTGTAGTTTTTGTTTAACCACCACAACTTTTTTTAGCAGAAAATTATGTAATCAATTCTTATTAACAAGAAGAAGTTATTTTCATGATATCTTTCATATTTTTGAAAAGAAATATTTACTTACTAACTGAGCTCATTTTAGTCAATATTGTAACACGTATATCTTAATTTTTGGGTGTATATATATATATATATATATATATATATATATAAATATAAAATATATTTTCTTGTTTCGTAATTTAAAACAAAAGGTTATTCAAATACAAGAATATTTATTGATTTATATTCCAATTACACAGAATATAAATCAATAAATATTCTTGTATTTGAATAACCTATGTTGTTTTAAATAATATATATATATATATATATATATATATATATATATATATATATATATATATATATATATATATATATATACAGTAGAGTCTCGATAATTCGAGATAAATGGGACCGAGACTGCCTTGAATTACCGAAAACTTGGATTACACGGAAATATGTACCTTAATATTGTAGTACTATATATTACGGTTCCCTGAACCCTAATACTATAATTGAAAATCCACTAAATGGGTTTATAGAACTTCATACGGACATTTCTTGAAAGTCCGGCTCATTTCCTTTGCATACTATATTGATATAAATATTTTTTGGAAATCTGACTCATCATTTTCTTTCTATATTATATATAAGTGTTTTAAGTTTTTATATGTGTTTATTTTCAAGAGATTGCAGTTTTGGACTATTACCATTAGGTAAGTATGTCAGTCTCCTATCTAGTCCAAAAATTCCTAAATACTGTATATATATATATATATATATATATATATATATATATATATATATATATATATATATATATACTAATTCAATGGGGCTCTTTACACTTAATACTGCACTTGTCTGTAGTATATGAAGGAATCACAGAGCAGAATTACAAAATTCTACACAGAGTAGAATTATCAAAATTACAAAAAGTCACTAAAAGAAGTTATTCTAAAGTTACACTATGCTTTGGTGTACAGGACTATAATGATTGAAAAAACAGAGCTTAAATGTACAGCAGTAAAATATAAAATAAAACTACTATGAGAATCTCCGTTCATAAACGAGAAATAATCATACACGTTTTAAAAAAATTTATGAAAAGTACACACATCACAAAATTAACTTGAAAGAAATGCCTAAGAAAGAATAGATTCATCTACCAAAAATAAAGAAAAAAATAATCTGTTTCAAAAGTAAATCAATAATGTGGTAGAGAGTATATGCAACAAAAAGTATCATTACAGACTGATATGGAAACAACCATGAAACTTTCACATGAATGGAGAATGTGTAGTACATGTTTGTCCATAGAGTTAATAAAATTACATTAAATGGCAGATCACAACTATTTAAGAGTTGCTCTTTAGACCCATTCCATGAAGAGGACAACTGGTTTTATAAAGTTCTTATACAAAGCGTTTAGAGTTTATATACAAAGCGTGTCTAAAGATGCTGTTCCATTAAAGGGTTAGACCTAGTGTCTTGAAATTTATTGGTTACATCCTTTTTGTAATGAACTGTAAAAGTGTACTAAGAAAGGGTTGAGCAAAATTCTAATTTTAAAGGGCAAAAAATTTCAAATATTTGTAAAAAGCTCTGTCAGTAAAGATATATTCAGATAACATATGATCACATATCAAGAGTTTAAAGAAAGCCTGTAATATACATAATAGGTTACCAATTTCATAGCATTAAGGTCAAAAATATTAATTTTTATTTTAAAAAATTAGACAACATTTACCAATATTGTCAATGACTACTCATTGCATACCTAAATGTAACACAGATAATGTAAAACTAAATGGCTAAAAAATATATTCTATAGGGATTTGAAAAACTGTTATTTACTATCATTCAATGTAAAGCTTTAACGTTATTATCTCCAATAAATAAACATAGATCTAACAAATTTATGCTCTGAATCACAAAGTTAATTTTTTACTTATCAGAAGCTGTGAGAGATATTAATGGGAACATAAGAAGAAATAATTTCATGCGTTTAATCTTGTAAGAAAATTATTATAAACACATTTTTTTGTATAAGAAAGTCTTTTCTTTTTTCACCTTTAAATTATCAAAACACTGCTTAAAGTATCTTTCTATTTGAGTTTTATTTGAATTCGTTTTTGCCACATATGGAGTATTTAATAAAAAGGTTGTATACTCTATATATTTTTTATCATATATTGGTCTGTAAATAGAGTTTAATGAAATAAACCCTAATTTTGCACAGAAATAAGTCATTAAAGCAATTATTTATACGTAAAATATATTAGTATAATGATGTTTGAATTAGTAATTTGTTTACTCAAATTATATTTTTAATGTGTTGAATGACTAGTTAAATAAACTATTTAAACATGTTAAATAGTTTTTATATAATTCTAATAATTTAATTATGATAATGACATTTTGACCAATTATAAATAGGCGTTCGTGCAAATAATTTTGATATATTGTTAAAACTAACCCAAACAAGTGCGTGAATCATTTGCAATTCTTCTTCCTTCTGGACAGTAACAAGCTCCACCATTGAGAGATGCTTGGCACTTATATTCACAGTTGAGTGCAGGGCAATTGCTTATAGCTAAAAAAAAAAAATAAATAAAACTTGATACAGAGAAACAATTAAAAAGTAGTTAAAATTAAAGAAATCAGAAAGAGATTTAACTAACGGCAAATTTTGGTCTCTGTATAATATTAAGCGGAGATGCTGGATTTAAGGATAATTTATATATTAAAAAAATGACGCAACATATTTAGTATTGAAAATTGAGACTTTGGTTATTAATGCTTTATTATACTTCTTTTTAAATACATAATACCCAATGCTAATTACTAAATTGTTTTAATAATAATAAAATCTTAGTATTTATATTATTAATTACATTGTTCAAATCAGGCTGGACATCCCATTAATGGATAGCAAAAGCTAAACCTAGCTATAAATTTAACATTTAAAGTTTGGTTATGTTTCATAATGAAAAAACTTCATGTATTGCGGTTACGTGTTCAACAATATTTATTTTGCTCTAAAGTTTTTAATTCAAATATTGTTACTTTGTTTTAATTTTAAACTAGTCTTCATTTTAATATAAACTTGGCTAATTTAGCACTTAATTTATATGTCGATTCCAGTTGCAACTGAGCTCATAGGGTGCATGGTTTTATAGGTATATATTTAGGTACAATTTACTGCCTTCCCTTAACATTACAATATTTTTCTCTGTTGATGCGTTTTGGTTTCAAAATGATTTAAGTTTTGAAAATGGAGTCACTCCGAAACATATCAACAGAGGTAAATATTGTAACATTAGGGAAGGCAGAAAACTGTATTCAAATATATAGAAATATTCCTAACACAAATGAAGATGCATATATTAAGAATGGTTAGGGGTGGTTGTATGACTTATGAATATGTCAATACTGAAAGCCCACTCATACTACAATTCTCACAAACTATCTGGCTCCCTTAAAATCTCATGGGACCAACAAATATAATTTCCTCATTCCGTCCTTTCTATAAAACCAAGAAGTTAGTTGTAGCCCAAGGTGACAAAGAGACACATTTCTCAAAACCATCATTTTCAATATAACTGACAGTAATTGCAACGTTAGCAAAGTTTATAAGTTTTAAAATATGTACATGTATTTGTACTTATTTTCTTTCTGATTGTATTTTGACCATACTGGATAAGAGAGAGATAATTGTAACAAGGGCTTTCAAAATATAAGTTTATAAGCATTTTAAAGGCTTACAACATGCATTTTCTTCATCTGCAGAATCTTCACAGTCTTTTTTCCCATCACACAGCTGAGCACGTGAAATACATTTAGGAGCCCCTCCAGCCCCTCCATGTGGACATAGGAACTTATTTTCTGGACAAGCAATAGCTGTACAGTTGGCTTCATCGCTGCCATCTGTACAGTCTCTATAGCCATCACAATGGTAGCTAAGTGGTATACATAAGGCATTGGCACATCGATATTGCCCAACATGGCATGGTGGAAAATCTGTAAGTATTCATAAAAATTAACTACATTGAAAACATTTATAAAGAACAAATTAGTAAACAAAAATTAAAAAAAAAGTAATTTAAATGTAATAGTAAGAAGAAAATATACACAATTAAAATTAGACTTTTATATTAACAGTAATATATTGTACATACTGCAATTTTCTTCATCACTGCTGTCTCCACAGTCGTTACGGTGGTTACACTTTTGGATTGACTCAATACAGCGATTCCCGTTTGCACACCTGAACTGATTCAGTTGACATGAGATACCATGCAACAGTGGGCAGTTTTCTTCATCCTTTTTGTTCCGACAGTCAAAGTAACCATCACACTTTTTCTCCTTTGGTAAACAAGGGCCAGTTGATACTGATGATCCCTTAGGCGGTGGTGGGGAACAGTAGAAATCATCAGCTTGGCACTTCCTGTAAGCTGTGGAAAATTACAGATCTATGAGCAATTATGTCATAAAATGCCTTTAGATTAGTTAATTTAGAGATTCATATATTACCTGCAAAAATGATTCAAGTCTGATTCAGTCTTTAATTCAAGTAAAAAATTCTAATATAATAAATAAATAAAGTAAGCTTCCCAGAATTGTGGAAGTCATTCCTTCCTCATGAGTTACGAGGAGTATCTCGTATATTGCTTCAAGAAGGGTAGATTAATGTAGCAAAGGAGAAATTAGGGCACACTCTGTGTGTGTGTGTGTGTGTGTGTGTGTGTGTGTGTGTGTGTGTGTGTGTGTGTGTGTGTGTGTGTGTGTGTGCGCGTGTGTGGTCCACTATAACTGTATATGGTCCAAAGATAATGATTGACATGCTACAACCTCAAACATCATTTTTATAGTTAATGTTCTGAAGAAGAGACTTATGAAAACCTTACAAAATATTTAAAGGAAAAGAATCAAAAAGTGAAATACATAAAGTACAGACTCATGGTGACTTTTGATAGTGACTCATATGTGTTGATGGTTTTTATTCTCTATATGTGGCACACTATAGAAGAAAGAGAAACATTGACAAGAAATTAAGTAAAATGAAGAGAGAAAATTAAAAATTAAACAATAAATAATTCACACAACTGGTAATATACCAATGCCTTTATATTTTAAAATCATATGTTTTTTAAAATGAATTTTAACTTTTTTAACACCACCAAGCCTGTGTGAAGACGTAGTCATTCTTAGCTAAATATTTTTGTCTTTTACTTAGTAGATGAGAGAGTGAAAAAATCTTTTTTATGAGTTATGCTTTTTCCTTTATCTCATGTTTTGTGACTTTCTCTGTATATTTTACACAAATATTTAACACATAGAAAAAACATTGAATCCCCTCATCAAAAGTAATTACTTTGTTAAAGGCTATAAAATGACACCAAGAATATATATTGGTCATGAAATTTCATTGAATTAAAATTATTGTTTATATCAAACTAATTAAGGACTTGCTAACCTTTTAATTTGAGCAAATTTATGATACAAAACCTTTTCAATGGCACTAGGCAAGTAAATAAATGACATGGTTATTTGGATAGATTTTCTAGTTTATCACTTCAACCAAAAGCAAATAGAAGTGAATTATTAGATATATCAATCAATAAAGTAATCTGTCGCACTATTTCAAGTTTTATTCATTATTATAAAGGATTTCTTAAAATAGCAAAGGTCATAGAATGATTAAAAATATCAAAAACTCCCCCTTCTCCGATGACATGCATGGCATGTTAGATTTATTTTATGCATAATATTAGGTTTTTAAACTAATAATTTTGTTAAATAAAAATATATCTGCAATATACAGTTTTGTACGTTCTTAAAAAGACTATTTATGCCCAGTTTTTCATTTGACCCACAAATTTAATTTTGTGAAAGGCAGGGAAAATTAAAAGCAAGGTAGAACGTATCTTATTGTAAAAGCGGAAAACAAATTTCATAAGTTTTATGGTTGTTTAACAGTAGTGTACTTACTGCAGTCAGCTTCGTCTGTGCCATCTACACAGTCTACGAACATATCACACTTATGCTGAGGCGGGATACAGTAGGTCTTGTTCCACACGTACTGTCCACAAGATAACTGGCCTGTTTCACAGTCAGGAGGCGCTGTAACAGTGTATTAGGCACTTAGTACTATATGTCTGGCATAAATCTGACTAACAGATTATAAACAAGTAATATATATATATATATATATAAAGAACTAAGTCAAAATACAAATACAAGAATTATAATTGAATTTACAATTCCTATATTTTTTGAAAATACAAAAAAAAATACAATTCTTGTATTTGTATTTTGACTTAGTTCTTTATTAATACACAAGAATACATATTGCGATATATATATATATATATATATATATATATATATATATATACACATATATATATATATATATATATTTAAATTAAGTCAATCAATACTCAAGTCAACAAAGAAAAATTTTATTTTAGTTACTTCTTATTAAATAATTACAATTATCAGAAATAAAGTAATATAACCCATGCGTTAAAACAGCTGTTCTACCCCATAACCTATAAGATAAAATCAACTGTTTTATTAAATCATATGTTATCACTTATTTTAAGCCGAATGGGACGAAATAACTATATTTCATACCTTGCCTCCATATTTTGTGAAACGTTTTCTCCTATATAAAACGAAAACTAATCCATTAAATATAATTAATGAAAAATATTTAAAAACTGTATCAATTGTCATCCACTACAAGTTTCAAAAAATGTATTTGAACTTGAGTGAATTAGTTGAAAGTATTTTATTAATGATTGAAATTTTGAACAAGATATATATATATATATATATATATATATATATATATATATATATATATATATAGGAAAAGTGTGAATTTACAAAAAGTATTGGAAAAAGGATATTTTAATAGTACGTTTTAATTCATTTGTTTTTTATTTAATATATTCAATTACCCCAATATGTACTTATTTATTATGTACATATATTGTAATCAATTTAAATGATGCCTTAAAACAAATAATTACTTGACAAATTTTTTTTTTGTACAATTAACAGGTTACGCTTTTGAAAACATAAATAGCAAGGCAGTATAAAAACAGACAAAGAGGAAAAGCTAAGGGCTAACTGGATAGAACAACTTTTAGATAGACTGTGTAGTGATTAAATCACCGGTAATTATTTTTAATATAAAAGTACATCAGATATAAAAGGAATAAAGTTTTGTAAAAATACACTTTTTCATTTCTAACTCAAAGCTAAATTAAATATTAATTTAACTTTTAATTCCTTTAGTCCTAATAAAAAAAGTTCATTATCAAACCAAATAAATTTGTGTTAAAATTACATGCAATTTAGAATTCCATGACATAAACATTTGTTTAAATCTAGCCAACTTTTGTTGTAGTTTTATGAAAAAACATTTTACAATATTTATAACATTTTTAAAAACACAATTTGACCAGCATACATGATTAGGTGAACAGAGTAAAAGAAGTGTTGATTCAATGAACCTATTATAAAACATAGATACGTTTTAAGAAATAATTCAAAGAAAGGAATCACAAACTAAAGCCCTTATTTAATTATTTTCTTGTATAAATTTTTACACAATGAAGAAATAAAAAATTAAAATTATACTCGTACATTTCAATATTTCTAGTAAAGAGACTTGAATAATTATCAATTATTTTTTTATACTGAAATTCAGAAAATTCTTTTTATAAGATTTCAACACTCGACTAACGGTAGTCATGGGAACACGTAAATTGAAAGGTTTCATCAGCAATAGTCAAAGGTGCATTAGAATAAGCTTTTAATTAGAGAGCATACAAACGCCAGATGATTTATAATCATGATACATAATCAACAATGGCCGAATTAGTATTAAAGGTGGGAAACCGGCTATAAAATGTTCAATATAATAAATAGAATTCATCACAAAAATGTCAAAGCACGGCACAGGTTACAAACCGAACAAGCATTTCTAGTAAACAGATCCACAGTGAAGTTTACGTGTGTAGTTTACACTGTGACAAACTGTTGTTTCTATGTTGATTTTATTAAACACATAAAATACCACTCTGACAATCAAGGGAATTTCATTTCCATTGAAACAGGTTGGCCAACTCACTGGCTCGATAAATCACCAAGTTCTCCAGCAAAGCAATTCGTTACTCAGACGCCTTACTGTTCTTGACGTTTACATCAATAGCCTCAAAACTCAACCCTGAGAAGAATCAAAGTTTCTCGCCTTTTGTTCTCTTTCCTCTGTTATATAAATTAGAATCACTTCAGCTTGAATATCATTGTCTTACTCTTGTGTTAGTTATTTTTAGAACATTTAAAAAAATTCCTTCAATTAGCTCACACACACACACACACACACACATATACACGCACACACACACACACACACACACACACACACACACACACACACACACACACACACACACACACACACACACACACACACACACACACACACACACACACACACACACACACACACACACACACACACACACACACACACACACACACACACACACACACACATATACACGCACACACACACACACACACACACACACACACACACACACACACACACACACACACACACACACACACACAAATATATATATATATCTTGTACAATTTTACAATCGTTAATAAAATACGTTTTTATTCATCTAATTAAGTTCAAATACATTTGTTTAACCTATAGTGGATGGTAATTAATGTTAATACAGTTTTTCCAAGTATTTATTTACGAGATAAATTGAATTATAAAAATTTGTGGGTTCCTGCCGAAAAATATGTATATACACATATTTTTTTTTTTCTCAAAAATATATATGAATATTTCCCTCATCTGGTTGTCGTCGAAACCTCTATCGTACAACTTTAAAGTGTTGCCATTGTTACTACACAATACCACAAATAGTGCTCTAGGGCAACTAAAATAAAATTTGTCTTTGTGAAACTCAGTAGGAATTTTTTTTAAACCTTTTTTTATACTACTTGTTGATTCGGAAATTTAAGAATTCATACCTTTAAGTATATATATAACATTATATATTTATAGCATCATTTTTAAACGACTAAATAAAATGAAGAACTAAGCCACTTCATACAACTTCTTAACATTTAACCGAGGTAAAACTATCCATTGTTAAATTATGGTACCTACTGCAGGGGCGCATTCTGAAAACGTTTTTGGAAATTTCGAAAACTTGAACATCTGGGAATCATACTTCATGCTACTTTAGCACTTGATCACTGAAATGTTGTTAAACTGTTTTGAAAAAAATATGGTGTGATATGTATTTTTGTTTGTTAAACACTGGGCCATTATTGTAATCACCAAGTTTTACTTAAACTAACGCATAATTGTATTTGAATTTCTATTATTAGTTCAAGCTCTACCTATATATCTTGTTTAAATTTTCAATCGTCAATAAAATACTTTTTATCCATCTACTCAAGTTGAAATACTTTTAAACTTGTGGATGACACTTAATGTTAATACAGTTATTTTAAATATTAATTCATTAATTAAATTTAAAATGTTGATGCCCTTAGGTAAGATTCGAACTAAATGACTACATGTTTGAAATCCAACACTCAACTGGTGGATCGAGAACACAGGAAGGTTTAGAGTAGAGGCGAACCTCATTTCTACTTCCGGCTCTAGAATATAATTTCAGAAAGGCGGTGACTTTAAATATGTCCATAAATAAGGTTGATGCCAAGAAAACACAATTTGGATTAGAATAATTGGATTTTGAAGAAAATTAAATTTAATTCCCTTCCCTTAAGAAAGAGCTTATATTTACAGGTTATTTAAGCGCTCGGCCTGTTTGATATTCATAGAATTTAAAGTACGAATTAGTTGATATATATCAGGCTCTCGTCGTTCGTTTAAGACCTTATCCAGTTTCGAGAAGGGTCATTAACTGAAGAATCTGTTAGTAAGAATAGTTTCTTTGAACAGTTGGAGTATCTCATAGTTCTGGAAAACACTGAACGATGTCACTGCCTTCAAGAGATGAACACACTAAACATCTTGTAGATTTTAGGCGATCAGCCAGTGCTACTAATATTGCCTACTACGAATAGAAAAGTATTGGGTGACCCAAAAAATCGGACGTTTTTGAAATAGCTATAGTTTGATTTAAAACAGAAGAGGATTCTGCGTAAGTGAAATCGACCAGAGGGAGTGGGGATTACAGCCGTCTGAGCTAATAGGAAATTCACATCTTGCTGTAAGTCTTGTTGCCAATTCGACGTTAAACTTCCGTTCGTCGCTCAGTGACATCGTAACTGCAGTGGAGTGATATACTCGTGGTGTTGCTTACTTCGTTCTGCAATTTCAATCGCTGGCAGTGGCTCGTTCGAACTAACAACATCGCATCCCTACCCTGCTATAGACCCATTCCTATTCTACCTTAAAATGAAAGTACACGCGCTGCAGTCGTCTTTTGGAGGGGCGATTGCGACCGCTGACCTCTTTACATGTAGCCATTTTAGTAGTCATGGACCAGTGGACGATACAGTATCGTATGTTTGCTTTCCATGAGTATATGTGACATAGTGAGTATCCTAGCTACGCAGGGGCTTTTTCGCGTTCACTTTCAACTTGGACGATACGATATCGTTCCCAGCCGGAAACGATTCTCAGGTGGGTTAACACCTTTAGAAACACAAGAACTATTTTAAAAAAGAACTCTTATGGTCGAAATAAGTCTGCTAGAACGCCGTAAAATACTGAAATGGTTAGGCAAGCTTAGATTCGTAGCCCAAGTCGGTCGGCAAGAAGACACGTGCGTGAAGTAGGCCCAACACGTGAATCTTTGCGAACAATTTTGCAAAAAGACTTATTATTTCATCCATACAAGATGTGCGTGACTCAGTTGTTAAAAGAAAGAAATTTTAACCAACGAGAAGATTTTGCTGTTCGTGTGCAAGTGTTGCTTGAAGAACAAGAAAATGCACTAATAATGATGAGTGACGAGACTCATTTTCATTTAAATGGTTCCGTTTACTCAACAAAAACAATTTTTATTCCAGTAACATGGCGCCACTGCACACACTCCTCGAGACGCAATGACCATGGTGCATCGCATGCTTCTGGGATGGCTCATTTCGCGATTCAGTGACACCCCTTAGCCTCCATGGTCACCAGAGTTGAGATGTTGTAATTTTTTTTTTTGAGACGTAAATGGCAAGTGTAGATAAATATTTTAATGTAATATAAGTTCTAATTAAGAACATAATTAATGAGTAATGTTACTTAAAAAACGTGTTGTTTCTTTCGGTCATCCTTTATTTTTAATATAGGTAAGATTAAGGTAAGACTATAAGAGAGATGTCTCCAGAGTGTACAGGATTGGGTGCTCTCTGTAGAGATCATAGACAGAATTCCACAGTTATCTTTGTTGTAAGGAACTGGCCTAATTATCCTCTGATCCTGAAGGAGGAGAATACAACGAATGGCATCTCTGGTAGGCGAAAGAGATTAAATTAACATGTTTGATATTTTAAGATCTGAAAAGACCTGCTACTGAAGAGCAACGAAAGAATCACTCCATTGAATTGTATAATATAAATAGACCACTTTAGAAAAGTAAACAAAACAGTAAATTGTTCAAATGGAGTAAGAATGTTCCTCAATATAGTAATGATTTGACAATAATACTTTCTCCAAACCTTAAGTGACTAATCACTGAATAAAAAATTTCCCTCGACTAAGATGAAAATGTTACTCACCGCAAGACTGGAATTCGTCTTCGCCTTTCTCGCAGTCTTTTTGGTAGTTACAAACCCAAAGGGATGGAATACACTTGCCTTCCGAACATCGGAACATCCCCGGCCCGCAGGAGTCTGAAAAAATAGAAAATAATTAATCGTTTGTAGGTCACACTGTAATTTCTAGAAACCAATACAAAATGTACATAATTAATAGTGAAGAACGTTCATTAAACACAGTAGTAACTATCTTTCATTTCATAAACATGGTCGGAATGTTTTGTTTGTTTGTTATACAAACATTGCCGCACTATCCGAACTATATTCTACTGTTTTATTGTTCTTTGTTATAACATAGATAACACAAGTGTCGAATGCTTTAAGCCCTTATGGTAAACGGGAAATGTTTCTTAATGTCTTGACCAATTGAAAGTAACATTATTACAAGAAGAACAATTCATCAGTCAATAAAATATAATAATACTTACATGAGTAAAAATATTAATAAACAATAAAATAAATAAATAGAATAAAATGTATTACAGTATTTTTGTTAAATATAGGCTACTATATATACAAAATGTTTACATACCCTGTAAGTCCTGAAAGTAGTTACTTATAACCTCTCAAGGTAGTCTAAAAATTATTTAAATATATTGATGCACAAAAGTCTAGTTTATGTAAACAAATAAGTTTATTTAATAAAATTGTTATTATTTATTTTCTTTTGTTTTGTAACTTGTTACAGTTTTTGGAACATTCGAAATATGAACATCGGTTTCTAGTGTGAGAAATGACTTGCCTTCCCCGTTATTCGGGTGTACTCGGTTTGCATTTGGCCTCGTGTATAGTACTGGGTTTCGAGGACTACACACCAGAAACCTGGGTGCCAACCATCTCTAAAATCTTCTAAACTGCAAATAAGTGATGCAACAGAAAAGTGGGTCCAATAGTATTTAACCCAAGAGACAGCTGGTAAAAAAATGGAAAATCCTCGTCACCGCTGGGCCTATTGGAAACGATCTTTCGCGAGCTGTTGCTGCATTTCGCATGAAAACAGGTCATGATTACTTGGCAGCCCATCAGAATCGCAGCAAAGTTCTCCCAACACCACATTGTCAACTGTGCGGCTACACTACAATGGACGCAGAACATCTCGCTGCATGTCCGGCACTTGACCATGCCATTCAAGAAGAAGAAAGAAGAAGAAGTATACCGGGCAGCTCGTCTCTACTGGTCAGCGCGTCACCAAATGGCTCAACAGCCAAGGGTGGGCGTTGGCTAGTAAGTAAGTAAGGTTTCTTAGCACACTCCATCACCCATCACGGTGCTGCATTACAATGCGCGTAACCATTACAGGATCAAGTTTACAGGATGATAAGTTGGTTCTCTCTATAAGTTGTTTTGGTAAATGAGAAAAATCTTTTTAAAATGGCATTAGTCAAATTTATGTATAAATCTGCCAGGTAAAATGAGCTGTGGTCTTAGGCAAGAATTGTGCCGGAAAGGTAGATCGTTTAACTAACGGTAAGAGGTATGCTAAGATAAAACTACACACATTGCAACGCTGAAGAAACTGTAGAGGTAGATACTAATAGTAACAGAAGGTTCCGATACTTTTTAACAGCTAAAGAACAATTGTTTACCAATCTATCGCTTTACGAATTTAATTACAAAGTATTAAGTCAATAATTCACTAAAAGCCCATTGAATCTCGTCCATAACCTATATATGAACATTACAATAATGTGTTGGCCATTATATAATGTCTGACAAAGTACTAAAAAGAAATGATACTTCTTCGTTGTATTCAAGAAGGGAGGAAAGCCAGCCATTATTTATAAGGAAACAATTGGAACTGATAAGGAAAATTAACATAATACCAACCATTTAACCTCCTTTTCACAATTATGTTGTCTTTTTTCCTAACGAGTTTCCTGCTTCCCATGAGAACGTACCTCAGCAAATTTGCATTTTAAAAGAAGCAAGAAAATATCTTCCCTATTTATGGCCAAGATGAAGCAATAACTACCGACACAATCGATAGTTAGAAGATAATAAAATTCCCAAACGGGAGAGCCGCGTGTGATCAGTTTTGATCGCTTACGTAAACATATTTCTGCTTCATTTATTTTGCATAAATGTTTATTTTAGAACACTATGGTAATTTTTTAGAAAACGAAAACGTTTAATATGTCCATAAATAAATACCAGCAGCGGTAAAGAAATCGTTTTGTACTAGAACTAGGTTTTGAAGGAACTTGAATTTAATTCCCTTCCCTTAAGAAAGAGCTTATATTTAGAGGTTATTTAAGCGCTCGGCCTGTTTGATATTCATAGAATTTAAAGTACAAATTAGTTGATAGAAATACATCAGGCTCTCGTCGCTCGTTAAAAACCGTATCGAGACGAGGAAGCTTGCAAAGGAACCTGTTACAAAGAATTCGTCCGTTCAGTGTTAACATTATTATATTTGTCAGGATAAAAATATCACGCAAAAATCTATAAAATGAACTAATTTTTGACAGTCTTACCTGTTTCTTTATTTAGATATTTTATAAAACTTTATTAAACTTAAGCACCATTATTTATAAGACTTTAAACTAAAAAATATACCATTATCAATAAAATTTTGTTTTAAAGATTTTGTTGCTTATTCGTTATTTATAACGCACGCACAGGCACGTATTTATATATGTATCCTGTTCGACTACAGCTTTTAAAATTTAGTGTGAACACATCTTTCTATTACACACTGATCTTTGGAATTCTTCCTACCAGAACATTACCATTGATATAATCTCAACATGAGAATCGATTAACAACCTTTAATCGCTTACAAAATGAATGTACAGTAAACTCTCAGTAATCCGGCAGATATGTGTGCGAGATACTGCCGGATTAGGGAAAACGCCGGATTACTGGAGGTTCCATTAAAAACACAATGTATATTGAAAAATATTTATGTGTATTGTCTAAAATAAAGAAAACATAGGAAAACAGTCCTGTACTGTACTTGAAATGATGAAACGAGAATGAATGTAGTTGTCTCTACTTTACAATAAAACTTTACCTTATCTGTAACAGTAAAAACAAAAAAAAAATAAATGTGTTCGTTTACACTGCAACGACATTGTTCACTTGCGTTCAGTAACAGTCACTGTATATTTACGGCTCAAAATCGTTTGTTTATCACGAGCTACATAACTAGAACCGGGCGGCGAGAAGGTCACTGACATCGACATGCAGAGAAAAATACACAAGTTATGCTTTCATATTGATTATTTACAGTTATGCTTACATTTTCCGTCCTTGACGAAAACGCCGGATTACTAGAGGGGCCGGATAAATGAAGAGACGGATTATAGAGAGTTTACGGTAATGTGTATTAAGGATATTTTAATATGTACTTGAAAAGCGTTAATTATAGAAAAGACAAATCGGACTGGTGTACTCGTATAGTAAAATATAGTTTTGGGATGGTCAGAAATTAATAGATACAAACAAATCTTTTTTCATCATATTACTTATTGTGATAGAAGTCTGCCTAATTTGTTTGTAACTAAATTAATCCTAAAGAAGCCTGTATATTTTCAATGGAGGAAAATATTGCTGATAAACGAGTCAATACATTTTTATTTTACATACAGCACGTTTCGATAACTTTTTCGCTGCCCTTAGAAAGCAAGAAACTAGATTTAAAAATATATTAAAAATAACATCATATTTCTAACTTAGAACTAGTACACTCGACTACAATAAATAAAATTGAATAAACTCAGAACTAATTAGAAAAAATAATATAATGGACTCTATAAAGTAGTAGAATCAGACAAATATAAACATTTAAAACAGTAATAATAATTAGAAGGAACATTAAAAACAATCAAAATTTAGAAAAAAACACAAAAATGGACAAATACTGTAGTAAGCCTTTATATATATATATATATATATGAGCCCGTATATGTTTGAGATTGTTTAATATATATTATTATACCAGAATTAAAGTTAAAAAGTATTTGTCAGCCAAGAACGAAAAAAAACAGAAAGCCTCTTACTTTCTTAAATCAAGGACTCGCAATACCCATGGCAACGTAACAGTATAGCCGTATGCTTCACTCTCTGCTCTGGCCTGTCTGTGTAGCTTTTGCAATAGTAAGGTCAACATATTGACGACAATACAACTGTGTCGTGCAAATTTCCTTGCAAGTACTGCCAAGACTTAGGTAATAGTAGAACACTGATGTTGAAAATACTTTTAAAAATTTTACTTCGACTATACATTAGTCTTTTTTTTTTTTACTAAATCTGTTTGTTATCCATTGCTGTGAATTAAAAGTTTGTAGATTCCGAATAAGAGGAAAAGCCATTGCAGATAGGTTGTTTTAGTAACTGATGTTCTGTGAACTGTTAAGTAACACCCAAGTTTGATTGTTGTCCGTAAAAGGATATTTTCTTATTATATTCATATAACCAGGTTAGCATTACAGATGGAAGATCAGAAAGGAGGAAGATGAGCAAGAATAAAACCAATTAAAATGGAAGCTCTCACTCTCTCAAAACATGTAAAGATCTGCTCTTGTCTACTTCATATAATAGAAAGGGTTTCTGGATAAATAAAGATGACCGTTTTTGTATAATTTAGTTATATATTATCTACAGATTTATGTTATTTGAATAGAAATCACTTTTACAATACAGTATAAACTCGTAAAATATTAGGAATTTATTATTACAGTTCAATGAATCGCCCGGAATATATAGAAGGCAGTAGCGGGGTGAACGGTTGACGAAAGTTTCCGACTCGGGAATTTAAGGATAGAAGTAAGACAAACACAAGGAGAGATTTTGTTCATTCCAGCGGAAATTGTAGTTTGTCATGAAAATATTCACATCTCGATTTTAAAATATTTATTCAACCATGACTCGTTTATTTATATTTGAAATAGTATACACCCCTTAACATGAGGCAGTTCTGACAACGTCAGAGTTGTTTTTATGAAATAACGAGACAGATATTCCCTGTGGAATTGATTATTACAGATGTTACTACGCCATTAAAATCAAAGCAGAATAAATGTATCATTGAAACTGAATTCTCTCTAGTTCGTAGGATTTCTCTCTCCTGTAGTGCAAATGTTTTCCGTCTATTATATTTCAGCTCAGGAAAACTAATATTGAAATGTACGTAACGAGTGTTATTGATGGATATATGCGTTCGCTTGGAAATTAACATATTTTATATTAAATTTTGCTTGGTTATCATATTTCATTAACAATGTGGAATTAGCGATAAGAAGATAAATAATGCACTGCATGCCATCACAGGAGCAGCATTCTCAACACATGTAAAAGCCATGCAACTTCAAACAGCCATACAACCTTTGGAATCTCGTAGAGATAAATTGCAGCAAGAGCGAGAAGAGTGAACCACAGCCACTGGAAGAACAATAGACCACCAGGTTCACGACTGAAAACTCGCACAACTCACAACAAAAAGGCATCAAACCCAAAAACAAAACATCAAACAAAAAGGCTCCTTATAACATCGACTATTGCACAACAGATCCACTAAATCTTTACGACGAGGTTCTCCAGCTACCCACGGGACATCTTACATTACAGGATTTCAATGGCAAGAAGGGAGGTAGCCACCCTATGGAACTGAAGTAAGCCTCATTAAAAACCTTGAGTAAGGAATAACCAACAGAAGAATGGTTACACCGACGGATCCGCCTCAGAGTCAGATGTGGGGTCTGGTTACTACCTATCCACAGCAGTGGTTGCCAGCGCCAGCAACCTTGAGAGGTGAAGGCTGTCTATGAGTTTGCAACGAAGCTGCTCGCTTTGGAAAGAAACCCCGGTCATAAACAAGAAGTCTTCCTGATAGACTAATAAGAGAAAAAAAGCCATAGTAAAGGCATGGAATCAAAGGTTTGATGACCGATTCCCCGGAATCTTTCGAGACAAGAAGCAGGCGCCGAATTTCGCCTTCTCACCAGACACGACTACCTCCAGGCACATCTACATTGCTTTGGTCTCGCCCCTGACGAGAAGTGCCCAATTTGCAGCACAGAAAGAATGGATGGCTCACACAGGCAGCGTTGTCCAGACCTAGTTCAAGACGAAAAAAAACATAGACATGACTCTACTGGAAAGCGAGAAACCAGAAGACCGAGAGACCAAGGGCTGGCGTTGGCTAAAACAAAGATAAAAATGGTTGTTTTAGTTAATTATAAATTATTTAATACGACGACGTTTCTCCAACTCACTTGTCATTTTCAAGTCATTATTAAATTGATAGCCAATGGAAGAATGTCCTTATTAACACAATTTTAATTCTAACAAGTTTTTACGAGTGACAAACTGGTAAAGTGAAGTGAAGATAAACGTTATGATAAATGTCAACCAATCACGAATTACCCTGCTGACAAATATTTGAAATAAAGCTGTTACTATTACAATTTTCTGCAATGTTTATTTCCCACAAAAATTACATTTTTAAATATTATTATACATAAAAATAAATTGTTAAAATGTAGATATAAAATCCCTTGTAGATGTTATACAGGTATGAAGGACATAATGCACCCCTGGTATAAGTAATAATAGAAAATTATAATTTCACGTGGGGTGGGTCATTTGCTTTGTAATACCCAGAAATGTAATATCTGGGAAGAGTAAATTATTGCACTCAAAATATCTGTTGAAAAATTTGCCATTGAAAAAATACGTCATGTGTATAAAAAGCTGACGTCATTCATACTGACGTCATTGAAGTCAATAAATATTAAAGTGCAATGAAGAACACTTTTAAATATAGATTTTAACTCTTGTAAATGCGTTTATTGTTCACGAAAGGTGAAACTAGAGTGCAATAAACAGGTGGCCGAGGAAAGTCTGGGAGTCAAGATGTCATCTATTGTGAGGGTAGAAAAATAACACAGGACCGCCCCTTTGTCTCTCACAGCCAAGGCCGTCTGATCGAGTGCGTTCTGTCTCATGTCTGTGAGTTACTGCTTTTGTGTGCACATTTCTCGACCGAGCAGTCTATTTCTTCTGCATTACAACGCGTTTTTAAAGAAGTTTATAATTTAGTTTTCTCCGCCTCATTATTGACATAGTTAAATAAGGAACAATGGCAGAAATCTAATGCTATTTTGCCTTTAAAGCCTGTATTAGATATATTTACAATATGTGTACTCGACAATTTACTTTCAACATTGCCACATGTTCCAAATGACGTAGAAAAAAATAATTGTTGAAAAATGCGAATTCTCTTCAGCCTTTCATTCAAAACATTTAAATTAATAATTTCTCTTAGAAAATGTGTATTTTTGTCTTTGACTAAAAGGACAATAAGAAAGTGTTGACAAATATTGATACAAATTGCGCTTTACAAGCCTGGAATAATTTAATCGCATTAATATAGGTAATTGTTAAAGTTGTGCCGATGTTAATGGGGCTTGCAAAGGCTTAAATTAAACTCAAGTTATAAATTACCTAGTTTTTCACTTTTAATGAAATACATACGTATGGTCAAGATAGCGTGAACGCTCGTGCAGAAAGTCACTAATTGGATAGTTCCAGCTAGTTAATTCTTTTTACTGAAGGGCAAAAACCAGACATTTAAATGAATACCTTGTTATAACTGTTTCACTTTGACAGGATTGGCAAACCCAGCGCATACGCAGAGTTGAAAAATAATAGCGAAAATCAATATTGTTGTCTTTATAATGAAAGAATTTCTTTAGAATGTAAACACAATAAACATATATTCATTAGGCTATGAATCTAACAAAGCAAAATACATGTTCTTTGTTTCTTTCGCCTTATATAGAAAAGGAATAAAATACGTAAATAAGCTTTAAAAATATTTATGTTATAAACATTTAAGAATTTCCATTGTTAAAACCTACTAATGATAAGTAGATTTTACAAACAGTCACATAGTCGCAAAATACATATTTAAAATTACTTACACAATGTCTCTGCTAAAACAGACCTTCATGAGCCAGGGTATACGACAGTAAGATATCCGGTATGATAAATTTGATTTAAACATAATCAAATAAACTTTGATAACGTACGATAAGATGTAAACGAGTTTACCACCAGATATTAGCTAATTTACCAATTAAATGTAGCCAATTTACCATCAAGATGTAAGCTAATTTACCACTAAAATATATGCCAATTTATCATCAAGATGTAATGTAATTTTACCACTAAAGTTTAAGTTAATTTACCACCAAGATGTAAGCCAATTTACCATCAATATGTAAGCGAATTTACCATTAAAAAGTAAGCCAATTTACCACCAAGATGCAAGACAATTTACCACTAAGATGTAAGCCAATTTACCACCAAGATGTAAGTCAATTGACCATTAAGATGTAAGCCAAATTACCACTAAAACGTATGGCAATATATCACCAAGATGCATGCCAATTTATCACTATATTATAAGGTTATTTACCACTAAGATGTAAACCAATATACCACTAAGATGTAATATAATTTACCACCAAGATGTAAACCAATTTACCACTAAGATGTAATCTAATTTACCACAAAGATGTAAACCAATTTACCACTAAGGTGTAGTCTAATTTACCACCAAGATGTAAACCAATTTACCATTAAAAAGTAAGCCAATTTACCACCAAGATAAAGACAATTTACTACTAAGATGTAAGCCAATTTACCACTAAGATGTAAACCAATTTACCACTAAGATGTAATCTAATTTACCACCACGATGTAAACCAATTTACCACTAAGATGTAAGCCAATTTACCACTTAGATGTAAGCCAATTTACCACCAAGATGTAAACCAATTTATCACTAAGATGTAAGCGCATTTACCACTAAGGTGTAGCCAATTTATCACTAAGATGTGTGAGAATTTATCAGGGAAGATGTAAATTTATTTACCATTTAGATGAAAATAAATTTATCAATAGAATGTAAGCCAATTTACCACAACGATGTAAGTCAATTTATCACTAAAATGTAAGCACATATACTATTAGTTTGTAAGTCAATTAACCTGTTAGAAAAATTGATTTGTGTAACTAAACATCTGCAATAATATATATTGTAATATATATATTGAAATCTATATGTTGTCTTTATAAATATACTGTAATTTAACATACTATAGTGTGCTGTTAATAAAGAGCCTTTGTTTTTATAAAAATGCATAAACTTAGGTTTCTCAATTTAAAATTTGTGGGGCGTCATTGGCAAGTATTATTATTTCTCCTTGTTCCCGAGGACTCTTGCCAATACTCGGTATAATTTTGTTTTAATTTTCATAAATTTGTAGGGTGAACAGAAATGGTTTATTGAATGTTTGTAACAAAGCGTTCATAAAGATATAAAATTATAAATTTTAAAAAAATCGATAAATCATTTAAAGTAATCATTAACAGTTTAATTGATATTAAAATAATCATAATTACACTCAGCTATACTTAATGAATGTAACGTTATCAATGGGGGTTAATTGAAAGACATTAACAGAAAAATATGATAATCTTGCACATACCACAAACGGGTCATTATTGATGGTAATTTTCAATACAATAAGAAAATTACTGAAGACTATTATTGGGTGGTTTTTTTCATAAAACCTCTTTGCGATTATTTTTATCGTAAGAGATTTAAATAGCGTTAAGATTAAACGCAGAACCCTTTGCAACAGATTCCTTTAGTTAACGACCCCTCTCTAGACGAGATGAGGTTTTTAACGAGCGACGAGAGCGAGTCTGATGTATTTCTATCAACTAATTTGTACTTTAAATTCTATGAATATCAAACAGGCTGGAGCAGTTGAAGAACCTGCAAGTACGAGCTCTTTCTTAAGGAAAGGGAATTAAAGTTATACAGAATAAAGTTTTTCTAATCCATATAACATTTCCGTTTTTTGGATTTTCGTTTGACTTTTTTTCAATTTATTTGATAAACTGTTTTATCGAAGTTTTTTAAACTTACAATAATAGAAAAGAACATTATTTTTTTATTCACTTGATTAATTCAAATTTTATAATCAAAGGGAAAATTCAGTTACAACATTTTATTATGAACGAATTAGGAAACAATTCCATACAAAAACCAAACACATACAGACAAATTTATTAACTAGCTGCAACTCTTCCGCCCTTCGCCGGCATTCTCTAAGTAAAATAAAGATTAAAAAAGTTTAGAAAAGAGCCTATCTGGAAACTGATATCTAAATAAATATTTAGGGACAAAGGAAAAGATAACAAGGTTGTATAAAAAAGGTAAAACAAAATTCAAGTATTATTGGCTATCCAAACGTCATTAATATTGTATAAAGATATACCTGATGTAGTAGAAAATCTTCAAGTACAAAGAAAAATAGTTAATAAAAAAGTAATAAAACTTTTGACGCTCTAACAGTTGAAAAATTGGAAAAAATTACACACTTAGGCTCTCTGTACAACAAACATGAAACTTTATAAGGTCGATGTTTTTTATGAAAAATAGCACTAACTTACAATACATTATTATATAAACACAATGTTATATATATATATATATATATATATATATATATATATATATATATATATATTAAAAACTTGAGCTTACATTATTGTAATTTTCATTCCTGATGATGTTGGTACTGTTTTCCAACGAAAAGCTTTAGATATAAAATAATAAATATTCTTGTATTTGAATAACCTGTGTTGTTTTAAATTATTAAACAAGAAAACGTATTTTATATATATATATATATATATATATATATATATATATCGCAATATGTTTTCTTGTGTATTAATAAAGAACAAAAGTCAAAATACAAATACAAGAATTATATTTGAATTTACAACACAGTATAAATATATACTATTGTTATATAAATAAACCATTCGTTTGAATATTTTTGTAATTGAAAATATGGTAATTTTCGTTTATTCAAAGTTAAATATTTTGGGTGTAAGCAAGATTTTTTTTCTGTATTGAATTGTAAATTCAAATGTAATTCTTGTATTTGTATTTTGACTTTTGTTCTTTATATATATATATATATATATATATATATATATATATATATATATATATATATATATATATATATACTAGTATAAATATATACACACAGTATAAATATATACTATTGTTATATAAATAAACCATTCGTTTGAATATTTTTGTAATTGAAAATATGGTAATTTTCGTTTATTCAAAGTTAAATATTTTGGGTGTAAGCAAGATTTTTTTCTGTATTTTGTTAGGACATTATACGTCACCAGGTGTAAATTTTGTTTGCATTTTCGATGAGAAATGGAGAGTTACCCACTTGGATAAAGGTTTCGGAGTGATGAAAGGTTTACTGACGAACTTTGTTCATTACGATTACTGTCTAAAGACACCCTATTGATTTAAAATAATTCCAAACTGTCTACCTTCTTGCGTTTGGTTTCAATGTGTCAATGTGTCTTAATGGCTTAAGGATTCTAAATTATTAATATTATTAATAAATTCTGGCATAGAAAGTGTAAAATACCAACCATATTCTAAATGCGAATATGTGATTTAACTGTAAAGTTGAAAATCCATATTTTTAAATCGATTTTTAGTTTAAAAAAGTCCAATAAATCTAATTAAAATACAAAAAGAAAAATATTAATTAAATACAGTAATCCATTTTCTAAAACAGTACAAAACCACTTGGAACGAAACAACTCACGTCACTTACAGATCTCGTGGAATGGAACATTCTTATACTTCAAGTAAACGACTAAATCCAAGCGGTGCTATAATATCCCCAGTACCAATTGTTCTCTCCATAATCGTACCTCATCCCATCTACCTATCTTCAATCTTCCTCTGCAAAGCTGGTACATTTAGACACCACTTCATGGCCCCACGCAGACCCAGAGAAAAGGCCTCCTTCAGTTACACGTGAGGCCATGACCTACTATGTCCTCTAAGTGAGGATTTTGTTTCCTAATTCAACCCTAAGTATGTTAAAAACCCTTTCCCACCCTTCGTAAGTTGTTAATTGTTGAGCTGGCTCAATACTTTACCTATGACGAAAAGGAAATTTGGTAGTACTTAAAAGCTTGGAGGTAGAGTAATACATATAAACTACTACAGGTAGCTCGTAAAGAAAAACAAGTATCTGCCAGAGCTATTAGTGTTCCTGAATGTTTTCACGTAGATACAAGAGGAAATTAGCTAAGGTTACGAGACGTTGTAAATGCTATCACTAAGGTGACCCTAGGTTACCAAGGTGACTAAGGTTGCGACATTGTGTGACAGGTAAGCTTTACAGTAAACCTGGATGTAAATCAAAATAATTTACTCAATATACTCTACCCATTCAAGAGGGAAGTCGGTAACCGTCGGCTATCTCCGTGAGGGGAGTAGTGAAGTTTCGACAGCAAATGCATCAGTTCACCAGCTGCGAGGGTGGTTATATCAGCAACTTCCATCACCAACGCTGAAAGGTGTCAATTCATTTCTCTCTTATCTACTCATAAATTAATGCTTATAATCAAGCTGTTAAGATGCAGCAAATTTGCAAAAAATTCACGGAAACACATTTGCACTCAGACAAATCTCTGTGTGAGGTAATCTTGTACTTGTAAAGAGAATTACTCACTCTGCTTGTTTTTAACCTTTATAAATTTTTCCCTTAAAGGCCGTATTTTAAATTCATATTTACCCGCGATGCAAGAGAGAAATTCAGAGAATAAATATGAAAGTCTCTTGTTTGCCGAGAGTCTCAAAGGGCAGAGTTTTTCGCTGTTTGGGTAGTGACATTCCAGTTACGACGGCCCCAGTCCCAAGCGACTTTCCTTTCCGGGTTAATCTATCGATTTAAAAAAAACACACTAAATAGGTTCACTTCTTTAGAAATTGCAGTCATCTTTAAAATTTCTTGTCAAATTTGGAAATAATCATGAAAATAATAGTATAAATTCAATTCAATTTACAACATTTCTTTTGTAAATTAAAAATATTTGATCTGTAACGAAAATCTAATTCGTCTAATTGAAACATGTGTTTCAAGGTAATAACATTATATCCTAAATGTATGCTTTAGACTTCACGTGTTTAAGGTAATAATTTAGGATTTAATGAGCAGCCCAAGACAATGTAACTCAAAGGATATTTGAAATATACAAAATCATAGGCGTCGAATATTATACAATTGAACCAAAATATAGTGAACATTCTTCGAGACACTTAGAATTTACAATTTCCGTTCAAGAATACGGTGAATTTCATTGTGGGTGACATGTCTCAGTTAGGTTGTTATTCACGCATGTTTGTCTTGAAGATTCATGCTTATGACAATTTGGTGTCAATAATTTATGTAATTAAAGTTTTGTAATAATTACTAATTACTGTATGCATTGTTACGTTTCATTAATAAAAAGGTTGTATTGTTAGTTAATTGTTGTCAGAAGTAAATTAAACATCCAATGTCTTGTATAGATTAAAGGAAGTGAATATTAGGAAGTTTGTGAAAGAGATATTTTAAAATACATTACAGGCCTGAAATCGATCAGAAGGATGGCGGAGAAGTGACCGTAATGTTATTAATATTGCAATTATAAACAGTGTTTAAAATAGTTGCCTTATGCTAGACATAGTGTATTCTTTAGTTTATAAATTTTTATCCATATTTATAGCGTTAGTACAAGTGACAATTTCTTACACGTAAAGAGTTTTTTTATTGTCATAGTTTTTCGAGCATTTGTTTAATTGAACTTCCCTTCTAAACACACTCTTCCTGAAAATTATTATTCCTTACAGTTTTCCCTCTTACTATCGATTTACTAGGTTCAACCTTTGGAATTTCCCATTTTTAGGACTTACAAATGCACTCCCCATAGTTCGCTGATATGTGTTATACTGACCTGCTCGCACGCAGCACACAACCGATATCTTACAAGCAAGGGACTAATGATCTTAAAGGTTTGATTTTTAACTCAGAAATTTGATATCGGCTTTTTCTAAAAGCAGTAAATCTGTATTATAGGCGACCTCATTGCGTATTGTAATTTGTCTGCAACGAAAGAGTTTTTGCACTTGAACTATTGGTTTAGGCCTGGAAAACAAAATACCTCCACGCCTGAAAACGTTTCAATTCCCTCTATTACCTACACACTTCTGATATATATCTTGTACACATTTTTAATCATTAATAAAATACGTTTTTAGTCTTCCAATCAAGTTTTTAAATGAATTTTTTTAAACATATAGTGGATGGCAATTGATGTTAATATAGTCTTTTCAAATATTTATTCAATAATTAAATTAAAAATTTGGGGGTTAGGTCGACATATGTATATACATGTTTGCAATAATTGTAATTATAAAATAAAAAGAAACAAAATTAAATAAATTCTTCGTTGATTTAAATAGGAAATGACTTAAAATTGTTTTTTATATTGTTTCTAATTTTCACTGTACAGGATCAGCTATATCGATGCAGAAGGTGGTTTAACTCCCCCTGGGGCACGTTTTGTCAGATTAAGGACGCGTATATTTTTGTGGTAGGGTGTTGATTTAATAATACACCATGTTAGGGTATAATGTCTTTTTACGAAGTTATTACTGGAACAAAAAGGATGCGGTAGGATACACGTACTACTTATAGAATAAATTTACATAAATCCGATTTATCGATCACCTTTAAAATTATTTCGCGTTTGTTAAAATTATTCAACTTTATATGGTTTTCGTCTATAAAGATGTGTTAAACTGCTTTTAATATCATCCAAACCCTTGTTATAGTAATTCTCTCTTCATTTACATTGGTCTCATTTTATCTCTCTTCTATTTTTTTCTTGGTTTCATTCGTTTATTCATCTTCGTTGAAACCTAACCTTAAATTTTCAAAGTATTTCCTCAGTACTGATTCGATGCCATTACAAATTGTAGTGTCTCCTATTATGAGATTCCAATACTGGCGTAGCGTTGTCTAATAAGTTTTGGTAATAGTTGATGGTTATTCCACTAACTTCGATTATTTTACTCATGTTACTAAAAAATTCATTTCAACTAGAATATTATTTAAAATGTCGCGAATCTTGAGTAGTGACTAAAACACGCTGTATTAATCAGCATAGAAACCTTTTTTTTAGCACAAAAGTGTATTAAGTAATTTAAATCTTCGGGAATTTACACATTATGTTATAGCACATTACTATACATCTATATTAAAATATACCTACCACATTTCCACATCCCTTAGTTACATAACACCGCAAGGGGGAAGGGTTTACATCTAAAGTTAGGCAACGTTACGGAAGGAGGTGGCGTAGCTTACGTAATTTGAAAATTCAGTTTTAAAATCTCTTTTTATTTAATAAATAAACGAACAGGCGGCTTTTGCCTATACAGACATGTACAGGTACTGGCACTGGCGCCTTCGTGCATCAGCTAAATCACCAGTTGCTACTTGTTAGTAACCGTTTTTAACGAAACAATATTTTTTTAAAAATTCGATGGCAACATCTTTTCAGGCCGTGAACTCAGAAGTACACCGAAGCTTGATCACACTCGGTCATGACTCGTCATGAGAGGTACAAAATTTGTATTGCGCCGTACTGCGCATGACCGAGTTTGGTGGACTTTTCAGTTCCTTGGTCCGTATACGACATAACACTAAATTGTTTATAAATTTTTGAAATTTGAAGTGTTTGTAAATAATGTGCGGAGTTTGATGTAAGACTGCGGAGATTATGTATACATATCTCGTTTGAAAGTCGCAGCACAAGTGTTATCTGTCGGGGCATTCATGACTACTCTGTAGGAAGGTGAATAGACTTAGACAATGTTACAAGTGGGTTGATCGCTCTGCGTTAGAAATTGATTTTAGTCAAATATGAATAATAATATTTCCAATTTATGTTTAAATTAATATTGTCTTGACTCTATACATAACCTGAAGTTTATTTTTATATTCAAATTTCTGTTTGTTTTCCAGTACATGAGGTCACATGTTTTAACAAAAACTGTTTTTTATTCCTGTTTTATTTATTTAAAACATCTCTTTTTATCTTTCGTTATATTATTACCGTAATATTTATTGGTATTTCATTATTTGGCTAAAAAATCTACATTCAAAGCCATTAACTAAATAAAGAAGTGGGGACAAGACTAATTTACAATGTTATGGGGGGGGGTACTACTGTTACAGGTTCGTTACGGCGGAGGGTTGAATATTATCCATTTTAGCGTAAAGTAATTTAAGGGTGGTCCCTTAGGATGTCACAAATCTATGATTATAAGATAGGAAATGTTAAGTCTCCTAATGAACAGTAAACGATAGGTGAAGTAAATTAGTAGACGACCATTTGCGCATCAACTGACATTGTGTGCAACAATGGGTCACGCAACCTACGTAGTCATTTGCTGCATTCGACCTTGAGCTTTTGTAACAAAACCTATCCTTATTGGATACTTTGTAGGTAGATTGTATAATGGTATAGAATTACAAAATAAATATAAAATAGTGATCTGTTTTATAAATAGCATTCAGTATAAAAATATAGTAAGTATGATGTGTACATTTAGGTTATGTTGTATTATTTTGCAAATTTTAAGTACTATTTATTATTTGCAACAGTAAAAGTGAATTTTTTTTTTTGTTTCGAATATTGTTACAAGAGTACGTAACATCGAAAAAACTCAAAAAAGCAGAGTAACGCTAATGTATGAAACGCAATTTTAACTCTACTTTGTTAATTACATTACTGATTAAAGTGGAATATTTTAACTGAGGACAGTTTATTATTACAAGCAACACCAATCTAGTATCTTTATTGAACTTTATTAGGCATTACAAATTATATATTAAACTTTTCGTCTGATTTTGTTGACTGGTAATAAAATTAACTAGACTTAAATCCCACAAGGACTTTGAAAAATTTTAACAACTTCAGGTATAAATGGTAAACAGTTTGAATATATAACCAGTGTGACAAATATATTAATACAGTCAGAAGGATTTGGAACCAACACAAACCAACCTAATGGGTTTTACCCCTGTCTACGAATTAAGCGGAAATGAAACAACCAGCTAACTTCCGGTTGGGTTGGTACTGATTTTCTAACAAATTAAATGTCAGTGTATGTATTCACTGGCAACAAACCATTCGGGCCAGACAACTAGTGGAGTTTTAGCTCTGCTTTAAAATTTGACAGCTTAGAGGACACCTAAAGAGCAATCACTTCCACCCCTCGGGAACAATAGCTTTAGATCGCACTTGCAAGTGCTCTTTCTATAGCGAATGGAAATTTTTATAAATATAGACGGTGTTTATATCTCGTGTTAGTCGGTGCACTTTGTTTTATTACCCATACAAAAAGGAAAAATCTTTATCGATAATAGAAAATGTATATATTAAACTAAGAATGAGTGAAAATCAGTGTCAACATGATCTGGAAAGAGACAATTTTCTAAATTAATTCAAAACATTCATCTTTATGAACAGCATTAATACCACTCTCTCAATCACATCTATCAATTACGCCACCGCTACATAATGCTGTTTCAATATTAATTTAGAATCATACAAGTAATTACTATATTATTAACAGACCAAAATTTCAACAAAGTTTTTTTTTACCCTGCTGGAGGAGGTGATCTAATTTTATATCAACATTTATTTGTTTGTTTTATTATACCTGGATTTGGAATAATTTCTCATATTATTAGACAAGAAAGAAGAAAAAAATGACTCATTTGGGTCACTGGGTACAATTCAAGCTATACGTTTTAATATACGTAAATATTTTAACGCTATAAATGTATACGTTATAATAGCTATTGGATTATTGGGATTTGTAGCGTGATTCTATTACATTTTTTATTTTATTGTTTTTTATTAACTAATGATTTAATTAGTATAATTTTTAAATATTTTAAAGGAAATCGTTAAATTTCTTTTCACCTGTTTATCAAAAGCAAGGGATTTAGATTATATTTAAGATTTCATCTGCCCAATAAAGTATTGATAATTTAATGGCCGCAGTAACTCTTATTTTATATTTCACTTATATGTACAGACCTAACGGATTAGTTAAATTGGTAGTTGCATCTCCATAAACATAGAAATTTACTTTCTACACTTTTAAGTATCTATAATTCAAATTTATAAAGAAATAATCGTACAGTTTATAAGTAAACTATGCCATAATTCATGATAGTTGTTTTTTATAGAAACCTTTATAGAAATAGAGAAAAATGTTATTTGTAAACAAAATGGGAGAATATATGTCACAATTTAAATTTAATGACTTCACCAATTACTAACGCTTTTACAAATTTAGAGGATGTGTTTTATCAGGGTTTTGTCTACAGTGATTAATTTAATCCCAGGTAAATGTTTCGGCTTAGAAATGCTGACGTCATTTATTATTCTGACAATAAAATTCGCTTTACTTAAGAATGTTTCAAGCCTGCTAAATATTCCTTAGCGCGTTCTTAGTTTAAATGAATCACGAAGTCATAAATCATGTATTTTGCCGCGTAAACAGAAAATAAACTGAAACTCTGCGCGGGCATTTAAAGCTACCGCCTTCACGATTTGTCGCCGATAGCGTACTCAGAATTAATATTTGTTCAGAGAGACTTGCAGTCTTTAATTAAATTCGGATTAGAGAAGGTGGTATGTAGGGTGCAGAGGAAGGAGTGACTTTTGTGCCGCAGATATTTAACGCTGAGATCGTGCATGTATTATATTAGTTCAACTTTAGTATGAAGTGCATTCAGTAATTTTAGGTCGCGTTTTTCAATTCCTTCTGTTAGTTCACACTCTCCTTATGTATATATATATCTTGTACAAATTTTAATCGTTACCAAAATAAGTTTTTATTCATCCAATCAAGTTCAAAAACATTCCTTTAAAACCTGCAGTGGATGACAATTAATATATTAATATATATTAACACAGGTTTTTCAAATATTTATTAAATAACTAAATTATGAAAATTTTGGGGCTCTAGGTAGGGTTTAAACTGAGTATCTTCATGTTAAAAGTATATTTCTTTTGGAATTGAGCCAACTTTCCCATAGCTGGAAGTGTTTTCCTCAAAGTAGTATATGAATTTTTCTTTTGCTCCCATCTGGTTGTCGTCGAAACCTTTATTATACAATTCTAAATTGTTGCCATAGTTACCACACAATATCATAAATAATCCTTAAGGATTAAAAATTAATAAAAAGAATAAAATATACAAACAAACTGGATTAACGGTATCGAACCTTGCTTCACAAACTGAGAATGCGAAAGGAAAGCGAAACGAATCTATAATACAATGCGAGCGACGATAAAAAGAAAGCGAATAAATAGTAAGAAACAAAATTATCGTCCAACACCATACATAGAGAGAAAAATGGATAATTGCAAAGAAAAGCCTTTTATATTTTGCCACCTAATATTGTTATTCTGAAAAATGAATATAAATATTTATATTGGTTGTTTTCATAAAAGAAAAAGAAACTAAAATAAAGTTTTCTTTGTTGTCTTTACATTTTTGTATATATCATTTGTTTATAGTTAACAGTATAGAAATATTGTCTTGACCGCTTGAGTTCAGCGGATAATCTTTGCATATATTTCTAATCACTGTTTTATAATTTTGTAATCTTTTAGAATAAAATCATTATAGAAAATTATTCAACTCATTTTCATAATTTTCTTTTAGCAATGAAATACAAAACAAAATGATAACATTTTTCTTAAATGAGAGATAACCAATAAATAAATCCATTACCCCTAAAACAAAAGAAAATACTATAAATTAGGTTGGAACTACTTTGACCATGCAATATTTTTTAATTATTTTCGGTTACAGTATTGAAACGATTGTGAGATGGCAACCAAATCCATATTAAATAACATTACTTTACATGAAAAGTAGGATACCATAACATAATAAAAAACAAAATGCTCAAGACATAACTAATACTGCAAGCACAGATATACCTGTATAGATATACCTGTATAGATATACCTGTAATATTTTGTGTGCGTATTCCTACTGTTAGTGATGGATACTCATAAAGTAGCTAAAGATATTTACATAATAAGTAGGTTCTGAAAATTTCAAATTTTACCTTGTGCTAAATTTTTATTTGTTAGAAATGGACAACTGTTTTTTTTTCAAAACAGCTAACATCTCTAAACCTTTATACGCAAATACATATATATTATTTATAACATAAATAAAATAAAGAAAGGAATATATATATATATATATATATATATATATATATATATATATATATATATATACATTCATATATTTTAAATGTGAATGGGAAAAAATGTATATTTTATAAACACATACACATACACATACACACACAAGCGCGTGCGCGCGCACACACACACACACACACACATACACACGCGCACACACACGCACACGCACACACACACGCACGCACGCACACGCATAACAATGGCGTCTGTTCATTTTCAAACAACTACTCAAAATAAACATTTGCCTACAGCGCAGGTGGAAATTTTAGGTTTAAAACAATGGTTACGTTGTTGACGAAGAGCGGGAGACAAAACAAACATACAAAACCACCAGCAGTCAATTGTTTGATACAAAAAGCGTACAGTCAATGAAACTATCAATTAAGTCAATGTTGTTTGTAATAATAACAATACTATATATATATATATATATATATATATATATATATATATATATATATATATATGAAACTTCAAATAGGACATTTGCAAAGGAAGTTTGCAAAGGACACCCCAATCATGTTCTAAAATGTATCTATATTGCCTACGCTGCGCCCGAAATAAATAGAATATTTCTGTTTCCCGTGGTGAGGAATTTGATGCTCGGCTGACGAGATGTGAATGAGGTTATATCTGACACTTATATATCTATATCTATCTATCTATATCTATATATATATATATATATATATATATATATATATATATATGTTGCGGTTTTTGTTGTAACATTTATTAGGAAAAGCATATTATCAAAAAAATCATATATTGGACAAACAATGCTATGGAAGATTTTCGTTGTTCATATGTCAGCATTTCCGAAAATGTCCAGTTGTGACTACCGAGAGCGTGCGTGTTAGAAGAAACATACTTTGGTCGTAGATAATCTCTGAAATAATTAATAAGCGTTTTGTAACATATCTTGAAATGGTTTTTACTGAAAATCACAACAAAAACTTGTTTAATACAATATTTTTTTCAAATTAGGCCTAATTTAACAGACATTCGATATTTTTCAAATCTATATTACATTACGTTAATTACAGATTGTTAAAAAAAGTGTTCAGAATCTATTCAGTGAGTTGGCGTTTAACGGCCCTCGGCCTGATTGGAGGTTACCATGGCAACAGGTACATCTTACTGGCTCACAATAACTGCGAATATAAGTTCCCTTAAAATTACTTCAGAATTATTAAAAGTTATTATTCTTTGTTTTGAAGAAAAACGTGAAATATTTTTTAATTTTATTATTACACATTTTGTTCATATTATAAGCAAGAATATCAAATTGAAAAGTTTTGTTTTAGATATATTTTCCAATAGAAATTTAGCGAATTAAATGTTTTTTTTCACCTTATTTTCGAGGAAAAACCTTAAAGATAGCATTACCTGAACATATTTTATTAGCCCCTCAGAGTGTTAACCCGTAAATCCCGAAATTATTTATTTACGTAGCAAAAATGGTGCGCATTGTTTCTCATTGTGATCCTGCTGTTTCTTAAAAAAATAAATACTAAATATTTTACCTACAGGAACGCGTAAATGAAATCAGAAAAACTGTATTAAATTTCGCTAGAACAAACTGAATTTCACATAATCAAACTGAATATGATACAAAATAAAACAGTCTTTCGCCGTTCTACAGTACAATTATAGCAAATAACAATGGCCTGATTATTTGGTAATTGAGAAGAAACTTTGCACTTCATCAAATATCAGTCTGATGCAAATATTTGGTAAGTAAAAAGAGAATATAAGATTTGTTTTTAGATAAAGCTTCTGTAATACACGGCAATGACGTCTTGTATGTAAAATAATATTAGAAGCCTTCTATCGAACTGCACATGATTTAATTTATTTTTATTTTTTTATCCACCGACCTGTAAAGAAAAAGATTCTAAGAATTTAAAATAGAGTAATGTAAAATGTATGCGATAAGTTTGTAATGCTGCATTTCACAATCTTAGACAGAAAGGTAATGTTATTTTACCTTAACATCACTATAATGTTGATAAAAAAAAATTTAAAGTAAATTTATCCTTGAGAAATTCGTTAGAATCCTAACAATACTTAAATGCTTCTATCAATGAAAAAATGTAGAATAAAATCAAATGAAACTAAGTGTTTACTTTAAAAAATGGAATCAGGTGATAAACTGTTTCGTATGGTTAGTAACAAAATATATCGATTCTTTCATTCATTCACATATGAGCATAGTTATATGCTTATATACAATATTCGAGCTGATTTGTAAGTGAAAGTTATAAATAAAAGTATACATATGCTACGACTCACAATTATAACAACCTTAAAAAAAATAAAAATATAACCTATAATGTTTTAACCATTTTAATGTTTTAGCCATTGTGTTAGAATATTATAGGTTATGTTTAGTTGTTTCAATTAAGTTTAAATTGTGTAGTATTACTGAAGATGCTGACAAATTGTCATTGAAACGCGTATGATAATAAAGTTTTATATATGTGAGTGGTAGCATATTTATTCTTTTATTTATATGCTTATGTGCTTTTAATTAATATTGTTTTTAATAAAATACTCGCGTAACTTTAGATACTTCATCACGTAACTTCATAACGACTGTCTCGCTATCGAAGAGAAACAATTTATAAAATTCCAGTCATACTCATTGAGCTTATGGCATATTGCAAACGTTCGTAGAGAGCAATCTGTTCATAAAGTGATCTATTCGTTACACGAACTATTCACTACGTGATCTATTCGTTACACGAACTATTCACTACGTGATCTATTCGTTACACGAACTATTCACTACGTGATCTATTCGTTACATGAACTATTCACCACGTGATCTGTTCGTTACACGATCTATTTACTACGTGATCTATTCGTTACACGAACTATTCACTACGTGATTTATTCGTTACACGAACTATTCTCTACGTGATCTATTCGTTACACGAACTATTCCCTACGTGATCTATTCGTTACACGAACTACTCACTACGTGATCTATTCGTTACACGAACTACTCACTACGTGATCTATTCGTTACACGAACTATTCACTACGTGATCTATTCGTTACACGAACTACTCACTACGTGATCTATTCATTACACGAACTACTCACTACGTGATCTATTCGTTACATGAACTATTCACTACGTGATCTGTTCGTTACACGATCTATTCACTACGTGATCTATTCGTTACACGAACTACTCACTACGTGATCTATTCATTACACGAACTACTCACTACGTGATCTATTCGTTACATGAACTATTCACTACGTGATCTGTTCGTTACACGATCTATTTACTACGTGATCTATTCGTTACACGAACTATTCACTACGTGATCTATTCGTTACATGAACTATTCACTACGTGATCTATTCGTTACACGAACTATTCAATACGTGATCTATTCGTTACACGAACTATTCACTACGTGATCTATTCGTTACACGAACTATTCACTACGTGATCTTTCGTTACACGAACTATTCACGACGTGATCTATTCGTTACACGAAATACTCACTACGTGATCTATTGTTTAGGCGCACTTTAGGGGAAAGAAGAATTTCCCCTAAATATAACCAGTGTTTATTACTTTAATTGTGAAGCATTTTGTACATAAACAATAACATAAAATGGACTGATGTAACTCCCACATGTACTAGTTAAGGTTTCTGCGAGTTGTCTCTGTTCGTCACAGTGGTTTACTATAAATAGCAGAAAATTAAAATTTGAAAAAAATATTTTCTCTGTTAGGAATTATTAATTACGTAATCAATTTGTTATTCGTATTTTTATTTAATGTTTCAGAAATTTACTATTATGTAAAAGAATTTATTTTTATGTATAGGCAAAATAACATAATTTCTTAGTTTTGACGTACTTTATATGAGCTTCCTAAAACAAAAAAGCGTTAAAGCAAACATTTATAGAACAGATTTACGGTTAACTTTTCATTTTTTTTATGGTATTTAAAAACTTTTTATCATTGTCATATACAACTTCAATGAATTGCAAGACAACATTGTTTTCCAACTGTAGTAGAATATCGATTATCCGAATATTGACTAACCGAAATGTTGTTCAAGTTGACCAACTCACTAGTGCTGTGGTGTTGTGCCAAACCTCTTGACTTCATTAAGTGTAAGCCTTCGTTTGTGATAGTAATGCTGTACCGTTTGCAAGGGAACTAAACGTAAAAACTCTGTTCTCAGAGTGTATGATAAGATTTAAAATAACAGATAGGCCGTTGAATGATGTAAGCTTAGCTTATGAATAAGTACTTTGAAATGAAACAATATCGGACTAGAGACTAGGACCGCAGTGGTTAGTATGTGAACAAGAATAAAGCGATGTTGTCAAATTGTGCTGTCTTTGAAGCGTGTGCTGAATTAGCAACAAAACATGATCCTCAGCTTTGATGAAATTTTATTTTACCTTTTTTTCCTAAATTGTAGGCCTATTTTAATGTAATACATACTATATATATATATATATATATGTATATATATATATATAATGTGTTAAATACATATAGTTGCTCTTTTGTTTTAGATTATAAATAAACAATTTTGTACAAGATATCATTTACACGAAAAACCACGTATCCAAACAACAACGTCCGTCTATTGTTTCGGATTTGTGATGCTGAATTTTAGTTATTATTCTCTTGTTCTCAACGTTTCTTCTATTCTCAGTACATTCACGAGCCCTACCGAGAGTAAAACAATACATTGTCAGTCATTTGAAATTATTTTGAGATTGGCACAATATAAAAGAATGGCACTTTACTGATACAATATACAAAAATGAGTTTTCAGTTTTCGTATAAGCATGAGAATATTGTAAAGGGTTAAAACTTTACGAAAGAATAAAATAACTTTTTACACAAATTTGTTCTTACGATTCCTTAGATTCCTAATTGATATTATTTCGTCCTAATTTATTCCTAATTGATACGTATTCAAATCTCAACACAGTGCTATCATTTTCGTCCAGGATAGACCAATGAAAATACTCCACTTATTACCTTTATTAATAGTACTGTAAAATTATACTGTAAAATAAGTTTTTTTAAAACTAAACAATAACATTCCAATAAAAAGCCAAATTCTGGTAACAAAATTGTTTTCGTATTATGCTAAAATTTCTACAATTAAAATAATAATGGCACAGTACTCAAAATAACTCAAATTATGAAATGGTAAAAAATTTTTTTTTAACCAAACAAATGGGATGTATTTGCGCTTTGTAACGGCAAACTAGCATTTTACGCAACTACGTGTTCATTGCTTATGTTTAACCGCATAAAAGGCCAATAAAAGATAAAGGGCAATACGATTTAATAGGGCAATTAGGGCGACAAGTGCACTGTTAAATCACCGTAAACAATGTAATGGAATATTAGCTTTTATGGAGCACGTTGTCGACAGTGTTTAGGGACTGAGCAAAGCTAACGGTAGCCAACAACAGCAAATGCAAGATATGTCGTCAGCATTCACTGCTTACTAGATAATTGCTTCTGTCTGTTAATTAACGTTTGTGCCGGTGAAACAATGACTGCCATCTGCTGAATGCAATGTCACTAACTAATAGTTCCGTGCCACCTTGATCTCTGGAAATGTATTAAATTTAATTCCAAATGGGATTTAAAATAAACTATTTAAAAAAAACAGACATAAACACTAGTTTTAATAGCTTTAAAGGTTTAGTAATGCTTTTTAAAATATTAAACATTTACTTTGTAATAAATTTGCGAATCTATGTATTTTGGAAAACCATGCCTAAATACGACGATGCGAAACAATTTACATTTAAAGTTAAAATCACGATTTTAAATGTGAAACTCTGTGACACGTTTTGGCATGGAGAAATATTCTCCAGTTCGTGTTGTGAGAGATGTGATCCCGTCAAATTCTAATACTAAGCCTAATAAATGATTTCATACAAAAACTGATCTATTTTGTTGTTGTAGGTTATGTTACATTATTCATTGTACATCAAGTCGAATTGTTATTATTCAATGTTTTCTATCAGTTAGTGAATATATAGTAACATATATTTCAATAAATCTTAAAACAATAAATTAAATATAATGGTAATGAATTATATAATTTTATTCCAATTTCTGAAATAAAAACGTTTTAGGCGTCTTACAGTTACTAAGAAGTAACTTTCATTTAGAAGCCAATCGAAGTAAAGTTGCTTGATGTAATCATCTTGAATTCACTGATTAAACTATAATTAAAAGATACTTAACCAAGCGAATACCTAAGGGCTTACTTGCTGACGCGTTCCGAAACAATCGTCCTTTTACGAAGCAAAGCCTCTACCGTAGACAGCAATCTACAGTATTGCTTCGTAAAGGAACGATTGTTTTGGAACGCGTCAGCAAGTAAGCCTTTACTTATTCACTTAGTTAAGTATCTTTTAATTAGAATGGAAGTGATTGAGATTCTTACCATTTTGAGAAAATGAAGGTTTAGGTTTAATACTTTTAATTAATCATGAGTTAATTGTATTAAGTAAGCTGTTATATTTCAACAAACTGTTGAGAGTCAGTTATATACTTTTGCCCCAACATTGTCCTATACTTTAACTGTCTGAAACTGTACTAAACTCCAAAAGATCACAAAGTCACTTATATGCCATAGCTTCTTGGTGCTTCAATTGAACTCATGAAATTAAATTTCTATTCAGTAAACTTGTTATAAACTAAAAGTTTTATATATACTTCATTACCTGGATTCAATTAAATCATCTATTAACTACATTCTTTTTTCAAGTTTTCAATTTTGTCGTTAAGAACCACGGCTGTCACATTTTTTTTTTATCGAGGTAGATATAGGTCAATTTTATAAGTTGGCACTTGGCTCTTAGGTAGGAATTGTGTGTTACTCATCCATAAAACAACAAGCACTGTCGTCATCCCTCATCGGGACCATAAATCGGGACAATACTATTAGCACGCTTCCGTGAACGCCCTATTTACAATTGTTGCTATTTTTACCATAGATTAAAAAGTATAAATAAGTAACAAAATAATGAGTCAACCGTATGAGTCAAAGGTAGTCCGAGGGTAGATGTTTTTGAAAATAACCTGCGAGCACCTCCAACCTCTGCTCGTTTTTGTCTCTAAGTGCCCAAGTGCCAGCTTATAAAATTTTACCAACACTCTTCGATTATACTAATAGATATTTTAAAATATTTAAAAAACAACCTCAAAACCGCTTACAGGCCAAACATAATAGTTGTACATATTAGAGTTTAATTAAATTTTACCTCAACTCTAAGCAGAAACAATGGTAACACAGGTAAACATTTAAAAAAACTAAGATTTCATTCTCGAAAATTAATAGTTATTCAACATACTAAATTCGGCGGCGATGACGTCATCATCAATTACGAATTTTTCAAGTGTTCAACTTTGTAAATTAGTCTTCCTATCAAAGTTTTAATTATTAGCTAATATAATTTGATTGCTTGAAAGGTGGAGGAGATAATAAAACGTGTTTAGGTTTATCTCCAGAGCCACACAATGAGTGTGACATTAATATTAATAGGAGCACTAGGGTTTAAATTTATTACAACGCACGACTCCGCTGTAATATCTCGTTACACCAGACAACAAGCATGTGTTACTATCGAAGTGTTTTCAGTTTATAAATAAAAGCCAGAATTGTCAGAAATTATGAAAATTCTAGATTCAATTTGGTTACCTAAACATATCCTTGAAATCACCTCAAAGTTAAACCAATGTAAACAACTTCTATACAAAGTTAACTCTGATACATTTAAATAATTTTGACAAGTTCAAGTATCAAAAACGGAATGTTAAAAATACAATTTCGTAAATATATAAGTATTATAAACTATTTAAATTAAAAAAATAATAATAATTAAATAAAAATTAGTTAAAATTAAAATTAAATTTAATTCACTAGTTGAATTAAAAATTAAATTAAATTGTGTAACCCACAATTATGACACTAAATATATGGCGTGGTGTTCTGAGCTCTTGTTTGTACGGGTTAGGGGCAAGCTAATAAAACAAGTTTAAAAGGTCTAACTTTGAAGACAAAGAGAAGCTATGAATATCTGGAACAAACAATACCTAGCTCATTAGCATAACTCAGATGTACAATGATTTTCACAATATAGCCTGCTGTGCAACCTAAAAAAACCAATAACTGGCGCTTTGGCTTGGAAGTAAAGAAAGTTTACAGACTGTTAACATTGCTGACTACAGAAGCTGGCTAACCGAGTAAAGTTAGATTCTCTGTTTCTGACGTAATTAGAAAACAACTGTAGTTCGGTAAGTCAATACCGACTGTAACGAATAGCTTTACAGGAGCTAAAAGTGGATACAATTGAAAAGGATTTGATTAGGATTTAACAAATGGGACTTTAGAGTTATGGCGATTGCTGGGAACCTGTTGTTAATTGAATATCAATTAGTCACGTTTTTCTACGGAAACAGGAATTAGGTACGTTTTTTTATACAGGAATTAGGTACGTTTTCCTATTGAAGCAGGAATTAGGTGGGTTTTTCTATTAAAACCGGAATCAGGTACGTTTTAGATTGAAACAGGAATTAGGTACATTTCTTTTATTGAAACAGAAATTAGGTACGTTTTTCTATTGAAACAGGATTAGGTACGTTTTTCTATTGAAACAGGATTTCGGTACGTTTTTATATTAAAACAGGATTAGGTACGTTTTTATATTGAAACCATAATCAGGTACGTTTTAGATTGAAACATGAATTAGGTACATTTTTTTATTGAAACAGAAATTGGATACGTTTTTCTATTGAAACAGGATTAGGTACATTTTTTTATTGAAACAGAAATTAGATACGTTTTTCTATTGAAACAGGATTAGGTACGTTTTTCTATTGAAGCAGGAATTAGGTACGTTTTTATATTAAAACAGGATTAGGTACGTTTTTCTATTGAAGCAGGAATTAGGTACGTTTTTATATTAAAACAGGATTAGGCATGTTTTTCTATTGAAGCAGGAATTAGGTACGTTTGTATATTAAAACAGGATTAGGTACGTTTTTCTATTGAAGCAGGAATTAGGTACGTTTTTATATTAAAACAGGATTAGGCATGTTTTTCTATTGAAGCAGGAATTAGGTACGTTTTTATATTAAAACAGGATTAGGTACGTTTTTCTATTGAAGCAGGAATTAGGTACGTTTTTATATTAAAACAGGATTAGGCATGTTTTTCTATTGAAGCAGGAAATAGGTACGTTTTTATATTAAAACAGGATTAGGCACGTTTTTCTATTGAAGCAGGAATTAGGTACGTTTTTATATTAAAACAGGATTAGGTACGTTTTTCTATTGAAGCAGGAATTAGGTACGTTTTTATATTAAAACAGGATTAGGCATGTTTTTCTATTGAAGCAGGAATTAGGTACGTTTTTATATTAAAAC